>JAKWJD010001756.1:22223895-22573895 GCA_027705065.1 Solanum peruvianum | reverse complement strand
AAGATAGTGATGTCGTAGTCCTTCAATAGTTCCATCCATCTCCTTTGTCTCAAGTTCAAATCTTTCTGAGTAAAGACATACTGTAGACTACGATGATCCGTATAGACTTCACACTCAACCCCATACAAGTAGTGTCTCCATTGCTTTAGTGCAAATAATACCGCGGCTAGTTCCAAGTCATGACTTGGGTAGTTACGTTCATGCACTTTTAATTGTCTTGAAGCATAAGCAATCACGTTCTTCTCTTGCATTAGCACTGCACCCAAACCCGAATAGGATGCATCACAATAAACAATGAAGTTCTTACCCTCTACCGGCAAAGTAAGGATAGGCGCGGTAGTCAACAAAGTCTTGAGTTTCTGAAAGCTTTCCTCACACTCATCCGACCATACAAATGGAACATTTTGCTTAGTCAAGTTCGTCAGTTGGGAAGCAATAGAAGAGAATCCCTTGACAAATCGGCGGTAGTAGCTAGCTAACCCAACAAAACTCCGTATTTCTGACACATTAGTGGGTCTTACCCAATTCTTCACTGTCTCAATCTTAGAGGGATCTACCATCACTCCTTCCTTAGAAACCACATGCCCCAAGAAGGACACTGCATCTAGCCAAAACTCACACTTAGAGAACTTGGCATAAAGCTTCCTCTCCCTCAGCATTTCCAATACAATTCTCAAATGCTCCTCATGTTCCTCCTTACTTTTAGAATATACCAGTATATCGTCTATAAATACGATCACAAAGAGATCCAAATACGGCTTAAATATCCCATTCATCAAGCTCATGAACGCAACAGGGGCATTCGTAAGACCAAAGGACATCACCACAAATTCATAATGTCCATACCTAGTTCGAAAAGCAGTCTTTGTTACATCCGTTGCCCGTATTTTCAATTGATGATAACCGGATCTCAAGTCAATCTTAGAGAAGACACAAGCACCTTGTAACTGATCGAACAAGTCATCAATGCGAGGAAGAGGATACTTGTTCTTAATAGTTACCTTGTTCAACTGCCGGTAATCTATGCACATTCGAAAACTCCCATCCTTCTTCTTCACAAACAAAACCGGAGCACCCCAAGGAGATGCACTTGGTCTAATGAAGCCTTTGCTCAATAACTCTTGAAGTTGTGCCTTTAACTCTCTTAACTCTGCGGGAGCCATTCTATAAGGGGGTATAGAAATGGGGCGAGTGCCCGGTTCCAAATCAATGCAAAAGTCGATATCCCTATCCGGTGGCATACCAGGAAGATCTGCAGGGAACACATCCAAAAACTCGCGGACTACCGAAACCGACTCAATCGGGGGTACTTGGGTAGTGTCATCCCTAAGGTGTTCCAAGAAAGCTAAACAACCCTTACTAACCATCTTCTGAGCACGAAGAAAGGACACGATACGAATCGGATTGGAAGTGTAGTCGCCCTCCCACACTAACGGATCTGTCCCAGGTTTGGCTAACGTTACCGTCTTAGCATTACAATCCAAGATCGCAAAATTCGGAGAAAGCCAAGTCATACCCAGAATTACATCAAAGTCACCCATTTCTAAAATAACCAAATCTACATAAGTGTTGCTCCCCACAAAATTCACCAAACAAGACCTATATACTTTTTCAACTATCACAGACTCACCCACCGGAGTAGAAACACGAATAGGCGTGTCAAGTAACTCATAATGTAAATTTAGACCATTAGCAAATGATGAAGATACATATGAAAACGTGGAGCCAGGGTCAAATAATACAGATGCCATGAAATCACAAACCAAAAGATTACCTGTGATAACAGCATCAGACGCCTCCGCTTCAGATCTCCCAGGGAAAGCGTAACAATGGGCCCTATCACCATTCTGTCCGTTTCCCCTATTATGTTGTGTCGTAGTGGCTCCGTTTTGCCCATCACCTCTGCCGTTGTGGTGACCACCATTACCTCGACCACCACGTCCTCCAGAAAAGCGGCCTCTACCATGACCACCTCTACCTCTAGCTATTGGGGGTCTGTAACTCTGTTTTGGACAATTCCTCCTAACATGTCCAATCTCCCCACATCCATAACACTCTCTGGAGTCAGGCATAGGTCTCTCGGAGTAGTGTTGACCGTTCTGAGGTGGACCCCCAACTACAGTCTGTAGTGAAGACTGAATTGGTCGACTTGAGTAACCTCCGGAGCTCTGTCCTCTAGAGTAAGAACCATTAAACTCACCTCCCCTTCGAAACCTTTTTGATGTCGATGTGGTGGTGAAGTCATCTGGCTTCACTCCTTCCACTTCTATCACAAAGTCTACCACCTCTTGGAAGGATGTTGCCGTAGCCGCTACTTGTAAGGCTGAAATCCGCAATTCTGACCTCAACCCCTTCACAAAACGGCGGATCCGTTCTTGTGGACTGAAACAAAGTTGGGTGGCATACCTTGATAAAGCACGAAACTTAGCCTCATATGCGTTAACCGTCATCCTACCTTGCTCGAGACTCAAGAACTCATCCCTTTTTCTATCTCTCAAAGTCCTCGGGATATACTTCTCCATAAACAGGGTAGAGAATGATTCCCAAGTCATAGGTGGTGCCTCTTTTGGTTGACACTCAACATGTGACCGCCACCACATTTTGGCGTTCCCTTGAAACTGATAGCTCACGAACTCAACGCCAAACCGTTCTACTATACCCATCTTGTGTAGTAGCTCATGACAATCGACCAGAAAATCGTAGGCATCCTCTGATTCTGCGCCCTTAAAGACTGGAGGTTTCAATTTCAAGAACTTACTGAAAAGTTCATGCTGATCATTTGTCATAATAGGTCTAGTAGTCAGACGTGGAAATGTGCCTATTCCCAATGATGCATCCATGCGGGGAGCCATAGTAGCCGCATGTCGTACCTCTGAAACCGGAGGTGTTGGTGCAGAAACCACTGGGGGTGCCTGACCCTGATCGGATAACCCGCTAAGATAAGCAAGTACCTGGTTGATCATCTCTGGGGTAGGTTGGGGTGGCATTTCCTCATTCTGCCCTTGTTCAGTTTCCCCTTCCTCACCCTCTCTAACTACCTCCTCAGTCGGTGGAGGAGTCACCGCCCTAGCATCAGATGGGCTAGGTGCTCGTCCTCTTCCTCTAGAGGACGTCCTCCCACGACCTCTACCATGGCCTCTTGCCGCTGCTCTTCCTCGAGCTACAGCCCCAGTGGCTGGCTCAGTCGTTTCTTGTCTTTCCGTTGTTGCTGCTGGTGCGGTCGTTGCTCTAGTTCTAACCATCTGCGAAATAGAGTGAAGATGGTCAGATACAAATTTGTATCACCTAGATACCAATTGGACTCAAGTAGTAGCACGAAAGAAAGAATGAAAGAATGGAATTTTCCTAAAGTCTTATAGCCTCTCAAGGAAAAGTAAAGGCGTCCCCTTACCGTTCCTTAAGACTCTACTAGACCTGTTCTTGTGTGATGAGACCAACGAACCTAATGCTCTGATACCAAGTTTGTCACGACCCAAATCGGGGACGCGACTGGCACCCACATTTACCCTCTTATGTGAGCGAACCAACCCATCTACACCTTATCATTTCAATACAATATCAACAAAAGAAATGCGGAAAACTTAAACTCATTAATAAAAACAATTCAAAACTATTATTATTATCCCTAAAATCAGGAAGTCATCATCACAAGAACATCTATCTCAAATTGCTAAACTAAAACTGTCTAAGAAGCTAAAATAACTAAAAAGCTAGTCCATGCCGGAAGTTCAAGGCATCAAGACTTGAAGAAGAAGACCCAGTCCAAGCTAGACGCATTAGCTCACCCTGAATTTCCGAAGGTAGTGAAGACTGGCTAGATCTACTGTTGAGTTGAAGTTGACGGAACGTTTGCTGCATTACACAAATAACAAAGAAGAAAACATAAAAGTAGGGGGTCAGTACAACCACAATTACTGAGTAGATATCATCGGCCAACTCAAAATAGGGAACAGTATATATCAATAATAATGTAAATCAACTACAATACTCAACATGTAACAATAACAATATTAATTCATCAATAAATACAACCGCGTTTACACATGAGGACTCAAGCCTCAATACCATACTCATTTGGGAATTAAGTTCATTATGTTGAGTATATTATCATCTTTCAAGATTCATTATCTCTCTTCCTCTTGTGTCGGTACGTGACACTCCGATCCCCTACCACTATGTGTCGGTACGTGACACTCCGATCCCCTATATGTGTCGGAACGTGACACTCTGATCCCCTATACGTGTCGGAACGTGACACTCCGATCCCCTATATGTGTCGGAACGTGACACTCCGATCCCTTATATGTGTCGGTACGTGACACTCCGATCCCCTATATGTGTCGGAACGTGACACTCCGATCCCCTATATGTGTCGGAACGTGACACTCCGATCCCCTATATGTGTCGGTACGTGACACTCCGATCCCCTAATTCTACGTGTCGGTTCGTGACAGCCGTCCCACTAATACTATGTGTCGGAACGTGACACTCCGATCCACTAATACTATGTGTCGGAACGTGACACTCCGATCCACTAACTTCATTCAATTCGTTCATCAAGCCTTCTCTATACCAAGGCATCACCAATCCCATTACTTCAATTCGTCAAGCCTTCTTTTATACCAAGGCATCATCATTAATAATATAGATTAAAGTTTCTTTCAAGATTTGGGATTCAATGGTTTTCATCATGCTTGTTTTATCAAAATCACATAATCATATTCATGCAAGCATACAATTAAGCATATAGACAGGTTTACAATACTACCAATACATATCATGCGCTATTAAGAGTCTACTACGAATAGCATGAAACCATAACCTACCTCCACCGAAGACTAGTGATCAAGCAAGAAATTCCCAAGCTTTGTTTTCTCCTCAACCAATTCGATCGATCAATACTCTCTCTCTCTGTTCTTTCTGTTTGTTTTATTCAAACCCTCTTTCCTTTACCCTAATTATCATATAATTAAGACTAAAAGAGGACAATGGAACCACCTAACTAACTTAAGGTTACCTCTTTTAACCCCCAAGTAGTTAGACTTATTAATATTAACCCTCAATCTTTATAATTAAGGAAAGAATAGTCCAAAATGACCCTTAAAACGTGTAGAGGAATCCTATTCTGCCTGGGATTTGCGCAACCTGTGACGGGCCGTCGTGCCTGCGACGGTCCGTCACGATGGTCGTCGCAGCCTCCCAAAATCAAGGTGAACTGTGACGGCCCGTCACACCAGTGACGGTCCGTCCTGCACCTCCGTCCTGACGGTCAGAAACTCGTTTCTTGTACCAAATTCTCAAAAGTTGAAGTGTTTTGCAACGGAAACTCACGACGGTTCGTCGTGGATGTGACGGCACGTCCTGCAGGTCCGTCACAATTTACAGAGAGTCGATTTTCAGTATCCAATTTCAGAATTCTAAGTATGCTGAGACGATGCACCCTCAACGGGCCGTCGTGCCTGTGACGGTCCGTTGCAGTGCCCGTGGTCTTGGCCAGTTTTTCCAGAATTAAAATCTGGTGCTCAAAACGACTAAACAGGTCGTTACACTATAGTAAATTTGATTTAAAATAAGGAGTTTGGCAAATTCAAATTGCTGAACTAGATAAATATAAAACAGCTTTCAATGTCCCGTTTGAACAATATGAATGGAATGTCATGCCTTTTGGGCTTAAAAATGCTCCATCAGAATTTCAAAATATTATGAATTCTATATTCAATCATATTAGTCATATTTCAATTATTTATATTTATGATGTATTAATCTTTTCCGAGGACATTGATTCTCATTTCAAACATTTAAATGTTTTCTATAAAATTGTTAAGCACAATGGATTAGTTATTAGTGATAATAATATTAAATTATTTCAAACATAAATCAGATTTTTAGGACATGATCTCTATGAAGGAACCTATAAACCAATTTGCAGATCAATTGAGTTTTCTGATAAGTTTCTAAATATAATTTTGGATAAAACTCAGTCGCAAAGATTCTTAGGAAGTCTCAACTATGTAGTTGATTTTATTCCCAAGATTAGGCATATTTGCAAACCTCTCCTTGATAGGTTAAAGAAGAATCCTTCACCCTGGAGTGTTGAACAAACCAATGCAGTTATTCTTCTAAAAGATATGGATAAAAATCTTCTATGCCTTGCTATTTCTAACCCAGACTATTTTATGATTGTTGAGACTGATGCATCAGACATTGTGTGGTATTCTTAAACAAAGAAAAGACCCCAATTCTTCAGAACAATTACTCCATTATACTTCTAGAATCTGGAATTCTGCTCAAAGAAATTATAGCACGATCTAAAAGGAAATCCTTGCTATTTTTCTTTATATAGCTAAGTTTCAAGATGATTTGATCAATAAAGAATTCTTGCTTAGAGAAGATTGTAAATCTTCTAAAGAAATCCTCCAAAAGGATGTTAAGAATATTGTTCCTAACCAAATTTTTGCTAGGTGGCAAGCCATATTATCTAGTTTTGATTTCCAAATTTAATTTATTAAACGCGAAAACAATTCGTTGCTAGATTTCCTTACTCATGAATTTTTGCTGGAAAAACATGAGCAGACCGCAAGTTAGGCCCATATCGGGAAGACAACCAGCCAGGTCCAATCCAAGTGGATAAACAAGAGAGTCAGGGCCATTTGCTATAAGGCCGGAGATAAACCATGTTAGGCCTGACATAAACAGGTAAACAACATTGTCCCAATTCCCGCTAATTGTTCCTCCTGAGCAGCCACAAAATAGTTCATGAAAGATGTTAGTCCTGAAAAATCCCATCCAAAAGGAGCAAGAACCCAGTTCATCCTCATCCCCAAGTGGAGAATTTAGATTTTCCCAAAAACAGACAAGTAAATGTTACACCATGAAACAGCCAACAAGTTTTGTTGAAGTAGTATCTCTAGCAAAAACAAGTTCTCCTTCGAAATAGAAGGAAAAATTTGAAATTATTTCTTTGTAGGTTTTCCAAATACTTGCTCTTGATTAAGAATATGAAGTTTATGAGATTAAAAATCTTTTAAAACCTGTCTATACTAATAGAAATTATTTTGAAACAGGCAATTCCTTAAGAAATAGAAAATATTATGAATTTACCCTGGTTGACACAAGATCAGTAGATACTGAACATGAGTTAGATGATAAGTCTGACACAGATAGTATAGCTTACTCTAAGTTTACTATATGAAAGATTTTATCACCTTTTACTTGGCATGTTGATCATATACAAACCACTATAAATCATTCTAAAAGATTTAATACTCAAACCTATAATTGGTATGACTACAAAGAAGCCTGGGTAAACTGCTTGTATGTTAGACAAACAACCCAAACATGGTTTGTTAAATATTGTCCATAAGTTGTAGCTTCTACTATCCCCAGGTGGTTCTACGAATGGTGGAGCTGGTTTGGTGGAAATAAACAAGTAATGCCTCAAAACTTTGCTGAGAAATATACTCAGTTCCAAATAGATGAAGGCATATCAACATTACCAGAGAACATAAAACTCTATAAGAATTTTATTAAGAAACGTTTGTTATTGCAGATTTCGATAGGAATAAATTCTTATTAAAAGAAATAAGGATTAAAGGTTGGTCGCCGGCAGTGAAAGATAGTCCTTATCTTCTAAGAAGAAGAGTTTATCAAGTCCTTCACCCTCAAAGAGTGAACTGAAGAAAAGGTTAGAAAAGACTTTTTTGAATTTGAAGATGAACCAGATAAAGAAGCAATTAAACGACTTCTTGACGAAGCTTCATCACAAAGTGATGATAATGGAGAGATGTTAAAACCTAATGCCTTGGCAAGGTCCTATTTAAATCCATTTGATTAATGTCTTATTGAGATATTGAAATCGGAATAGTTAGTCTTTCAGATAGAGATCATTAAAGATCGGAATTATCTAGAAAGGGATAAAGGAGTCTCAAAGAGATGGAATCTTTATCATATTAATCAGATGACCCAGATAACCAACAGGCATGGCCGACATGATGGGCTAAAGCTTTATCAGCAATAACCAACAAAGCAAAAGCTCCTTAAAGTCAAAGATGCTGTCAAAAGTAACAACTGATAGCGGCAAAGTAAAGGACAACTGTAAAAGTGAATGCTTTCTTAAAAGAAAAGGTAAGGAATGGATAAAGCGATCTTTTGCAACCAATTAGAAGAGGGCTTTGAGATTCCTTTTATGTTTTCAAGTCTATTTAAGACCTTGTAATTTCCCATTCAAAGCATCAGAAATTTACTAACACTAAATTTTCTTGAATGCTCTCTCTGTCTCTAAACATTATGCAATATATGGAATAAAGCTTTCTCTTCTATAAGTTCATTTGTTCATCTTTTATTTTCCGCACTATCATAGTTATGCAATATATGGAATAAAGCTTTCCCTTCTGTAAGTTCTTTTTTTCTTCTTTTATTAACTTATACCTTCAACAAGTATGAATAACAGTACACTTCATCATAACTAAAGTAAGACAATTGCCCATGAACAGCTTATCAAGTTAACAAGTGCAATGACCAAGTAAAACCCCATAACCTTACTCAACTAAGTGACACAAAAATAACCATACCAACATCCCACTTCACATAACATGTGATTTAAGAGTACATATCGTCATACCTCAACCATATAGATCAACATATGTTCATAACTAAAAGAATTCAACATATAGTATCAACAATGTGCAAGTTCATCATATGCATATCATATACCATCATGAACATATTCATACATAAGCTCCTAAGACATACCTTAAGGCTTACTAGTGCAATGTTTAGGTAGAGTCCTATACCCCGACCTAGACTAAGCTAAACCCCTTAAGTTATCTTAGTTAGAATTCATTCCTTTAATTCATTTTACCTTTTGGGGATATCTTGCCCTTACCTACATAGACCACATCAGCTAAAGTTGAATCAAGTGTCATCTAAACCCACACCGAAAGAAGGCGGACTATTTGCCAAGATTGTACCAAAACATGAACAGAGCAACTAGTTGATCAACTAGCTAGTATTACTATAAGGGCAATATAATTCAAGAACTAAGAGATATAGTTGGGACCGTTTTTATTCCGCATGGATTGTAGTCTCCAATCTAAAGATTATATTAGTGATCCTACTTTCCCTATGTGGGAAGGGACACTCTTCAATCTAGTTAACTCGGTGCTAAGCTAGAGTCCCTTTTGAAATGTCTTTAATGTATATATTAATCAGCATAGATTATTGTAGGTCATAGGGTCTAAACCTTGTGTAAACATCATCATCATCTTAGACCAATAAGAATTGCATGAGTATTGTCCTTTCATTACAATTTATATACGTGAGCTTAGAACATTAGCATTTGCATATCATTATAATGTATATTGGTAAATCATTCTCCACCCTCATAACATTTAAATCGTAGGAAACACCTTAAAAACCATAGTAAGGACATTTCAATTAAACATCATACCTCCCAATAAATCCTAATACAAGTCATACTACAATACAACATCATGACTTAATTACAATTAAGCATAATTTGAAGTAAAGGATAGGGATCACAAGACTTACCACGTCTCCTTCATAATTAATCATCTAGGTCTTACAATAAACCCTTAAATCAACCTATATTGGGTATAATATCATAATAATTGAATGACCAACATGATAACAAGGTTAAAAGAATCACTACATCATAATCCAACAGTAGTTTATATTTTAAGACAAGATTCATATATCAAAGTATGAATTCTATTAAATTACTCAAGAACTAGCATAATATGAAAATAATTCACCATAATTAGTTCATTATAGATACAACAATATCATATAGTTGTAATCCAACCAATAACGAAGTCCATTGAATCAATTTTACACAATTCATACCAAGATCACAAGCTATGGTTAAATGATATAGGTCATCTTGTACAAATTAAACCAAACCATCAAGATATATCATAATAATTTAGAATACATGTTAATAATACTATAGAAAATAAATCATAAAAAATCGATTCATAATATCAATTTCGAGATTGGATGAAACCCACTTGAAAACTCAACTTTTAAAATCAATTTGATAGAACCTTTTGAGGAAGGAGGTCTCAAAGGTTAAAGAGATACCATACCTTTCTAATTGATGAATATTGATGGAGGAAATTGACCCTTTTAAGACATTCTTCATACCTTTGTCTTGGTATTCAATAGGGGTTTCTTTGTGAGAGAGAAATAAGAGGGAAGGATGAGAGTTTTAGATTTTGCGTTATGAAAGTCTTTAGTTAGTCTTAATTAGGTTATGACATTATATAAGTGGTTAATAAATTTAATTATACATCTCTAACCCCTAATTAACTTCGTAACTAACCAAATTAATTAATTTACTTAAGTGAAAACAAGTAGTAAAAACCAGTCCCCACAGGCGAGACTAAGATCGACTGACTGTGGGTCAATCGATGGCCAGTCCCCCCTTCCGTGTTGCACATCCATTGTTAAATTCAAAGACCGGTCAAAATGTACCATTAGTCAAAATGGATAAATGTTGCTCGACGTATGGCATTGACGCCTTGTCGATCAACCTACGGCTCGTCGATTTCCCTCGTGAGTGAACACTACCCAGGCTTTCTTTGACCCTAAAATGCAAGGGTCCTCTTCAAAGGCCTTTGAATGATACTTGAGGAGTAGTGTCTGCATTTTTTGACTATTTGTCAAATTAAATATATGTTAGAAACACTTCCACAAATTTTCATCATTTTCCAACTTTTAAAAGTTAGTCAAATAGGCTAAGGCACACTAGTACCTCGTTAAACTAGTTCTCGGACGTTATGGACGTTCTCGGAAGTTTTTTTTGTAGACTTATTAAATGACTTATATTGATTAAAATGGATTTTAAAATAGTGTGTACACCTTGTGACAATTATGTTAGTCTCTCGAACACATCTTGGATTTTCGAAGTATTACATTTATTACTTAGGGTAGGTGGCGGTATAGGGCACTATCTATCCATTACACAGTAGGCATTTGGAGGGATTTTTGGTGTTTCCTTAAGTGAAAAAACTTAATGAAGGGGTAATTATGTGATCAAAATAAATTAATGTTACTTTATGTCTAATGAATGTGAAGTATGTTGATGTTATGTTTAAAATTATGAAGTGCAAAGATAAATGTGTAAGCTTTATGAAGATTATGTAAATTATGACTGTGATATGCCTTGTCTATAGGAATCCACAATGATCACTAAGTTATAAGTAGTAGTACGATATGTTACCTTCACATCGCACTAACCGTAATTTGAGGGTTGTCTTAGAGGATGGTTCTTATGTGAAGTCCTTAAATGCAGTATGTTCTTTGAATGTCTTTCATATTGAATGTTGGTTTGGTAAGAGTTGTGAAGTATACCTATCTTTTGTAGTATTAGGAATCACTTAGGTTTGTATTGAAGAGATTGTATGGGCGATTTATTCATATCTTACCTTAGTGGGTCTTAGGATAACTTTGGATAGAAAAACTTCATGGGAAATGGGTTCAGTGTAAGTTATATATAAAATTAATTCACTAAAAAGTATAGTATTCTGTAAAAATATTTAAATTTTACCTTGGGTGCTAAATGATGATTTTTATATTTTTTTACAATAATATTTATGAAGGTTTTATTTATATACCATGAAAGTTTGATTTCAATTAACAATGCCCTCTTTGACATGTGTTTTTGTATTATTTCATACTTAGTACAATGTAAAACCAATCCCATACATTCTTTACTCTATGACTATAGGTTGGAGGCAAGTGGAAGTTTAGGAGGCAAAACATTGGATGTTGACTCTATAATGATCTGGTATGTCCTCATATATTCGAGGACATAGTCTATGTTTCTGTAGTGTTTCATTAAACTTGTTTAAGACTTATTATATATTTTCTTTCAATTTAAAGGGTCGTGACCCTAATATATTTGTGTCTTAAAGTTGACATCTGACGTTGAGACATATTCCTTAGTATTTTATGAAATATGTTCTTTTGTTATTCTTGGGAAAAGTTTTAGTTCCATACTACTTTTCATATCTTATGTAATAAATGATAGCTAAATGATTTGTAGAAGACCTCCAAAGGGTCAAATACTCCTTGTGATAACTCAAGATTTCTCCCTTCTCCTATCGTGTACTTGCACGTCATTACATATAAAGTGGGAAGAATTTAAGGAAGCTTTCTTAGGAATGTATTTTCCTCAGGAAAGAAGGGCTGTGAAGTTTGAGGAGTTCATGAACCTTAGGCAAGGTAAAATGAGTTTTGAGGAGTATTCTTTCAAGTTTAAACTTTTTCTGGGTATGATCCATCCTTTGTGTATAATCCTAGGGATGAGATGAGCTGGTTTGTCACTAGTGTTGTCGATTATGTCAAAGATGTCTATTGTAAGATCATCCTCCATGGTGACATGAATTTCTATAGACTTATAATGTATGAATAATCCATTGAGTAGTAAAAAAAATAGTGTGATTTCAACAAATATATAGAGCAGTAGATTCTATGAGAAAAGGCAACCTAGACTGAAGAAGACGGCTCCGAATCAAGATGGTTCTAGTGCTCCTAAGGTCATGTCGAGGGTGGTAGTAGTTCTCAATGTGTTAGGCCTACTTGTTTATAATGTGGGAAGAATCACTTTCAAAAGTGTGTAGCCGGTACCGTTTGTTGCTTTTGTTATGGTAATAATGGTGATAAGGTTAGGGATTGTCCTACTATTGCAGCTATAGGAAGAGAGGCCGAGAAAGTTCCTCCAAGTGTTCCAAATTTTGGTGCTCAAGAGAGGAATGACTTCTATGTTATCCAAGCTAAGACAAAATAGGGTGAAGAAGCCCGTAAGTTATATTTTCTCTATTAAGTTATGATGGTTTCCTTATAGTTTGGAGAATATGGTTATGTCACGACCCAACCCGATGGGCCGTGATTAGTGCCCGTTTTGGACACCCACACACAAACCTGCTAAGTATAACAAACTGAAACTAAGACAATATGGAATTTAATGAAATCAAGCCAACCCCAACGTCATATATATATAAAGAGGACCTGTCTCATAAGGAGTCATAACCATTCAACCGTAATAACATACGCGAGCCGACAAGGCAACTATTCAAAGCATAATAACATACGTAAGCCAACAAGGCTGCCACTACACAATACACAATGATGTACGCAGCCGACAAGGCTGCCCCTGTACAAGTGGACATCCCAAACAAACCATGTCCAGAACATTACCCAAAACATATATTTACAACCCACATAATGTCCACAGACCTCTAAGAGTACATTAGTGAAACTCGACGGGACAGGGCCCCGCCATACCCATAGACGAGCAAAAGACAATACAAAAGTTATGTACCAAAACGACTGGGCTCCGGAACAGTGGAGCTCTCCCAATCAGCAGAGTAGATATCCTAGGCGGGAGGATCACCGAACTACGCGTCTACACCTGCGGGCATGAAACGCAGCCCCCCCGAGGAAAGGGGGGTCAGTACGGACAATGTACTGAGTATGTAAAGCCTAAGGTAAAGATGACAGGATACCAATATGGCAAGTCGAAATAAAATATCGCTACACATGTACCCTTTTAAGTGAAAATCATGCACATCTTTAACATATAAGGTGCCCAGCTTCCCTAGTAAGGGGCTCGGCAAAATAATCATCACGTCATCTCCGTCATCATCATCATCATAACCATCCTCATGACCAATATTATATATAATATACATACCCGGCCCTCTAGTGAGGAACTCGGTGACATATGCAAGAAACTCCGCACGAACATTACCCGGCCCCGGACTCGGTGAAATGATAAATGACTCTATGCACGAGCAGAATATTATGAGCAACCATATGCAATTAAAATCATTTCTTATAACTCAATAGAACAATCAACGTGAACCAGCAAGGACTATTACCAAAGATCAATGTTTTATCAAGATTATGAACCTTTAATACGATATGGAAACGTAAATTCTCAATGACTCTAAGAAGCATTACCATAGATATGAGAGATCATCATAGCCTTAGACATAGCCGATATATAGAGGAATATTTGTGGAAGCAAGAATATACGTCACCTAGATGCTCGAGAGGTAAGTATCAAACCTGTCCGTTATTCGCTTATTTTTAAAAGTCATGCCAAACAAAGAAAGAAGGGACAGCGTTACATACCGTATAATCGAGCCGCACGTCCAATATTTACTGCTCAAGCTATTAATCTATAACAAGCAACAATTGTGCCGCAATTAGATAAACATCACGCTTTACTTTCTTGTAAGCTAGCTAATAATCTAACGAAAATTCGGCAGCACTTCCCCTATTTTCCTTACTTCGGGATCGTCCCAATCCGACAACAACCCATATTATCCACGGCAATACCAATAACACATATAACCCAACGAATCATATTTAACAGCCCCCTCCCCAAAGCAGTTCTGTCACGGCAACCATAGCAGCGAAGCAATAACACACCGAGCGATAACTCGTCCTATAATTCGCAACATATCTACCTTATCGTATTCATCCTTTGGAGTATATACTCATAATCACATTTAACATATACCTAATGCCAAAACAGAATTTTCCTGCAGTTTGTTTTAATCAAAACAGCCCAAGCACCAACACGACACCACTAATAATCCGATTATGGTTTCCGTTCATACTTAGTACATTCAGTAACTAAAACAAACTTCCTAAGCTACTGGTCACGCCCCCTTCTTAAAATTAATGGATAATTAACAAAGGTATTCTAAAGAATTAACACACCAAACAAGGAGATTACTAAACAAATTATTTGTAGCTGCTGGCCAAGAGTTGCAGGGTTGGTTTCTCCATTTCCATGGCTGCCTAAGACAAGTGGTGAAGAAGAAGATGATATGCAGCAATGCATTTCACCACTTTATTTAGCATGGAGTGGATTTCTCCACCTCATTTAATAGTATGAAGTGGAGGCAGCCCCCCTCTACACTTGTCCACTAAGGCCAACTCACAGTCTGATCCCTTTTTTAATTTTTGCCTTGAGTAGTGGGGCCCACTTGATTAAATGAATCCTAATCAGCCACCAATTATGAGTGGTGGGTCCATTGGATTATATTAATCCTAATCAGTCACTAATTTATCCCTCACTTAAAGTTAATGACACTTACATTAGCCAACTCATACTTAATATCACATTTGGAATTAACATCCTTGCCTAATATTTCTTTAATCACTTGGAACTTAAAATAAAATCTCATTCCCCGGACTTACGTCTACTAGATCATGATGCGCACTACGTATAAAAAAATACGAGGCATAACAGGTTAATAGTGGATTTGTGATTTGTTGTCTCTTCTATTCTATTCTATTCAAGATTGAGAGATAGAATGTCGCACTAGCAAGTTGCATTTTTTAAACAGTCTAGTTGAAATTTAATTTCATTTATATCCTTGAATTGAGTATTTAATAACGTTATGTTTAAGTTAAAAATGTGTTTATATTGTTTTGACTCCCATATTGTCATGCCTTCATAATAAATTGCTTAAAAGGTGCATTATTAAATTATTGAGCATGCTTCACTAAAAACAACATAAAATTTCACATGAGGAATTATTGAAGGAAGGAAAAAGAAAGTTTTATAAGCACCACATCTCATAAGGATAAAATTCACTAAGCCTAAATGACTATAACTACACATGAATCCCCATTACAATCCTTAAAAGACCTTTTTGATCTTTACTGAGCTAAAAGGAAAGTAGATTAGAAATACGATCAACTTTATTTGTAAATTCATGCATTATGTTCATGTTTGTGTGTGTGAGTGTTTAAATTGATTCTGGAACTTTAAATTGTGAATCATTCTATGTCTATATGGAATCATTATTATGTGAAAGCATTTCATAACATTGGTTAAACTTGAACTTGACTTTGAAGCAAGTATTGTGAGCTTGAAAATCCTTGATAATGGTGTGTCACTGTCACGACCCAAATCGGGGACGCGACTGGCACCCACATTTACCCTCCTATGTGAGCGAACCAACCAATTTAACCCTTAACATTTTAATACAATATCGACAAAAGAAATGCGGAAGACTTAACTCATTAATAAAAACAAATCAAAAACTATTATTATTATCCCCAAAATCTGGAAGTCATCATCACAAGAACATCTATCCTCAAATTACTAAACTAAGAATGTCTAAAAAGCTAAAAACAAGTAAAAACTAGTCCATGCCGGAAGTTCAAGGCATCAAGACTTGAAGAAGAAGATCCAGTCCAAGCTAGACGCATTAGCTCACCCTGAATTTCCGATGGAGTGAAGACTGGCTTGATCTACTGCTGAGTCGAAGTTGACGGAACGTTTGCTGCATAACACAAATAACAAAGAGGAAAACATAAAAGTAGGGGGTCAGTACAACCACACGTACTGAGTAGATATCATCGGCCAACTCAAAATAGAAGATAATACATATCAAGTAATATTATAAATCAACTATAAACTCAACATGTAGCAACAACAAGTATCATAATCGTCAATAAATACCATCAAGTTCATCCATGAGGGCTCAAGCCTCAATACCATACTCATTTGGGAATTGAGTTCATTACGTTGAGTATATTAACATCTTTCGAGATTCATTATCTTTCTTCCTCTTGTGTCGGTACGTGACACTCCGATCCCCTACTACTATGTGTCGGTACGTGACACTCCGATCCCCTATATGTGTCGGAACGTGACACTCCGATCCCCTATATGTGTCGGAACGTGACACTCCGATCCCCTATATGTGTCGGAATGTGACACTCCGATCCCCTACATCTACGTGTCGGTTCGTGACACCCGTCCCACTAATACTATGTGTCGGAACGTGACACTCCGATCCACTAATTCTATGTGTCGGAACGTGACACTCCGATCCACTAATTCTATGTGTCGGAACGTGACACTCCGATCCACTAATCTCATTATATCCGTTCATCAAGCCTTCTCTAAACCAAGGCATCATCAATCCCAATCACTTTAATTCATCAAGCCTTCTTTTATACCAAGGCATTATCATTAATATCATAGATTAAGGTTTCTTTCAAGATTTGGGATTCAATGGTTTTCATCATGCTTGTTTTATCAACATCACATAATCATATTCATACAAGCATACAATAAGCATATAGACAGGTTTACAATATCATCAACACATATTATTCACTATCAAGAGTTCACTACGAATATCGTAATATAAACCATAACCTACCTCCACCGAAGAATTGGAATCCACAAGAAATTTCCCAAGCTTGCTATTCTCCTCAACCAATTCGATCGATCTGCTCTCTCTCTTTCTGTTCTTTCTCTTTTGTTTTATTCAAACCCTCTTTCCTTTACCCTAATTAATCATATAATTAAGTGTGAAAAAGGACAATAAAACCCCACTAATTCACTTAAGGTTACCCCTTTTAACCCCTAAGTAATTAGACTTATTAATGTTAACCCTCAATCTTTATATTTAAGGAAAGAATAGTCAAAAACGACCCTTAAAACGTGTGGAGAAATCCTAATCTGTCTGGGACTGCGTGACCTGTGACGGGCCGTCATACCTGCGACGGTCCGTCACGATGGCCGTCGCACCTGCCCAAAATCCCACCGTCACCACGGACGCTGTGACGGTCCGTCACGCCTGTGACGGTCCGTCCTGCACGTCCGTCATGGCGGTCAGAAACTCGTTTCTCGAACCAAATTCTCAAACGTTGAAGTGTTTTGCAACGGAAACTCACGACGGTTCGTCGTGGATGTGACGGCACGTCCAGCAGGTCCGTCACAATTTACAGAGAGTCGATTTTAATATCCAAATTGAAGAATCCTAAGTGTCCTGGAACGACACTCCCTCGACGGGCCGTCGTGACCACGACGGTCCGTCGTGACACTCGTCGTTCCAGCCAGTTTTTCCAGAATTAAAAATCTGCTGCTCAAACGACTAAACAGGTCGTTACAATAGATACCAATTTACCCATCGTTCGTCCCCGAACGATCAGAAGGAGAAAAACAGTGGTGAAAAGGAGTACCTGAATCTGTAAACAGATGTGGGTATTTTTCTTGCATATCTGCCTCCTTCTCCCAAGTAGCCTCTTCAACCGGTCGATTCTTCCATTGCACTTTGATGGATGCAATCTCTCTCGACCTCAGTTTGCGAACTTCTCTATCTAATATAGCAACCGGTTCCTCTTCATAAGTCAAGTTCTCATCCAACAAAACTGAATCCCAACGGATAATGTAGTTTCCATCTCCGTGGTATCTCTTCAACATGGATACATGAAACACCGGATGTACTCCGGACAGCCCTGGGGGTAAGGCTAATTCATAAGCCACCTCCCCTATTCTCTTAAGCACTTCAAATGGTCCAATATACCTTGGACTTAACTTACCTCTTTTTCCAAACCGCATCACCCCTTTCATGGGCGAAACCTTCAACAAGACTTGTTCACCTTCCATGAACTCCAAGTCTCTAACCTTTCGGTCTGCATACTCCTTTTGTCTACTTTTAGCCGCTAAAAGCTTTTCTTGAATAGCTTTCACCTTCTTCATAGAATCTCTCAACAGATCAGTCCCCCAAGGTCTAACTTCGAAGGCATCAAACCAACCAATGGGAGATCTACACCTCCTCCCATACAATGCTTCAAATGGAGCCATGTCGATACTAGAGTGATGACTATTATTGTATGAGAACTCTGCCAAAGGTAAAAAGCTATCCCAATGGCCACCAAACTCTATCACACAGGCGCGAAGCATATCCTCCAAAACTTGAATTGTTCGCTCAGACTGACCATCTGTCTGAGGATGAAATGCAGTACTAAGGTCTAACCTAGTACCTAATTCAGCATGCAACGTTCTCCAAAACTTAGAAGTAAACTGCGTACCTCTATCTGATATAATGGAGAGTGGAACTCCATGCAACCGAACGATCTCTGAGATGTAGATCTTGGCTAACTTCTCTGCATTGTAGGTCACCTTGACAGGAATGAAGTGAGCGGACTTAGTTAACCTATCAACAATCACCCAAATGGAGTCATACTTACCCAATGTCTTTGGAAGACCAACCACGAAGTCCATCGCGATTCTCTCCCACTTCCATTCAGGAATGGGCATCCTCTGAAGTGTTCCTCCGGGCCTCTGGTGTTCATACTTTACTTGTTGACAATTTGGACACTTGGCAACAAACTCAACAATATCTCGCTTCATTCTACTCCACCAGAAGTGTTGCTTTAGGTCGCGATACATCTTGGTTGCACCAGGATGTATAGAATATCCGGAACTATGGGCCTCTGTCAGAATAGTGGTGATCAAATCATCGATGCGGGGTACACATACTCTTCCCTTAATCCTCAAAACACCTTCCCCATCGATTATTGCTTCCTTAGCCCCTCCTTGCAACACTTTATCTCGAATTCGCCTTAGTTTCTCATCGTCAAACTGTTTCCCCTTAATCTGATCAAGGAAAGAGGATTTTGCCTCTACACAAGCTAACAATCCTCCCTTCTCATTTATTTCTAACCTCATAAGGTCATTAGCCAAAATCTGCACTTCTCTAGCCAATGGGCGTCTAGAAGCTTGCAAATGAGCTAGACTTCCCATGCTTCCGGCCTTTCTACTCAAGGCATCTGCCACAACATTCGCCTTCCCCGGATGATACAAGATAGTGATGTCGTAGTCCTTTAGTAGTTCCATCCATCTCCTCTGTCTCAAGTTCAAGTCCTTCTGAGTGAAGACATACTGTAGGCTACGATGGTCCGTATAGACTTCACACTTAACCCCATACAAGTAGTGTCTCCATTGCTTTAGTGCAAACACTACCGCGGCCAATTCCAAGTCATGAGTTGGATAGTTACGTTCATGCACCTTTAATTGCCTCGAAGCATAAGCAATCACATTCTTCTCTTGCATTAGCACTGCACCCAAACCCGAATAGGATGCATCACAATAGACAATAAAGTTTTTGCCCTCTACCGGCAAGGTGAGGATAGGCGCGGTAGTCAACAAAGTCTTAAGCTTCTGAAAGCTTTCCTCACATTCATCTGACCATACAAATGGGACGTTTTGCTTAGTCAAGTTCGTCAATTGGGAAGCTATGGAAGAGAATCCCTTGACGAATTGGCGGTAGTAGCTAGCTAACCCCACAAAACTCCTTATTTCTGACACGTTTGTAGGTCTTACCCAATTCTTCACTGTCTCAATCTTAGATGGATCCACCATCACTCCATCCTTAGAAACCACGTGCCCCAAGAAGGACACTGAATCTAGCCAAAACTCACACTTGGAGAATTTCGCATACAGCTTTTTCTTTCTCAACAACTCTAACACCATTTTCAAATGCTCCTCATGTTCTTTCTTACCTTTGGAGTATATCAGTATATCATCAATAAACACAATCACAAAGAGGTCCAAGTATGGCTTGAAAATCCCGTTCATCAAGCTCATGAAGGCAGCAGGGGCATTTGTAAGACCAAATGACATTACCACAAATTCATAATGCCCATACCTAGTTCGAAAAGCAGTCTTTGGAACATCCGTTGCTCGTATTTTCAATTGGTGATAACCGGACCTCAAGTCAATCTTTGAGAAGACACAAGCACCTTGTAACTGATCGAACAAGTCATCAATGCGAGGAATGGGGTACTTGTTCTTAATAGTTACTTTGTTCAACTGTCGGTAATCTATGCACATTCGGAAACTCCCATCCTTCTTCTTCACAAATAGCACCGGAGCACCCCAAGGAGATGCACTTGGTCTAATGAAGCCCTTGCTCAACAACTCTTGAAGTTGAGCCTTTAACTCTCTTAATTCGGCGGGAGCCATTCTATACGGGGGTATAGAAATGGGGCGAGTACCAGGTTCAAGATCGATACAGAAGTCAATATCCCTATCTGGTGGCATACCGGGAAGATCTGCAGGGAATACATCCAAAAACTCACGGACTACCGAAACTGACTCAATCGAAGGTACTTGGGTAGTGTCATCCTTGAGATGTGCCAAGAAAGCTAGGCAACCCTTACTAACCATCTTCTGAGCACGAATAAAGGACACGATGCGAACTGGTTTGGAAGTGTAGTCGCCCTCCCACACTAACGGATCTGCCCCAGGTTTGGCTAACGTCACTGTTTTAGCATTACAATCCAAAATCGCAAAGTTTGGAGAAAGCCAAGTCATACCCAGAATTACGTCAAAGTCACCCATTTCTAAAATAACCAAATCTACATAAGTGTTGCTCCCCACAAAATTCACCAAACAAGACCTATACACTTTTTCGACTATCACAGACTCACCCACCGGAGTAGAAACACGAATAGGCATGTCAAGTAATTCGCAATGTAAATTTAGACCATTAGCAAATGAGGAAGATACATATGAAAACGTGGAGCCAGGGTCAAATAATACAGATGCCATGCAATCACAAACCAAGAGATTACCTGTGATAACAGCATCAGACGCCTCCGCTTCAGACCTCCCAGGGAAAGCGTAGCAATGAGCCCCATTATTTGTCTGTCCGTTGCCCCTACCATGTTGTGTAGTAGTGACTCCGTTTTGCCCTTCACCTCTGCCGTTTTGGTGACCACCATTACCTCGGCCACCACGCCCTCCAGAATAACGACCTCTACCATTACCACCTCTTCCTCTAGCCATTGGGGCTCTGTAACTCTGTTTTGGACAATTCCTCCTAATATGTCCAATCTCCCCACATCCATAGCACTCTCTGGAGTCAGGCATGGGTCTCTCGGAGTAGTGTTGACCGTTCTGAGGTGGACCCCCAACTACAGTCTGTAGTGAAGACTGTATTGGTCGATTTGAGTGACCTCCGGAGTTCTGTCCTCTAGAATAAGAACCATTATACTCACCTCCCCTACGAAACCTCTTTGATGTAGACGTTGAGGTGAAGTCATCCGGTTTCACTCCTTCCACCTCTATCACAAAGTCTACCACCTCTTGGAAGGATGTTGCTGTCGCCGCTATCTGTAAGGCTGAAATCCGCAATTCTGACCTCAACCCCTTCACAAAACGGCGGATCCGTTCTTGTGGACTGAAACAAAGTTGGGTGGCATATCTGGATAGTGCGCGAAATTTAGCCTCATACGCGTTTACTGTCATCCTTCCTGTTCAAGACTCAAGAACTCATCCCTCTTCCTATCTCTCAAAGTCCTTGGGATATACTTCTCCATGAACAAACTAGAGAATGATTCCCAAGTCATAGGTGGTGCCTCGGTTGGATGACACTCAACATGTGAACGCCACCACATTTTGGCGTTACCTTGGAACTGATAACTCACGAACTCGACACCAAACCTCTCTACTATCCCCATCTTGTGTAGTAGCTCATGACAATCAACCAGAAAATCATAAGCATCTTCAGATTCTGCACCCTTGAAGACTGGAGGTTTCAATTTCAAGAACTTACTGAAAAGTTCATGTTGATCATTTGTCATAATAGGCCCAGTAGTCAGTCGTGGAAATGTGCCTATTCCCAATGATGCATCCATGCGGGGAGCCATAGTAGCCGCATGTCGTATCTCTGAAACCGGAGGTGTTGGTGCAGAAACCACTGGAGGTGCTTGACCCTGATCAGACAACCCGCTAAGATAAGCAAGTACTTGGTTGATCATCTCTGGGGTAGGTTGGGGTGGCATTTCCTCATTCTGCCCTTGTTCAGTTTCCCCTTCCTCACCCTCTCTAACTACCTCCTCAGTCGGTGGAGGAGTCACCGCCCTAGCATCAGATGGGCTAGGGGCTCGTCCTCTCCCTCTAGAGGACGTCCTCCCACGACCTCTCCCACGGCCTCTTGCCGTTGTTCTTCCTCGAGCCACAGCCCCAGTGGCTGGCTCAGTCGTTTCTTGTCTTTCCGTTGTTGCTGCTGGTGCGGTCGTTGCTCTAGTTCTAACCATCTGCGAAATAGAGTGAAGATGGTCAGATACCAATTTGTATCACCTAGATACCAATTGGACTCAAGTAGTAGCACGAAAGAAAGAATGAAAGAATGGAATTTTCCTAAAGTCTTATAGCCTCTCAAGGAAAAGTAAAGGCGTCCCCCTACCGTTCCTTAAGACTCTACTAGACCTGTTCTTGTGTGATGAGACCAATGAACCTAATGCTCTGATACCAAGTCTGTCACGACCCAAATCGGGGACGCGACTGGCACCCACATTTACCCTCCTATGTGAGCGAACCAACCAATTTAACCCTTAACATTTAATACAATATCGACAAAAGAAATGCGGAAGACTTAACTCATTAATAAAAACAAATCAAAAACTATTATTATTATCCCCAAAATCTGGAAGTCATCATCACAAGAACATCTATCCTCAAATTACTAAACTAAGAATGTCTAAAAAGCTAAAAACAAGTAAAAACTAGTCCATGCCGGAAGTTCAAGGCATCAAGACTTGAAGAAGAAGATCCAGTCCAAGCTAGACGCATTAGCTCACCCTGAATTTCCGATGGAGTGAAGACTGGCTTGATCTACTGCTGAGTCGAAGTTGACGGAACGTTTGCTGCATAACACAAATAACAAAGAGGAAAACATAAAAGTAGGGGGTCAGTACAACCACACGTACTGAGTAGATATCATCGGCCAACTCAAAATAGAAGATAATACATATCAAGTAATATTATAAATCAACTATAAACTCAACATGTAGCAACAACAAGTATCATAATCGTCAATAAATACCATCAAGTTCATCCATGAGGGCTCAAGCCTCAATACCATACTCATTTGGGAATTAAGTTCATTACGTTGAGTATATTAACATCTTTCGAGATTCATTATCTTTCTTCCTCTTGTGTCGGTACGTGACACTCCGATCCCCTACTACTATGTGTCGGTACGTGACACTCCGATCCCCTATATGTGTCGGAACGTGACACTCCGATCCCCTATATGTGTCGGAACGTGACACTCCGATCCCCTATATGTGTCGGAACGTGACACTCCGATCCCCTACATCTACGTGTCGGTTCGTGACACCCGTCCCACTAATACTATGTGTCGGAACGTGACACTCCGATCCACTAATTCTATGTGTCGGAACGTGACACTCCGATCCACTAATTCTATGTGTCGGAACGTGACACTCCGATCCACTAATCTCATTATATCCGTTCATCAAGCCTTCTCTAAACCAAGGCATCATCAATCCCAATCACTTTAATTCATCAAGCCTTCTTTTATACCAAGGCATTATCATTAATATCATAGATTAAGGTTTCTTTCAAGATTTGGGATTCAATGGTTTTCATCATGCTTGTTTTATCAACATCACATAATCATATTCATACAAGCATACAATAAGCATATAGACAGGTTTACAATATCATCAACACATATTATTCACTATCAAGAGTTCACTACGAATATCGTAATATAAACCATAACCTACCTCCACCGAAGAATTGGAATCCACAAGAAATTTCCCAAGCTTGCTATTCTCCTCAACCAATTCGATCGATCTGCTCTCTCTCTTTCTGTTCTTTCTCTTTTGTTTTATTCAAACCCTCTTTCCTTTACCCTAATTAATCATATAATTAAGTGTGAAAAAGGACAATAAAACCCCACTAATTCACTTAAGGTTACCCCTTTTAACCCCTAAGTAATTAGACTTATTAATGTTAACCCTCAATCTTTATATTTAAGGAAAGAATAGTCAAAAACGACCCTTAAAACGTGTGGAGAAATCCTAAACTGTCTGGGACTGCGTGACCTGTGACGGGCCGTCATACCTGCGACGGTCCGTCACGATGGCCGTCGCACCTGCCCAAAATCCCACCGTCACCACGGACGCTGTGACGGTCCGTCACGCCTGTGACGGTCCGTCCTGCACGTCCGTCATGGCGGTCAGAAACTCGTTTCTCGAACCAAATTCTCAAACGTTGAAGTGTTTTGCAACGGAAACTCACGACGGTTCGTCGTGGATGTGACGGCACGTCCTGCAGGTCCGTCACAATTTACAGAGAGTCGATTTTAATATCCAAATTGAAGAATCCTAAGTGTCCTGGAACGACACTCCCTCGACGGGCCGTCATGACCACGACGGTCCGTCGTGACACTCGTCGTTCCAGCCAGTTTTTCCAGAATTAAAAATCTGCTGCTCAAACGACTAAACAGGTCATTACAGTCACAACTTAAGTCTTTTACTGCACATTTAATCCTTGCATAGGTAAGTTGAGTCTTTATTTAAGCATTCACGATTGATTATGGTGTAATACTATTTGAGGCATCATTTTTGAATTTCTAATGTAGACTTTACTTGAGGACACTCAAAAGTTGAATATTGGGTATTGATTAGTCCACGATTAGGACTAATGTATGGATATATTTTGATAGTTTAGTCTCAAATGCTTATTTGGTCTTTAAAACTTGTAAAATACCTTGACTTTCAAGTTTTTAGACTTGGAGACAATGGCATGGACACAATTATGCAAAAATAAACAAGCTAGTAGAAAGAAAAAAGAAATGAATATTTGACGATCGCCAAACCCATTTAGTGCGTAGCGAAAAGGTATTATTCTCGCCTTTTCTTCTAGTGAGCTAAGCCCTAAGCAAAATCATAATATTGGTGGTGAAAAAGAGTATTCGGCATGTTGACGAGCAGTTTTGAGAAGTAATACTAAGTTTGCCAACAATAAAAAATAAAAAGATGTATACCCTAATGCAAAATAATAATATATATACCCACGGGCCGATCCACGAGTTGATCTTCGATCACGACTAATTTCACTGGCTGATCCATCGCAACACAAATTTTTGGAAAGAAAAAATACCTTTTAATAATTTTAGCTTAATATCAAATTCAATAGTTTTGAATAGGAATTTTAGACATTTATTTACTTATTAGTTTTCAAGAGCTTATCAGAAACATTGCTTTTTAACCTTGGTTTTAGAAAGATTCTCAACATGAATAAATTTGAAGCGGGTGTTGGAAATTCTTCTTCTTAGACATTATTGAAGGGAAAATAAATCACACCTAGTTGATGTTACTTTGATTTGGTATTATTCTTTTCCTTTTCTCTATGTTTATCTAGAACCAAATTTTTATGGTGTGATTTTGTGTATATGATTTAAATCTATTTTTTGGTGTTTCTTATAGATTGTAGATCACTATTTAAATGTGATTCATTTAGCAAATGTGTTTAAATTCAATATAGTTGTACTTGAAAATACAATTTAACCTTAGTGTTTTTGGCTTGCTCGAGATAGAGGTTTTAAAACTAAGTATACTAAATTTATAGTCGGTGGTTACTGAGTCGCTACGGGTTTAGCTCGAGAGAGTGAATCCAGCTCAAGAGATTGATTGGGTTAAAGAGGAGTATTTGCTTAAAGGGTGCAACTCAGTATTCAAGAGAAACTAAATTAAGTCATAGAAACTTGCCCCGTTTTGTAGTTAGTGTCAATCCTGTTTACGCTAAATTAGTTATTAATTTGACTGAGAAACTGCCCATTCATAATTGATATATGGGTAAACCATTATAATTTACTATGTTTTATTATATAATTTCTTGTAGCTATGACTTAAATTGTTTATGGCTGAAATATTCCCAATACCACTCACTGTGGGAACGATCTGTAACAACCCAAAAAATGGAAATGATAAGTAATGCTTAATGTTTCTAGAATGCCTACGATTAGACCGGGTTCACATGGATTGATGCGCGTAGAACAAGACCTCTCAACCCTTGCGACAGCTAAGCAAACTAACTTGGGGAGTTATTTGAGCTAGGAAAGGTTGGGTCCAGCCATGTAGGGGTCCCGAATAAGAAGATTTATCCGGATGAGTCTTTATCAAACTTAAAAAGTGGAAATCTTAAGTTTGGAGGGTCTAGGGGTAAAATGGTATTGTTCCAAGCTAAGGGTAGTATTGTAATTATACTAAATTGTAATTAATTATTTAATCAATAAGGTGGAGGGGAAATTTGGGGAGAGAGGGCCAAAAATTGTCTTTTTGAGTGAAGTCTTGCTCTACCCGGGTTCGAACCATGGTGGAAGCAATGATTTAAATTGGTAAATTAACTTAATTAATTAATATTTATTAATCGATTTAAAAAAAAGGAAAATCAGATTTTTTAAAAAAAGGTTAAGGAGAGTACTTGTTTTACTAAGTTCATACCTAAGCCTAAACTACTTTCACGTTTCACTCTCTCACATCTATGTATCATCTCCCATTAATGTTCTCTATGCCAAAATAACTTCAAGCACATAAAAATTTACTCAATTTCTTCACACTTCATGAACTCACAATGATAAACAACTAATCAATCACCTTAGGCAAAGAGAGGGCTTTCCGTTGAATTGGGGTTGACGTTTTCGGTTTCGGACGTGAATTTGAAGGAGAAACATTGGGCAGCAGGTCAATGTTTTAAAGTAAAAAAGGTATGGCTTCGCTTTTCTGTTGGTCTCTTTCCCAAGATACCCCTTAAGGTTCAGTATATTCAAATCCGAAAACTAGGGTTGTTCCCCTTTACATGTTCCGTGTCAGTAGCTCCCATCGATTTGTAGGTTGGGTATGTTTGCTGGTAGAAATAAGGGGTGTAATGTGTATTCGCGTGTATTATGTTCATGTATGTGTGTTTGGAGTTATGTTAATGTTAAGAATGATGTCTGGAATTATGAGTTATGTGTGTGTATGTGTAGCCGGGACATATACTCTTAGTTTGAAGTTCGAAAATGGCATGTTATGGTTGTATTCTTGCATACACAAACTTGTATGAATCGTGATGTTCATATGAATTATAATGTTGATGATATGAATGGAAATTACTAGCTAAATGAATCAATGAATTACCCACAAAACTAACGTGTAAACGTTGATGAAAATGAGCTGAAAAACATTCAAAATTTCCAGCATTTTGTTGATGAGATTCAGCCAAGATAAGTGATGTAAAAATGATGAGTGCAAACTCTTTATTGAATGTGATCTTGAAAATTCACCTGAAGAACTCACTAAATACTACTCCAAACGTATATACATTTAATGTGAAAGAGGTGAGAAAATAGGCTGCAAAAATATTATCAGAATTCCAGTACATTTATCTTAGTTTTGGTCAAGTTAAGTCAATTAACATCTTATGAAAAATGAAGAAAAATAAGTGAGGTCACTAGGAATCGAACCCGTGACCTCGCATTGCTAGAAGTCATAAAATAATGTAAGTTAAAATAATCTGGTAAGGGGGATTTGAACCTGGACTTCTACTGGAAAAATGAATCAGTGAAAATAAAAATGAGAGGAGTGGATTAGAGCCCATAAC
Organism: Solanum peruvianum; assembly: GCA_027705065.1. NCBI lineage: Eukaryota > Viridiplantae > Streptophyta > Magnoliopsida > Solanales > Solanaceae > Solanum > Solanum peruvianum. Next base: position 22,545,646 of record JAKWJD010001756.1, on the reverse strand, counting down.
CTCTGTGTCAGACTTAAGGAATTAAAAGAAAATGAAGGATGATGGGTGTGGCAATCGCACCTATGATCTTGTGGCTGATCAAGGGAATTAAAGAGAAAAATAAGGTGAGGTTGTGGGATTCAATCCCATACCCTCAAGGTCAACTCGGAAAAGTCAATGAAAAAGAAAATAAAATAAATGAGGCTGTGGGGGGATCGATCCCACAACCCCTTGGTCCCAAGACAAACGAATTACAAAAAAAATAAAAATAAGGAAAAAAAGAAACGAAGGCATTGCGGCTCAATCTCGTGTCCCCAAGCCATATGGATCTAGATAGAATATAAAAAAATGTAATTGTTACCCAAGGGATTCAAAACCGGATTCCCTTGAAAAAACTCTGTGTTGATACATAAGTCATACGTAAATAAATGTTCAAAGTAAGGCTGCCCACATCGATCGAAAACGAGATCTTTGCATACATATAAGATGCATAATTCTTGTACCATATAATCTTAGGAAGTTAAGAATCATTTAAAAGAACTATGAATGATGCCTCATGGCTTGTATGTATAGACCCATAAGTCTACCATACATTTAAAAGTAAGTGAACCTAATATGTATGCAATGAAGTGATGAAACCCTAGAAGGGTTAAGTAAGAGTGAAACACACTAAATCACCAAGTGCATTGGCATATGATGAAATGAACATTCATGTAATATGTGGTGAGTAATGATTAAGAGAAAATGTGCTAAAGTTAATGAATGTGGTGTCAACATGATAAGAGGCTAATGTAAAAATAAGAGCAATCTCAAATGAGCCTAAGTAAATGTTACAAAAACGTACTCACCTATGAGTGTGTAAAGTTAATGAGGAGACCAGTCACTATGAACACTCTAATTAAAGTATTGAAGTTAATTCATACTTAATACTATTAATGAGATGAGAAATCCTCTATTGAGCTATGATGTCTTCCTACTAGAAGCCAACTTCCGTGACATATGAGTTGAATGCAATGGAACATTATACGAAGGATTGAAAGACTATTTATGAGCAGTGATGCCTTCTTTTAGGAAGGGCGGAGGTTGACGTAATTCTCATGAGATTCGACTGTCTGGCATGCCGGGTATGGGTATCCTTATATCTCCTAAACTTCGAACATATACTGCCAATATGATTTAGCGGGGTTCAATTTCCATGTACGCTAGCATGTTTTGGGTCATTTTAGCTTGTGATTCAACCTCTTTTTGGTGTGGGGGAGACACTGGATTTCATGATGCACTAATGAACTATGTCAGTTAATGTTAATGTTTCCAATGAATGAATGAGGCCAGCCTCAAATGATGCGCATAATGAAATGAATGATAACAAAGGTGTTAGGATAGGATAAGAAAGAGGTGAACTAAACTTGAATAATGACACTAGGTGATTCTGATCATTGAATAGCGAACGCGATGAAAGTCTTAAAGTACATCCTAGGTATTACTGGTGTTCACACTAGCGTATAAACGAAATTATATGAAGTACGTATGAATTAATGAATGAAGCAGACTCTGTGTTTTCTAGTTAAGTATCCCTAGTTAAGGTCCCTTATGTTGATCCCTCATTTTGGAAGTCTTAAAGTCAAGTCCATGATTCGAAGGTCTCCTGGTATATGAATGAATGATATGAAAGATGTTATATGTTATATGCAAAATGATATGTGTTATGTATAAGATGTTATGTGTTTTGTGCAATATTATAAGTATGATTATGCATGTTACTCTCATGGCATGACTTTCCTAATACAAATTTGGAAGGCTCACAAACTTTCCTAATCCAAATTCGGAAAGCTCACTAACTTTCCTAATCATATCTTTGCAAGTCCACTGACTTGACTTTCCATAATCATGTTGTTAGGAAAGAGCTGTTGTTTCAATAATCATGTGTTAGGAAAGGGTTGTTCTTACTCATGCATGTCCTTGGTGTCTACTTGTATATACACATACATAGTAAAACAGTACTAATCCCATTCAATTCTACAATTTTAGGTGTAGGCACAGGTGGACGCTAGAGCTTAAAAGTTGACCTTGCAACTATCCGGACGTGGAGCTTTCTCCGGAATTGGTAGGCCCTCATGCTTTTAGGGATTTCTACCGTTATTATATATATAATAGATGTAGTCTAGACATAGTGGAGAATGTTCCACTAGTGTTTCTTTGCGCTTTTGTTCAGACTTTGTATTGGTCCAGTTTTTGCAAAAAAATAGGTTTCATAAAACTATGAACTGATTCTTTCCTTTGATTATCTTCTTGTTAGATGGTTGATTTGTGAACGCCTGTGATGTTAAGTAGTATGTATACATGTATGTTAAGAAACACAAATTTTCAAAAATTTTGCTAAAATTAACCTAGAAGAAGTAAGGATGACGTATGCAGGCTTGTCTGCAACCTCTGAGAGCTCAGTGATGCCGGTCTCATATGGGGTCTAGATTCTGGTAATGACCCGATCCTAACCCATTGTTGGGTTATATACTGATTTATTACCATCAGTTCCTAGTATTTGATATAATGTCTTTGATGACGTGGATTTGAAGGTTTTCTTCGGAATGTCACTATCTTCAACTCTGCGGTGATGATAACCGTATTTGAGGTCTATCAATGAGAAATTATTAACACCTTGAACTTGTTAAATTAGTATTGATAATGGGGATGGGATACTTATTTTGATTGTGACCTTTATCAACAATCTATTGTCAATGAACATTTTGAGAAATCCATGTTTCTTCCTTGCAAACAAAATTGGTGCACCCCATGGCGAAATACTAGGTCTTTTGAAGCCCTTATATAGAAGGTCTTTAAGTAGCTCTTTCAATTTCATAACCTCTACGGGAGCCATTCGGTAAGGACGAATACATATAGGTTGCATAGTTTGAAGAAGATCAATTGCAAAGTCGATTTCAATTTCGGGAGGAACTCCATGGAGATCTTCAGGAAACACTTTTGGAAACTTGTTCAATACATGAACTAACTCAAGAGTTGTTGTTTCGGAGATTTAACCTTTGATGGACATAAAAATAGAGACGAATGGACCCATAGGCACTTAGCGACTACCCTTCCATTTAGTATTTGTTCATCAAGAAACTCGAAACGAACAATCCCAATTCTACAATAGACTTAGGCATAAAAGAAATGTAACCAATCCACTCCTAGAATGATACACAAGTCTACCATTTCTAACTCTACAAGATCTATTGAGGTGACTTTCTGAGAGACTATGATAAGGCAATTTATGTATACCAGTCTCTCTATAATAGGGTCACCAATTGGAGTAGACACTGAGGAGGGTTCTATGAGAGTTTCTAGGCTAATACTGAATTTGAACGCTATCCAAGGAGTTAGAAAAGTTAAGGTATCCCCATAACCTAATAATGTATAAACATGAAGGTCAAAGACTCATAGCGTACCCATGACTACATCAAGAGAACATTCATCATCCTAGTGAGCTTGAACAGAATATCACATTTACCTGATGAGTTACCCTACAAAGTCGGGAAACCTACTAGCTCTGCAGAAGTTCTAGAGTAAGCTCTACCATCGTTACCTGCTTGACACTTCTTATAAGGACAATTCCTCAAATCGTGAAAGGTCTTACCTCACCTAAAGCATAGTTCCTTACCTGCAAGGCACTCACTAAGATTATTATTACCACTAAAAGGACAAGTAGGGTAGGTTTTTGTACATGTAATACTTCCCTGAGACTTAGACCCTGATGCCCTACCTTTTATTTTATCATTTGTAAGCTAGGAGGATTGAACACTAACTTTTGAAGGGCTAGGTTTGAAAATTTTTACTTAATAAGCGAGCGATTTCCATTTTCCTATTTATTTTGGGAATACCTATAGATCTAGTCCTTGCATTCTTATTTTCCTTGGCATGTTCGATGAGGTTATCACCCTTAATCTTCTGAGCATGCATCCTGAGCTTGGATATGTTCCTATTTTCAGCAACATAGCATTTTTGTTATGACCCAAAGATTAAATTAATCATTACTTACGTCGTCGTCCTCGAAGAGGACTATGAAAATCCCCTACCATACATTATAGCACATCATAGGTTAGAAATGCAGAAAATCTTATAACTTTTCTTCTCATGAGGTTTACATAGACCTCTCGCATACACATAATATATATACATAGGGAATTTACATACACATTTCACTTATGAAGCTTACATAGGATTCTCGCATAGACAACATAACCAACATATATGAATTTAGTCTGACACTTTCTCTCACACTAAACAATCTATAAGAGTACAACAGTTTGGACATAGCTAATACAAAACAATATTAAGCTTACTACAATTGTTTGAATGATAAAAGAATAAATAACATTCCTACAAATAAACAACATCATTGCTAGATTTGAACTCTGACACGTCCCCGAGCATGAGGACTTGGCAATGACTCGGGAAAATATCCAAGTCTTCCTTGCAATTGAACAAGAAATTGTCAATGGCCCAAACCTAAAATGTATGTCAAAAAAGGGGGAAAACATTGGTTAGTATAAAAAACATGTACTATGTATGGACCCTACGCATAAAAATCATCAATGCATCGGAAACAATACTATTTTTTCTAAAGCATGCATAATGTCCAACAATTCAATATACACATATTAAGAACATCATAATCATATAAACATAAAAGTAACTCAAGAAACACTTATTCATGCTAATAATAAAGTCCCATAATTATATGCAAAGCTAAGTATCACATTAAGTAACCCATTTCATACTTACAACGTATTCTCATATATAACATGCTTCATAAATCAATACTACTCAAAGCTTATCAACATAATCAAAATCATAATCATAATAATTAAGGAACATTAGTAGAACCATCCTTTAGGATCCCACGTGTCCCATGTGTAAGACATGTACCATACCCTCTCTCACACTATGTAATATCCTTTAAGACAACCCTAATAAGAGTTCACATAAATAACTCGTTCATTACTTTAACATTGGGGAAGGAAGTGCAATAAACAAAATGAGACCATGTGAGCTACATGGAATCTAGTGTTCTACACCCATACCAAAAAGAAAATGTTCACACTTACCTAAGGTGTAACCATTAGTACGAAGCTATGTAGGTGGATCCACTAAGCTAGAGTTCTATCTGGGCAGATAGTTATGGATCAAGGAGATTGTTGCTTTAAACCTTGTACTAACATGGACGTTTCCATCTTTTCAGACAACACATAACTAGGGAATTTTTGTTTGCTAACGTGAGGAAACTCATGTGGGAGGCCGGACTTCCTAAACGTGAGACCTACATTTCATTTTACATGCCCTTTCGATGATAAGAAATTTTTCCCTTTAGTAATCATATTATTTATCATACAAGTTAACATTAGTATCTTCTAGAACCCTATGTAAACATCTTATCATATCTAGTTCATAGGTCATAACAAGTGAGAACAAACCTTTACTTTTAGACACCATCTCATAAGTGTGTAAACCTCTCACTTTACAATTTATTATAATCATGAGAAACTACTTTCTATCTTATAATAATCATATTATAACATACTAACATACTCCATAACAAATTCAATAGTCTAGGGTTAAGGATGAGGAATACATACAATCAACATCACATCCACACATTAGACCTAGAAGTATTGTTATCTAAGTAACTCATAATTTATAATTGAATCAAAGAAGAACCAAACAACATACCTTATTGCCCTTCCAAGAACCTTCATACTTCAATGACCAAGAACACATAACCATTAAATAAACAAGGTAAATTCAGGAAGCAACTACATAATTAACAACAATGTAGTCAATATACATGTTCATGATCTTCACAATTTAACATCTCAATTTAAGGTTTTCACGAAATTCTAGAAAGGACATGGGTCTAGGGAAATATTTAAGGAAATAATCAATTAACCATCAATATTTACTCAAAAAACATTAATTCATCCTAGTTTATCTTTATTGATTCTTAATTTCGTTTTTAAAAGAAGACCCATCTGTAGAACAAAACCTAGATTTTGGGGAATTTAGAATTCATCTTTTGGAGGGACCTCATGGTGAAGATACTCCAAAGTGTCAAAGAAAATATACCTTAGTTATTAAAAATCCACGAAATTTTTTTGGAAACTTGAAGGCTTCATCTTCTTCTTGAATCTCTATTGGTCTTCAATGAAGGTTTGGATAAAGAGGGATTTTGAGAGGGACGAGATTTATTTTTTATTTCAACTCATTGGACTTTATTTGAGTGTTAAGAAAGACATAAAACTGACCCTAATTCCTCATATAGTCATTCTCTAAATTATACAAAAGACCCCTCACTAACTTGGGCCATTTTGTCTAGTCAAAAAGCTTAGAATTCGACATTTACGAATTAGGGAACTTGCTGCGCTTCGCCGGGTTAATTTCATGATTTATGTTTAAAATGCGGGTTTATGCAGTGTAGATCATGTAGGACCCTCGTTTAAATGCCATTTTTTGATCTCCCCGTGTTGTCTGCGCGCAGGCTGTTTTGGCAGCTTGCTAGCCCATATATAGGTTCTCCTCAAGGACCCTTCAAATTGTCCTTGGGGAGTCATGATTGTATGGTTTCACCCTCTATACTACATTGTACCTATTTAAAGTCTTTTTACAAATTTTAGATTCAATATGAACCTCTGAAACCTTCACAGATAATGGGAACATCTACTAGTTCAAGTTCCCTAGTTTCCGGTCGTTAATACCTTTGTTTGATGTCATGGCTCCAATACTTCTCAAACAATTTATTTACACATATTTAGGTCTAAAACCATCATTATTCAACATATGAGGATCTACTATAGGTCATACAAATTACGGGTGTTACAATATCTCCCCCCCCCCCAGGAATATTTGCCCCCGAACGACACTTTGAGTCTTCTATTGGGAAACAAGGAGTGGACTCAAAACTAGAAGCCAACCAACCAGCAATATCATAATGAGTCACTACTCTTATAAGGAATATCAAGTCCTTCCAACATATAAACATGACATTAACACATAAGAATTTCACCCACAACTCATAACACATAAGATCTTTATCGTTTACATCACATAAGGAGGAACTACCTTCTCTATTTAAATATGAGCCAACATGAACAATTTCAACGAGTTCACATGCTAATTTCTTATCAATACAACACCAAAACATTTCCAATACAATTCTCATGAAATAAATAAGGCACACGACATATTAAAGTGCAAGTTAATCAAGAGATTCATATATCACCAAACTCAAATTAGGCATGAATTTCTACAAACATATGCACATACTAGATAACCATGATATGGAAAACATTATTCATAGGACACATTTAAGATAAATGTACTAACCTTAACTTAGGGTAGGAGTAGGGGGAAATAGATGAAGATAGCGAGTCTTGATGTCGACCTCGGTCTCCGATGTTGCACCCTCAATAAGGTGGTTCCTCCATTGTACTTTTACCGAGGCAACCTGCTTATTTCTCAATCTATTAACTTGGCGATCAAAAATTTCAATCCGTACCTCATCATACGAAACATCCTCTTTTTACTCCGAAACCTTGTAGGGAGGGAATTTACCCCGGATCACCTATACAATTCTTGAGAATAGACACGTGGAACACCAGGTGAATCAAGGTCAATTCGATTAGAAACTCTAACTCATATGCAACTTCCCCTACCCTTTTAAAAATCTTATAATGGCCTATCTAACGGTACTAAGCTTTCCCTTCTTTCAAAACCTCATCACCTCTTTCATGGGTAAAATTTTCAAATAAACCCAATCTCCTACTTCGAATTCAAGGTCCCTCTTTCTATTTTCGGCATAAGATTTTTGCCGACTATAACAAGTTTTTAATCTCTCTTATGAGTCGAACCTTCTACGTTGCCTCATACACTATCTAGTGAGAAATTTGTAAACTCAGGGGACCAAAACCTTCTACCATAATGACCTTCAAATTGTGTCATACCAATGCTTGCATGGTAGTTATTATTTTACGAGAATTATATCAAAGAAAGGTGATCTTCCCAATTCCATTTGAAATAAATCACACAAGACCTCAACATGTCTTTAAGAGTTTAGATGGTGCGCTCCGCTGGTCCATCCGTTAGACGGTTGAAAGAAGAGCCAAAGTTTAATTAAGTGCCAATCCCAATTTGGAAAGAACTCAAAAAATGTAAAGTGAATTAGGCTCCTCAATCCAAAATGATCTACAATTGGGCCCCATGCAACTTTACAATCACTATAACATACAATTTAACATACTCCTCTGCTGAATAAGAATGCTTTACGGGAAGGAAATGAGCTGACATAGTTAACCTATCCACTACGACTCAAATGGAGTAATGTTGTCAACGTGTTCGAGGAAACCCTATCACTAACTCGATGTTGACGTCTTCCCCCTTTCAAGTAGGAATGTCAGTATGTTTTGTTAGAGCACCCGGGCATTGATGCTTGGTTTTGACATGTTGACATTTTTGACACCTTGACACAAACTTAGCTACCTCTCTTTTCATTCCACTCAACTAATACATATAACACAAGGCACGATAAAACTTTATGGCCTTCGGAGAGATGGAGTATCGGGAATCATGATCCTCATCAAAGAATTGGTCCCTTAAACCATCCACATCAGGAACACACAATATCCATTGGTATATAAGTTCCCCATACGACCCATGGGAGAAAGTTTCATTATTCTTCATAACAACTTATTCTTTCAACTCCATCAATAGAAGATCAAGATATTGGTTGGACTTCACATAAACCACTAGAGATTAATCGGAGGTATAGCGGACCATGAGACCACCCTTTGAAGATAATTCTAGTCGGACAAATAACCAGTCAAACCTATGAACCTCCATCTCAAATTCTCTCTTATCATTAAATACTTGAGCCTTACTACCCATCACACTAGGCTTAGTGCATCAACTACCACATTGGCTTTCCCGGGATGGTTAAGGACATTCAAGTCATAATCCTTTAATAGTTATAACCATCTCCTTTATCATAGATTCAAAGTCTTTTGACTGAATACATATAGTAGACTCTTGTGATCGGTGAACATATCATATATATCCCATAATGATAATTCCATCAAATTTTAAAGGAAAATACCACGACTGCAAACTCAAGGTCATGAGTTTTATAATTCTTCTCATGTGGCTTGAGTATTGTAGAGGCATACACTATAACATTACCATGTTGCATGAGAACACATCCTATACACACTATGGAGGAATCATAATAAATCAGAAACCCGTTTGTACCCTTCGGTAAGGTCAATATCCCAGCGGAGGTGAGTCTATCCTTCAATAATTGGAAGATCTTTTCACAATATTTTGACCATTAAAAATTTGACTACACTTGTTTTAAGTCCATTAATGGAAATGTTATCGAAGAAAATACATTAACAAACCTCCTATAGTAACCGGCAAAAACTACAAACTTTGGATGTCGGTAAGATTCAACGGTCTAGGCAAACTTTTAACCACTGTTGGCTTCCTCAAATAAACCTGTACCCCTTCACTATATATAGTGTAACAAAGAAATTCAATCTATCCCAACAAAAATTAACACTTCGTAAACTAAGCAAAAAGTTGGTTATCCTTGAGAGCTTGCAAGACGTTACTCAACTGTCTCATATGATCATTCTCACTCCAAGAGTATATAAAAAGGTCATCTATGAAAACAATCACAAACCAATGAACATAATTCCTCAAAAATTTAATTCGTAAGGTTTATGAAAGCCTCTGGGATATTTGTTACACCAAATGACATCAATAGGAATTCAAAGTTACCATATATTTTTTGGAATGACGTTTTCGGAATATCAACCTCCATCACTCTAATTTGGTGATAATTAATGTGACTTTGTTGGGAATGGAAATAGAATAAACCTTATAAACACTTTTATCCACCATGGAATCACCCAACGGGGTAAAAACCGAAAAAGACTCATATAATATGTTAGGTAGTATATCAAACTTCATGGCTACAAGAGGGGTCACAAATTACAATATAGCTCTCGGATCAAACAAAGCATATAGATGAAAGGAAAATAATTTTAACATACCATTAACCACTTTCGGTGAGCTCTCTTGATCACCTCGGGATTAGAGAGCATAAAAGCGAGTCTCCTTAGTAGCATCGGATTTGGGGCAGTTGCTTGAGCATGAGATTTTTCCTTCCTTGAGATTTCATCATAGGGAAATCTCTCTTCATGTGACCACTATTCAAAAAATAATAGAAGTTACCCGTGCCAACTAGGCTCTTACCATTATGTTTTCCATCTTATTTATAACAAAAAAAATTCTCAACATAAGAACCTACACATTTCCCCTCTTGGATCATAGGAGTAGAAATGTTACTCTTGTTGACCCTTGGAGCATTACTAGGGCCTTGGTTGGAAAACCTCCTTTTGTAAGTAGGTTTGTCTTGCACCTAAAATATAGTCTTGGAAGAATTTTCATTTTTTGTTCTTACCTTTTCCAACTTCCTACCAACATGCTTAACTTTTTATTCCTTAATTTGTGTGACATGAACCATTATACAATATATATATATGTATATATATATATATATATATATATGATAGGATCAACATAGACAATCTAAATTTATAATTACAAGGTTGGATATCCAAATAATACATTTGTTCAACTTAGTTCGACAATCTGAAACCATAATAGGAGCATGCTTTGACAGTTGAATGAACTTGAGGCTATAATCCTTAATAATCATACCGCCTTGATGAAGGTTGAAGAATTCTTGCATTTTCCTCTCTCTTAGATCCAAGGGAAAGAACCTATCAATGAAAGTCGTCTTGAAAGCTCCTCAAGTAATCCAACCTTCTATAACTGTTCTCTCATCCTTCTATTACTCAGACCAAACTTGAGCTAAGTCACTTAGTTGATACGCGACTAGTTCTTCCTTTTCTTGAGAAGACACATCCATAGGATAAAGAATCGTGAACACTTCGTCAATGAACCCTTGTGGTTCCTCCTCAACCTTAGAAGCATAAAATGTAGGGGTATTAATCCTTATGAAATCCTTAATTCTTTAATCGGTAGTCCTAGCATTAGGGTTCACTTGCAACCTTGCATCCCTTGTAACTTAGGTAGCCCACACTTGAGTCAATTTGTGATAGCTGCCCTTATCTCATCGTTAGTCATGGCACCTTCATTAATAGGAATTTGAGAGTTTTGAAGAGCTTGAGGGGGAACAACCTCATTGAAATTCTCCTTCTCAGACCGTCGATAATTTTTCCTCCTTGTATTCATTTCCTATAAGCACAATAAAAGGATTAAAAGTAAGGACTAGATAGAGTTAATACTCTTAGGCACGCTTAAGGAATAACACGAGATTGATAGTTCGTAAGCATCACATAGTCTCTCATTCATAAATGTGGAACGCTTCAATTATGAATTAGACCTTACATGCACTTTGTTTAGTGAGAGATCAATCCTAAGATTTCTGAACCTCATGCTTTGATACCAAGTTTGTAATGACCCAAAGTACACTCTAGTCTTTGCACGCATTGTCATTCTCGAAAAGGACTATTAATATCCCTTAGCATAGATCATAGTACATCATTATTAAAAATGCAAAAAAAATTAGAACTTTTCATCTCATGAGGTTTACATAGACCTCCCACTTACACATAATATACATACATAAGGAGTTATAGGTTTACAATAATTGTATCAATGATTAAACAAGAAAAAAAATGTATAAACATAAACAATATCATATATAGAGTGGAATTTGGAAATATCCTCTAATATGAGTAGTCACCCATGACTCGAGAAAAGATCCATGTATTGCTTGCAATTGACCATGAACATGTTGTAACATATTGAAATTAAATGACATGAACTAAAGACTAACATGGTTTTAATGATGGTCTAAGTTCCTAAATTGGATAATAATGTAGTATTTAGGTATTGTATACGAGTTTAGGTGTGTTGGAAGTCAAATGTAAGGGGACGTCCAGGACGTTCAATGACTAACTCAGCTTTGTGCGTCATAGGTGGTTTTATGAGCTATTATCGTTAATATAGGGAGTGTGTCAAGTTTCTTGAACTTTGGAGGTCAAACGTCCAAGACCTTCCATGACGTTCAATAGTTTTGCCTTGAAACAACCTTGTTTGTCTGAGCTTGTTTCGTCGAGTTTTACGAGTTGTTTTTGGATGAAATTCATTTGAGAAGAGATAAATTCGTATATGATAATTTTTGGGTTGGAGTCTTCTGGGAAAACATCCCCAAGGACCATCAAAGGGTTCTTGAGGAAGGACCCAAAGTTGGTGTCAAGACTATCCAAGAAAACCCTCGAACGACTGATGCAATCGACGGATCGTGTGACAGTCGGTGCCCCGTCGATGGGTTCCGTTGGTAGGTACTTAGAACTGGGAGGAGAGGTAGACAAAGACACGGCTCAGTCCAGACAACGGACCAACAGGATGGTCCGTTGGTCAAGGGATGGACCGTCGATGGGTCTGTTCCTTCGCGCATGCCACTGTTAAGTTGAGGGGTGAACTTGTGAATTAAACCCATGTTCAAATAAGAGTATTTGAGGTTATTAAGGTTTTTTTTTGGTATTTTAAGTGTTTTTATAAGTCGAAAACATAAAGATGATTTCATTCTTCAAATATCAAAACCTAAATCTTTAGAATTTTCTCTAGAACTCCATTGGAGCCAAAACACAAGGAAGGGCTTGTATTGGAGAATTGAGTGTAGATTCATCATTAAATTTAAGAATTATATTCATTTAGGTATGGTTTTTTATCCTTGAAACTTCTTCATAAAGTAGCCCAACATTCAAAGACGTTTTGTAATGTTTTCAAAGATGAATTATGCAATTTCATAATCTATCTATGGGTTCTTGCATAAATGGTTTTTAAGCATTGAATACTCATTGAATTGTTATTAATTTTATGATTTTAACTAAATTAACCTATGAACCCATGAATTTGATGAACCATAGTTTTTCACTATGTTATGGCTGAGCAATGTTGATCTAATGTTTATGAATTTTAGTGTAGTTTTATATGAGCTATTTATTGATATAATAATTATATTATATTTATATCTAGGTTTTATTATACTGATTAATATGTAGTGAACTGACATTTTTTTGGATTATTGATATAATTGAATTGAATTATAGGTTATGGCCATGTGTAAAGGCCTTGTGATGTCGAATTGGATGATTTGGCATTGCATTGAGTTATTGAGGGTAGAGTGGTGGTAAGCTTCCCTATTTTATTTATTTTACGATTATTAGACTTCAATTTTGTTATGATTAGTATTGTCCACTTATAGTGGCGGTGTTATATGCTTTACTTGTAATTGATGTGGATCTTTCGACGTTATTTTAAGGAATATGACGATTATTGCCTTGTCGGAAACTACTTGAAGCAGTGTGAATATTTATTTAGTTTATTATGTGAAGTGTGAAAATATCTACATACATGATAAGTAATGTGAAAGTATATGTGTTCTTTAATTGATGTTATTTAGGTGATCATGTTCGACTATGACTATAGCTTTGTGTTTTTAGACTTAGGGTTGATGTATGTTATATCTACATTACTATATGAGTCTATGTTAGTCAAATAGATGATGATATCTTACTTATAGGATGACTTGAATATGATAAGTGTTATTTCTATGTGTTTCTAGAAGTACATCCAATATGTGTTAAAGTAAAGTATGTTGTGTCTTGTCTTGGTTGACTTGTGTCCCTTACTTGATGCATATATGAATGTGAATATGAGATATATTGACTTAGGATGATAAATCTCTTAGTATTGTATATATGAATGACATGAGACCTTAAATGATGTTTACAGGATCCTTTATCTGAAACCTTAAACCAAGTGGTAAAGTTATGCATGTTGAAGTCTAAAGTCGTAATGGTATCCTTCAAGTGAAGGAATGAATGACATAAGGTTGATTGTCTGAAAGGGAATCATATTAATACTTAGTAAAGTCATGATGAGCTTCATGTTGCCATTGTGAGGTAGCCCTAGTGGAACATTCTTTTGTAAGCTAAATGTGATAGGGTTATGAACTTTATATGGAACCCCTTTATATGAACCTTAAATGTGAATTACTCTAAGAGAGAGAAAGCTAGCACCAAGTGAGTATGGTAAGATAAGTACTTCTAGTTAAAGAATGAGACTAGATTACAAAGTATGCTCTTCATATTCCTTAACTTTTTGCCTACATGGGATGTGTCTACGTTTTACCATTGGCAAGTAGAACACCCTAATTGGAGTAGGTTAGAATCTTGGATTCCATGTCTTGCTATCATGGTATATGTCGGTTATTGCCTATTCTAATCATATGAAATACCAATTATTTTTAGAGAAGTTCTATGATGTTTCGGTGGTGGTATGGGACACTATCTAGGCATTGCACAATAGGCTTTCATGGTGTTAGTTGGAGTTCCTACGTCTTGTCCAAGACCATTATTTGAATGACCATTATGTGTATGTATCCTAAATGAGCTAATGATAGTATTGAGTTAAGGTATTAAATGAAAAAGTACTTATCTAGAGTATTTAAGGGTTGTCTAGTTAAGGCGTGATGGGGGCATAGGAATGTTCACTTCGTATCTTACCTAAATGAGTCATAAGAATGACTCTAGTTAGGGAAAATGATTTAATATGTTAAATTATCTAAACGTAGATACTCTTAAGGATTTTTAGGTAGTCTTGAATAGGTCAATCATGGACATTATATTTTTTATTTACTTAAGTAAGTCTTTTGATAGCCTTCGGTAAGAGAATAACATATTATCTATATATTGTTATGTTAAGTGAGAATGATTCTATCATAGGTAGTCAATAGGTTCTGTTAAGTGTGTGTGTAAGGGTTTGTATGGGTGGTCGGTTCACAACTCACTCATGTAAGACTTAGTGTCACCTTTTGTAGGGGAAATCTCATGTTCAATTGGTTAATGTCTTGTAACTGTGTATGTGTCTTATTAGAAGTAGTCTTGAGGGTCATTTAGGAATGCTCAAGGAGGTTATATGGGAGGTCTGTCTTTGTGTTTCCTAAGTGAGTCTTAGGATAGATTTCAAATGAGAAGACTACATGCTAGAAACTGTTAAAAGGAATATGAAAGCACCTCACTGTAACAGTGAAGCACATCACCGTAACAGTGAAGCAATTCACTGTATAGTTAATGTAGCTTGATGTAAGGGTACTTTTAAAAATGTGATTAATCGCTTGAATGCTATATTATGTGTTTCTAAGTTATTGAATGTTTTTCTTATGATTATAACATGATTTTTAAATGAAAAGATGTATATTTCTAATAAAAGTCTTTTTTAATGATTTTCATGCATTATGCCAAACTTAGTAAATGTGGTTGTTTAAATCCATGCTTTTATCTATCTCTATTATTTTTGGTAGGAGAGGAGCGTTTGTGAAACAAGATTTTGAATGTAGCATCATCCAAGTGAAGTTTAAATATGTGCTCAATTAACTTGAGGACATATATACATGCCTTTTATGTCTTCTATTTTGGAGTATTGTAATTGACTAAGTATTTCTATATTATTATTATATATGGGTGTACCCGAAAAGTATTCTCATGTCTTAAATTTGATGAGTTTGAGACTTAGTATTTTCTCTGATTTTAGATGAAAGCATTTTTAAAGACTATGAAGTATGTTTGTGAAAATTTTTAATCACGCACTACTTTTCATTATCTATATGCGATGAATAATATGTAAGGGCTTGTAAAATACCTACAAGGGGTAAAGTACACCGGTTTCAAACCACGATTGACCCTATCTTCTAGGGTGTGGTCTTGGGATCTTACACTTCTCAATGGCCCGAACCTAATATTTTCAGGATAAAGGGGTAAAATACGAGTTATTAGAAAATACATGAACTAAGTATGGCCCCTATGCATAGGAAGAATTAATGCATGGGAAATGACACAATTTAGTCAAGACCATGAATAATGTCAAACAATTCAATACACACATAAAGTATATCATGATCATATAAACATATAAGTAACTCAAACAACACTTGTGCAATACAAAATATAAATTTCCATAACCTTATCCAAAGATAAGTATGAAATTAAGGAACAAATTTCATACTTACAACATATTCTCATATATAACATGATTGATACAACAATACTACTCATAGCTTATAAACACAATCATAATCATAATCATAATCATAAAAGGATACTACTATAACCATCCCTTAGGATCCCACATGTGCCATATGTAAGAAAAGTCTCATACACACCCTAACACAATGAAGTATCCTTCAAGACAACCATAATAAGAGTTCACATACATTACTCGTTCATTTCTTTAAAATTTAAAAAGGAAGCGCAATAAAAGGTATGAGACCACGTTAGATACATTGAACCAGTTTTCTACTTCCACACCGAAAAGAGAGGGTTAACACTTATCTAAGGTGTAACCATTCTTACGTTATCTAGGTGGATCCACTAAGCTAGAGTCCTATGTGGGCACATAGTTAAGGATCACAGAGATTGTTGCTAGAAACCTTGACTTACTAATGTGGAGGTTTCCAACTCATGAGACAACTTATAACTAGAGAATCGGGACTTACTAACGTGAGGAAACCCATGTGGGAGTCCGTACATTCTAAACATGATATCTCCATCTCATTTACATGCCCTTTAAGTGATAAGAAATTATTCTCTTTAGTAATAATATTATTTCATCATACAAGTTCACATTAGTATCTTCTAGACCCCTTTGTAAACATCTTATCATGTCTAACCCATAAGTCATCACAAGTGAGAACAATCCTTTAGCTTTAGATAACATCTCATAAGTGCTTAAACTTCTCACTTTACACTTTATTGTAATCATGACAAACTACATTCAATAATATAAAAATCATAAATAACATACTTACATACTTCATAACCAATTCAATATTATAGGGTTAAGGATGAGGAAAACTTAGCATCAACATTGCAACAACACATTAGAACTAGAAGCATTGCTATTTAAGTAACTCATAATTCGTGATTTATTTAAAGAAAAACCAACAAACATAACTCACAGACCTTCCAAGAAGATTTATACTTCCATTAGCAAGAATACATAAACATTGTAAATTTATGAAGCAATTACATAAATTACAACATTGTAGTAAATCTATATGTTCATGATCTTCACAATTCACCACATCAATTCATGTTTTTCATAAAATTTAGGAAAAGACATGGGTCTGGGGAAATCTTATAGGAAATAATCAATTAACCATCAATATATGCATAAACAACATTAATATAACACATCAAAAATCCAAGACGTTTTTTAAAGACTAAAATAAGTGTAATGAGCTGTAAACACTGTTTTATGACCTATTCTAATGAAATATGGGTCGTTTATTAAGTCTAGTAATCAAAATGACCAAGAACATCCATGACATCCGGAAACTAGTTCTAGTAAGGTACTAGCGTGCCTAAGCCTATTTGACAAGCTTTTAGGTGTCAAAAATCCGTGTAAATTGGTGGAAGGGTATATAAAAGGTTTTTAAGTAAATTCATTTTAGAAATATCCGGGTAAGAATTCCCAAGGACCAACCCAGGGCCCTTGAGAATCACACTTGCACTTTGGTGTCAACACTGCCTGGGCGGTGTGCACCTATGAAATGGCACAGACGGGGCGTGAGTTGATCGATGGAGATTCGATTCCAACCTTAGACAAATACTTATCCATTTATTTGAGGGTTCTTGTTTAAATTCTCTTCGAACTCATCGACGAACGTGCAGCACGGATGGGGGGCTGGTCCATCCATTTAGCCCCGAGGCATTGACGGGTTCGGTCTGTGAGTGATATGTTTTTGCTGCATGTTTTAACATTGTTCAAAAAAATTCGTGTTAGGTATGTATTAAGGGAAGACCAATTAACGTAATAATCTCTTATATAAAGACCCAAATCCCATTAGCCTAACTACAACACTCAAAACAAATTCTTTTCCTTCTCTCTTCTTTCTCTCTCTATTGGAAGACACCATTGAATACTAGATAGGAGAGAGATTTGGGGGATATAAAGGTACGAATACACCATCAAATATTCACAAAAATTTGAGGTATGGGATCTAATTCATCATTGAGACCTCCCACCTAAAAGGGTTCTTCAAAGAATTTTCAAGATTAGGGTTTTCATGTGGGTTCTTCTCAATCTCGAAAATTAATTTATGAATTGGTTTTTTTATGTTTTATATTTGATAATATGAATTTACTAACATGTATTCTAACTTAATTTTATATATCTTGATGGTTTGGTATAGTTTACAGATGATGATCATTAACCCTTACCCTTAGGTTTTTTATAGAAATGAATTACGTTGTATTTTGTTCAATTTGCTTGTTACTGATTGAATTTCTATTAAATGATGTTGTTACATTATTCATGAATAAAAAAGAGGAAATTGTAGTCTTTCATGCTAGTTCTTGAGGATATAATCTAGGTTAGGAAGTGGATTGACCAAAATATCTTTTCTTAAGCTATGATCTATTATTGAATTGTGATGTAGTGATTCTCCTAGACTTGTTGTTATATTTTTTATTTATTTATGATTAAGTGTACCAAAATTTGGTTTAATTGACGGTTTACTGTAAGACCTTGATGATGAAGAATAAAGGACAGTTCAAATTGTGATTAGGTCAAAATGTTGTATTGGAGTATTCCGTGTATTAGGATTGATAGGGTTATTAATTGTGAAGTTCATTAAGGTGTATATGTTATACGGATTGTGATGACTACCAATATTTCTTATTATGATATTAAATGATAATGCATTAGCATTACTCATATGAATTTTAATGAAAGGACTTATACTCATGCAATTCTTATTGAGCAATGATTATGATGATGTTAGTCAAAGGATAGACCCTATGACCTCAACTAATCTATGATTGATATTTAAAGGCTTACAGATATTTCGAAAAGCGACTCTAGCTTAGCACTGAGTGAACTAGAGTAAGGAGTAACCCTTTCCCACATAGGGAAGGTAGGACCACTAAAGTACTCTTGAGATTGGAGTCTACAATGCATGTAGCATAAAAAGGGTCCCAACTATATCTCCTAGTTCTTGAACTCTGTTGCCCACATAGGAATACTAGCCACTGCATCCACATAGTTGCTATGTTTTATGTTAATCCCCCTTCCTACGGTGTAGGGTTTTATGACAATGGATTCCAAACTATCTAATGTGGTCTATGTCGGTTAGGGCAAGATGTTCTCAAAAAGGTAAAATAAACTAAAGGATTGAACTCTAACTAGGATAACCCAAGGGGTCTATCTTAGTCTAGGTAGGGATATGAGACTCTACCTAGGCATTGAACTAGTTAGCCTTGAGGGGAGTCTTAAGAGGATTTTCTTACGTATGTTTATGCTTATTATGATATATTGTATGTATATGATGAACTTGCACATTGTTGATACTACATATAGATTAGTTCACTTATGAATATCCGTTGGTTTATATTTTTCTAGTAAGATTAAATGTATATCTAAATGTCATGTACTGTGAAGTAGGATGTTAGTGATGATTCTTGTTGGGTTACTTCATTGAGTTAGGTTATGGGGTTCACTTGTTGACTTGATAGGGGTTCATGGGTAATCGTCTTGCTTTGGCATAATGAAATGTGGTCTTATTCATTCTTATTGTCAATAGAATTAAAGTTATAGTTATTGTGAGGAACATGCCTATGAATTAATGAAAATGTGATTGGTAAGTTCTTATTGAATGTGAATAAGGGCTTTTCAATGAAAAATGCATACTTTATGAAATTCCCCTTTTTATTAGCATGTTTTTCAAATATGTGTGCATATGTTTTCATACTTAGTACAAGTGGCGTACTAACCCCATTTATTCCTTATGGTGTACTTTTAATATAATCCTATTGTTGTGCTTATAAGAAAAATGACCAGTCGAAGGAACGCAGCACGAAGACTTGAAGAAGAGATAGCCAATACTAGAGCTCCTCCCCTGGTAATCATGTTCCTCCTCTTGAAGAAGAAGCTAATGCTGACAATTCCTTTCAAACCTCCACCCATGACTGACGGTGACATAAGGCTTGCCCTTATCCAAATAGCCCAAGTTGTCACTACACCAGACTAAATTATGACGGCCTAAGCTAACCTTCCTGCCTTCTACGGGTGTAAGGTTGAAGAATATATCAGAGAGCTCATTGATGAAGTCTATAAGATACTCTTGGCTATGTGGTTGTCCACAAGTCAGAAGGCTGAGTTTGCCTATTATCAACTCAAGGACATGGCTCAAGCATGGTTCGTCCAATGGACAGATAATAGGACATTGAGGGGTGGTCCACTAACATTGGAGATCTTGAAGAAGGATTTCTTGATCGGTTATTTATTAGGGAGATGGTAGAAGGTAAATGGGTGAAATTTATCAACCATTGACAAGGAGGTGTGAATGTTCAATAATGCTCGTTGAAATTCCCTAAATTGTAAAAATATGCTCCTTCTTTGGTTTCCGATCCTAGAAATGAAATCAGCCATTTTGTGACACGGATGTGAGATGATTTGCAAGACGAGTGTAATTTGGCTATGCTACATGAAAAAATGAACATTTCTCGTCTTATGGTGCATGCTAAACATGTGTATGAATCAAGGCTAAGAGGAATAGTAGAGATGCTAAGAGGGCAAGATCATTGGATGGAGTTTCTTCAAAGAATACGATTGAGATACAAGACAAGCCTAGATTTAAGAAGCTGGTTTCTAATCAAGTTTCTTCATAGTTCACTAAGGCTAGTGGTTATAGGGTGTCTAGCACTAAGTCTAAGAATCGGAAAGGTAGTAGTTCACCAACCGAGAAGCCAACTTTTGGAAAGTGTGGAAAGAAGAACTATAGTGATTCCCTTAACGGGAAGGACAATTGTTTTGGTTGTTTTAAAAGTGGGACAAGGTTGGGGATTTCCCTAATTTGAGAAGTCAAGATAAAGTTAGTGCTCAAGCTCAAGCAAATGGTTAAAATGATGCTTTCAATGCTCTACGCTCTAGGGGTGAGCAAGATACATCTCCTTACGTGGTGGGCAATATGTTGAAAGTCTTCTCTGTTGATATATATGCCTGACTTAATCCCTATGCTACTCTATCAGTTTTTTACCCATCTAGAAGTCAAAAAGTTTGACATTTTGTTCGATATTTTGCATGAACGATGTATAGTGTCCACTCCGGTGGGTGAGTTGGTTGTTGCAAAAAGGGTGAATAAAAATTGTACTATAATGTTTCCCAATAGAGTTACTCATGTTGAACTAGTAGAACTCGGTATGCTTGATTTTGATGTTATATTGGGTATGGATTGTTTGCATGCCAACATTGCTTCTATTTATTGTAGGACAAGGGTGGTGAAGTTTAACTTTCCAAATGAACCCGCTTTAGAGTGGGAAGGGGGAAACTCTATTCCTAGAGGTCCTATCATCTCTTGTCTAAAAGCATGCAAAATGATCTCTAAAGGTTTTCTATACCATATTTTAAGAATCCAAGATCTATACTCCTAAATTCCTCCCATTGGGTCGGTCCCAGTAGAGAGTGAATTGACAAAGGTCTTTCCTAATGATCTTCCCGGTATTCCTCCAGAATGGAAAATTGATTTTGTATCAATTTCCTACTGGATACAAATTCCATTTCAATTTCTCCTATCGGATGGATCCAGACGAATTGAAAGAGTTTAAGGTATAAATCAAATATTTACTAGACAAAGGCTTCATAAGATCTAGTATTTCTCCATCGGGTGCTCCTGTTTTATATCACAAAAAGAAGGATGGGTTCTTAAGAATGTGTATTGATTATCGCCAACTCAATAAAGTTACACATCAAGAACAAGTATCCTCTCAATCGGATTGACGACTTGTTTCATGAAAGATACTTTTCTAAGATTTACTTGAGATCGGGATATCACCATCTTAGGATGAGAGGTGAGGATATAACAAAGATGGCATTTAAGAAGATATGTGGTTATTATTTGTTCTTAGTAATATGCTTTGGTGTCACTAATGCTTCAGTACATTTATCGACCTAATGAATAGGGTGTTTCAAAATTACCTATATTTATTTGTTATTGTCTTCATTGACGACATCTTGGTATATTTGAAAGTGAGGGTGAGCACATTAACCATTTGAGGGTGGTTTTGCAAGAACTTAAAAAACATCAATGGTTTTCCATGTATAGCAAATGTGAGTTTTGTTGATGTTGGTGACATTTAATGGTCATATCATCTCTAGTGAGGGAGTTGAGGTTGATTAAAGGAAAACAGAGGCATTGAAAAATTGTCCTAGACCATTGACTCCAACTGATATTAGGAGTTTCTTGGGTTTTGCTGCTTATTATCAGAGTTTTGTAGATGGTGTTGTATCTATTGCATCTCTCTTGACTACTTTGACCCAAAAGTGTAAGAAATTGTACTACTCGGATGCATGTGAGAGAAGTTTTTAAATGTTGATATATAGACTTACTTCTGCTCCGTTGTTGACTTTACCGGATGGTACAAAGGTTTTTGTTGTGTACTATGATGTATCCCGAGTGGGTTTGAGCTGTGTGCTAATGAAACATGGGAAAGTGATAAAGTATGCTTCTAGCCAACTTAAGGTGAATGAGAGAAACTATCCAACTCATGGCCTTGAGTTAGCGGTCGTGGTTTATGCCTTGAAAATGTGGAGGCATTACTTGTATGGTCTTCATGTTGATGTCTATACCGACCATAATAGATTCCAATATGTATTTACTCAGAAGGAGTTGAATCTTGGACAAAAACGGTGGTCAAAATGGTTGAAAGATTACGACATAACTATTGTCTATCACCCCAGCAAGTACAACGTTGTTGAGGATGATCTAAGTCGTATGACTATGGTTAGTGTGTCTCACATAGATGAAGACAAGAAAGACCTAGTGAAGGAAGTTCATAGGTTTGCTAAGTGGGGTGTGAGATTAGAAAATTATCGAATGGTTGTTTGATGGTTCAGAATAACTCCGTGTCATCATTGGTAGTTGAGGTGAAGTCCAAACAACACCTTAATAAATCATTGATGGATGTCAATGAATCTGTCCTTGGTAAAATTAATAAGGCATTCTCCCTAGAAGGGATGGTATTTGAAGGTGCCAAGGAAGACTGTGCATTCCCAAGGTAGGTTAGGTGAGGAAAAGGATCCTTGAATAAGACCATGGGTCCCGCTACTCCATTCATCCCGGTTTGATAAAAATGTACCCTGACCTTAGGGAACTATATTTGTGGGATGGTATGAAAGACATAGAGGAAATTTTTTGCTAAATGCCCGAATTGTCAACAAGTAAAAGCTGAAAATCAAAAGTCGGGTGGCTCACTACAAGAAATCAAAGTTCCTACTTGGAAGTGCAGAGCCATCAATAAGGATTTCTAGTGGGTTTTCCTCGGGCGCAAAAGCAATATGACTCTATATGGGTGGTTCTTGATAGGTTTACCATGTCCTTTCTCTTCATTCCCGTCAAGTTTACTTATTCGGCGGAGGACTGTGCTAGGATTTTCATAGATGAAATTGCGTGTCGACATGGTATTCCGTTATCCATCATATTTGATCAGGATGCACAATTAACATCTAGGTTTTGGAGGTCATATCAAAAAGGGTTAGGTACGAAGGTGAAGTTGAGTATAGCTTTTCATCACAAAACGGGTGGTCAAGTGGAGCGTACTATCCAAACGCTTGATGATATGCTTAGTACTTTAATTATTGATCTCAAAGGAAATTGGGATAAGCATTTGCCTTTTTCGGATTTTGCTTATAAGAATTGTTTTCATTCATCCATTTCAAGGGCTCCCTATGAAACCTCGTATGGTAGGAGATATAGGTATCCTATTTGATGGTTTAAAATGGGAGACCATACAATTCATTGTCCCAATTTAAGTTATAAGACATTGGAGAAAGTTCATATCATAAGGAACTATTTGCAAATGGCCTATTGTCGGCAAAAGTCTTATGTCGATCATACAAGAAGAGATTTTGAGTTTGAAGATGGTGATAAGGTTTATTTGAAAATTTCACATATTAAGGGGGTTGTTAGATTTGGCAAGAAAGGGCAATTGAGTCCTCGTTATTTTGGTCCCTATTAAATCTTTCAAAGGGTTGGTAAAGTTGCCTATGAATTGAAACTTCCTAGTGAACTGGCTTCGGTTTCTCTGGTTTTCCATGTTTCCATGATTAAAAGTGAATTGGTGATCCCGAGTCTAGTATTACTATTGAGGGTCTTGGTGTGAAGGACAACCTCTTTTATGAGGAAGTTCCAGTTCAAATTATTGATAGGATAGTAAAGAAGTTAAGGAATAAGGAAGTTGCTTCCATAAAGGTGTTATGGAAGAATCATCTACTTCATGGTACAACATGGAAGGCCAAGGCCGACATGAAGTCCCGTTACCCTCATCTATTTAATAACTAAAGTTAGTAGTTTTAACTAATAATGAAAATAATGACTAACAAAATTGATGTTTCTTTTATTTCGGTGAAGTCTTGAAAAATGTGCATTTTTGGATAGTCTTACAGTGAATTACAGTGAAGTTATGCATTTGAATATGAAATTTATCACTTTGTCTTTTTTGAGTTATCTTGTACATTTTGATATGACGAGTCTTTATGAAATGATATGTAGCATTTTGGTAAGTTGAAATTTCTCTTAACTGAATCATGTAGAGCATGTTGAGATAATGTTGTTGTTGTGAGAAGGATATTCCTTATAATGTAATGTTGAGACTTATGTGTGGTAATTGAAGTTTTAAATTGACTTGTGTAAGTGATATGATTGATGTTGTTATGTATTTTTGTTGGTTGGTTTGCTAGTCTTGAGTCTATTCCTTCCTTCAAAAGACTTTTAGTGTCATTATTGGGCGAATGTTCCTAATGCGGGGATAATGTAAAATTTTGAAAATCCAAGACGTGTATTAGAGCCTAACACAAGTGTCATGAGGTATAAACATTGTTTAAAGAACTATTTTAATGAATATGTGTCATTTAGGAAGTCTAGGAATCAAAACGTCCAAGAATGTTCATGACGTCCTGAAACTAATTCTAGTGAGGTACTAACCTGTCTAAGCCTATGTGACAAGCTTTTAGGAGTTGGAAATCCATGAAAATTGGTGGAAGGGTAACTAATAGGTGTTTTAGTAAATTCATGTTCGAAACTTCTGGGTATGACTCCCCAAGGACCAACAAAGGGCACTTGAGGAGAACCCTTGCACTTTGGTGTAATCACTGCCTGGGCACTGTGCACCTACAGAAAATGGCACAAGAGAGGCATGCATGGATCGACGTAGTGTCGATTCAAACAATAGATCAAATATTATACATTTCATTGAAGGGTCTCGTTTGCACACTGCTAGAACTCATCAACTGACGTGCAACACAGAAGGGGAGCTTGTCCATCGATTGATCCACGAGAAGTCGATGGGGTTCCCTTTGTGAGTGGAATGTTTTTGCTGCTCGTTTTAACTTACTTAAAAACAATTAATTAAGGAGTTAAGTGATTATTTAGGTACTAAGGGAAGACAAATTAACTTAATTAACCCCTCATAAAAACAACCCAATCCCATTGGCATAATTACAACTCTCAAAACAAACTCTCTTCTTTCTCTCTTCTTTCTCTCTCTATTGGAAGACACCATCAAAGACTATCTAGGGGAGAGATTTGGGGGCTGTAAAGGGAAAAATTCACCATAAAATCTTCATCAAACGTTTAGGTGTGGGATCTATTTCACCATTGAGACCTCTTTCCTCAAAAGGTTCCTTCAAAGAATTTTCAAAAGTAAGGTTTTCATGTGGGTTCTTCTCCATCTCGAAAATTAGGTTATGAATTTGTTTATTTATGTTTTCTATTGGATAATATGAATATATTACATGTATTCTAACTTAATTGTGATATATCTTGATGGTTTGGTACAGTTTGTAGATGATGATCCTTTAACCCTTAACTCTAGGTTTTATATTTATATGAAACCGGTTGTAATTAGTTCAATTGACTTAATTATTGATTGAATATCTATTAAATGATGTTGTTACATTAATGATGAACAAATTAAAGGAAATTATAGTCTTTCATGCTAGTTCTTGAGGAGATGATCTAGATTAGGAAGTGAATAGACCTAAGTTTTTTTTTCTTAAGATATGATCTATTATTGAATTGTAATGTAGTTATTATCCTAGCCCTGTTGTCATGTTGATTATTAATTTAGGATGACGTATACCCAAATTGGGTTGAATTTAGGGTTTACGGTAAGGCCTTCATGATGAACTATGAAGGAGACATGGTAAATCTTAGGATCTCAATCGTTTAATTCAAATTGTGATTATGTCATGATGTTGTATTGGAGTATGCCTTGTATTAGGATTGATAGGGTGGTAGGATGATGAACTGAAATGTGTTTAAAATGTTGTAAGGTTGATTAATGTGTACATGTTATGAGGATAATGATGACTACCAATGTGCCTTAATATGATATGAAATTCTAATGTGTTAACCTCACCTATATGAATTGTAATTAAAGGACTTATACTCATGCAATTCTTATTGAGTTATGATGATGATAATGATATACAAGGGATAGATCCTATGACCTAAACTAATCTATGATTGATAATTAAAGGCTTAAAGACATTTCAAAAAGGAACTCTAGATTAGCACCAAGTGAACTAGAGTAAGGACTGTCCCTTCCCTCGTATGGAAGGTAGGTGCACTAAAGTACTCTTGATATTGTAGACTACAATGCATGTATCATATAGTGGGTACCAACTATATCCCCAAGTTCATGAACTATGTTGCCCCATAGGAATACTAGCTAGTGGATCCACATAGTTTCTATGTTTTATGTTTTGGTACTGCCTTGACAAGTGGTCCGCCTTCCATCGGTATAGGGTTTTATGACACCGGATTCCACACTAGCCCATGTAGTCATGTCGGTTAGGGCAAGATGTTCCCAAAAATGTAAAATGAATTAAAGGATTGAAATCTAACTAGGATAATACAAGGGGTCTATCTGAGTATAGGTAGGGTATGGGACTCTATCTAAGCATTGAACTAGTTAGCCTTGAGGGAAGTATTAGGAGGATTTTCTTATGTATGTTTATGCTTATAATGATATATGATATGTATATGATGAACATGCACATTGTTGATACTATTTGTAGATTAGTTCACCTATGAATATGTGTTGGTTTATATTGTTAAAGTAAGATGAAATGTATATCTAAATGACATGTTATGTGAAGTAGGACGTTAGTCATTATTCTTGTTGGGTTACTTGATTGAGAAAGGTTATGGGGCTTTTTTTCGTAATTGCAGTTTTTGGCTTAATAGGGGTTCAGGGGTAATGGTCTTGCTTTGTTATAATGAAATGTACTTTTATCCATATTTATTGTTTATATACTTGATGTTATTTTTATTGTGAGGAACATGCCTATGACTTAATGAATATGTAATCTTGATTGGTATGGTGTTGTTGAATGTGCATAAGTGTTTTGAAATGAGAAATGCATACTTTATTAAATGTCCCTTTTTCTTATCATGTTTTTCAAGTATGTGCATATGGCCTCATACTTAGTACATGTGGTATACTAACACCATCTCTTCCCTTTCCCTAACATATTATGTTCCGGTTGTAGAAGGGTTTTTGAAGTCGACATTAAAAAGACTTGGATCCTTTGATCATCCAAGAAGGGTAGGTCCTTATTTTCCGAGAGGGATTCCAATGTCGAGATCATGTTGTTATTTTAGTTCTAACATTCGTATATTATATCTCCTTTCATTTGAGTACGGATTGTATAAATCCTATATGTGGCTCTCTTTACATTTATGTATGGGCAATGCCCAAATTACTAATCGTGTTAGATAGTTATGAGATGAGACAATCTTTGAAGATTATGTTCTATTATATAATGTATATGTGCAATAAAATTAAAAGGCTATGTAACCTTTCTATACGAAGGTTCTATGTATACTCGATATATATATATATATATATATATATATATATATATATATATATATATATATATATACATACATATATATATATAAATATATATAAATATACATATATATATATATTATGTGTATGTAGAGGTTTATCTAAACCTTCAAGTAGAAGTAATAAAAAGTTCAAATTTTCAACTAAATTTGACTTATGAATGTAATGATGTAAACTTAAAGGCTAGTCTGAGTCCTCAAAGAGAACGACGACGTGAGTAACGTCCAGGGGTTCAACTAGGACGTGACAATTAATTCGTCACAGTTCATCACAATTGATTCATAATTTCATTTTTTAAAGAAGACCCATGTATTGAATAAAACCTAGTTTTTGGGGGATTTAGAAATCTTCTTTGGAAGGGACCTCTTGAGTAAAATAACACCAATAGTGAAAGA
Organism: Solanum peruvianum; assembly: GCA_027705065.1. Taxonomy (NCBI): domain Eukaryota; kingdom Viridiplantae; phylum Streptophyta; class Magnoliopsida; order Solanales; family Solanaceae; genus Solanum; species Solanum peruvianum. Next base: position 22,517,217 of record JAKWJD010001756.1, on the reverse strand, counting down.
AACCACACCATAGTTATCATAATCTTCTTCTGGGAGATCTATTGGTCTTCAATGGTGGTTTGGAGGAAGTGGGCATTTGAGGTGATTCTAGTGATTTTTTATTTAATCTTTTTAGACTTTATTTGGGTGTTTAAATTGACCTAAATCTTAATCTAATACCTTATAAAGTCACCCAGTAAATTACTCAAAAGACCCCTCAGTTAAATGGGTCTTTTTGTGAAGTCAATATCTTAAAATACGACATATACGAAGATGAGAAGTGGCTGCCGTCGCGGGTTTAATTTTAAAATTTATTTTCTAATCCAGGTAGAGGAATTGCACATCATTTACGCGTCGTTTAGCGAGGCTATATATGGTTGCGCTGCTCGCCCATTTTGGGTCCTCCTCAAGGACCCTTTCGGTGGTCCTTGGGGAGTCGTGATTGTACGTTTTGGACCCTATGTAATACATTTATTTTACCTATTTAAAGTCTTTTTAAAACTATTATACTCAATATGGACCTCCGAAACCTTCACCAAAAATAGGACGTCTACTAGTTCAATTTCGCTAGTTTATGGACGTTAAGGCCTTTTTTTGATGTCATTGCTCCAATACTTCTAAAAAAAGTTATTTAAACTAATTAGGTCTAAAATAATCATTATTCAACATATGAGGCTCTAATATAGTTCATGGAAATTATGACATGTTACAATTTCTACAATCTATTTTCATCAAGTCTGACACTCCATACATAAACTTATTTATTTGAGCCTTGGAGACAGGAACCATGTGAGGAGCATACCTGGAATGTTGTATGAACTTGAGGACAGACTCTTTGACGATCTTAGATCCCTGCCTCAAATTCAAGATCTCCTTATCCATTGCCACTCTCAACTCACTTGGGAAAAACTTGTCCAGAAATGTATCACTAAAGAAATCCCAAGTGACCGGATATACATTTGTAGCTATGTTCTCTTTACACTGAGTATATCATATATGAGCCAAATTCTTAAGTTGGTAAGATACAAACTCAACCTGATCATTTCAAGTAACCTACATCACATCAAATATCTTCTTGGTTAATGACGTATGACAGATATTCTTTAACATTCGATCCTAAGAACTATGTAGATTCATCCTTAAAAAATCCCAAACCCAAGCACCAATTTTCCCAACAATAGCATTTTCATTAACTGGAACCCATAAATTATTCTAGTTGGCCACACTCTAAGAGAACATTTGAATGGTGCACCAAAATTTTGCATTCAAAACATCATAATCTTGCACTGACGAGTTAAGTTTACATTCCTGACATTTACATTCATATTGTTATCTCTACGTGAAGGCATGATCTTAAATGTAAACTGTTTATTTATAATGGTATTAGATCATACTTTATGCATGATAATAGTAACAAGAAAATGAAGGTCTTTCCTAAAAAAAATTGTAGCATCCCTATCATTAGATGTAGTTTGCACTACACACGTATGAAAAAGACTATATGTAGTGTGGCTTTTCATAGTTTCTAAAACACTTAAACATAAGTATCTCATACCAAGTTTGTCATGCCCCGAGAAACCCTAGAGATGCGAACATTTGACCTGGGATCATAAGTGATCCCAAGATAATCGCGCTAGCATGACATGAGCTTACTAAGAATAATAATAACTTATGTAGAAGCTAATTATAAGTAAATCTAAAATAATGGGGAATACCCATATACTAAAACTGAAGTATGAAATATTAGAGCTTAATACTAGAGATGTATCAAAACAAAATACTAAGTTGAATCTAACAAGGTCTTACAATAAGCCTCTAAATTGACAAGAAGTGCTAGGACAAGCCCCAACTAAATCTGGCAAAAACTTAAAAGTAGAGACTAAAATGACGAAAATAACATGTCATCTGTCCTAGAAAAATGTGGACTCACCACTGATGTTTCTAAATTGAAGATAAAGAATAGACCTATGCGTAATTTGACAACAAACAACCTTAACCTACATCACGAGAACATGTAGTGCAGATTATGCATCAATACATGGAAGGTTATGAGAATGTAAGATAGAGTAAAGACGAAATAAATATATAACTAAACAAGCAATAAAGCAACACTATAATATAAACGTGACCTATTTATTACATGCTTACATAATACTTACCATATAGCAATGTGGTCAATGAAATGGAGTCTGAGTGATCTATAGCAACTACTAATAACCAATAAAAATGTCATATAAGTTTAATGAGGGGTTCTGTAACGACCAACAAGTACACCCTAGAAGTTAGAGTATTCTTGTTTCGTCACACTGCAAATGGAACTTCAAGAAGCCTCATCTAAGCCACTCGTATTGTTCCTTACATAATAAACATTCTAAAATGAGTAAAAATTATAACTTTCGTCACACACAAACAACTTTTTCTTAAACAATTCGCAGGCAAAGACTTTCATTTAAAAACATTAAACCTTTACAACAATCATATCTTATTGAACCATCCAAACGTTGGAGTTTACAATAGTTGCGTCTAAGCCCATACAAGACATAAAGGTAAAGACCGTGACATAACAAACTTGTTGATATTGTCCTTGAATCAGTGAGGAATCATCAATACATCATATTAAAAGAATTAGAAACCTATACATCCTCAATGGAATGTCAATACTTCCCATTCCGTACACATAAGTCAAAAAGGGAAAAAAAGGGTTAGCACATTAAATGTACTAAGTATAAAAGACATGCAAAAAGCATGAACAAGGGATATTTACTAAATAACATGCTTTACATTAATTTTGATTAAAACATAATACTATAGGCATATTATAAAAAGTTAACAACCTAGAATCACATAAGAAAACATTTCAACCAATTATAACATTTTCAAAAGTAACTTTACAGTAATCTCAACTCACTGTTACAGGGAATTCCTTCACTCTATAGTAAAGTTGCTTAATATCACCTTAGACATCTTTTTGTATGTAATTATCGCACTTAAAGGTATACTAATACTCGCTTAAGTCACTGAAAGAAAGACATCCCATACAATCTCTCTAGACATTCCTAAATGATCGTCAAGAGTACTTATGATCAGTCACATACATACTTACAAGACATTAACATAAAAACATAAGACTCTCTTTCTAAGGTGATTCTAAGTCTTACTTGAGTGAATTTTGAAGCGACCGCCCATAGAATCCATTAAAAAGACACTGAAGAAATCCAATAGACTACCTAGGATGGAATAATTCTCACCGAAGACACCAACACATAGATGATATGATATGCTCCTTCCAAAGAGTATCAAAAGACATACTTAAGTAAATCAAGAAGATAAAGTCCATGATTGACCTCTTCGAGATTACCTATATAATCCTTAAGATTACCTAACTCTTAGATCATGTCCACAACACCAACTATCTTCCCTTACTAGAGTCATTCTCAAGTCTTCTGTAGGTGAGACATGAAGTGATCATCATATATGCCCTCGTCACACATTAACTAAAGAATCCTTACGTAAATTTAGATCGGCTAATCATTCATTTATATGGTTCATAACATAAGTCATTAGTTCATTAGTTCTTTAAGAGACTCAAACATCACATAACAGACATTCAAGTAATGGTCTTAGACAAGACCTAGGGACTCTCACTAACACCTTCAAAGCGAATGTTGCAATGTCTAGATAGTGTCCTATACCACAACCTAAACCTCATAGAACTTCTCTTATGCTTGTAAGTATCCAATATGATGAGAATAGGAAATAACCGACATAGAACATTGTATCATGACATGGAATCTGTAGTTCTAACCTACTCCGATGAGGGTGTTCTACTTGCCTATGATTGAACTTGGACACATCCCATGTAGGCACATGGTTAAGGAATAGGAAGAGCGTGCTTTGTATTATCATCTAATCTTTAACTAGAAATATATCCCTTAACATACTCAGTTGGTGCTAGCCTTCGTTCTTATTGAGTAATTCACATTATTGTTTCGTGTAATTGGGTTCCATATATAGTTCATAACCCAATAACATTAACCCTACCAAAGATGTCCTCTATGGATACCTTCTAATGGAGACAAGAAACTCATGATGGCTTTCATAAGGTTTGATATGATGTCGTTCAAGCCAATCAACCTTAAGTACATCCTTCCTTTTCTTTGAAGGATACCATTATGGCTTTCGACTTCAACAGACATAACCTTAAGACGAGGTTCAAGGTTTCACATAAAGGACAATCTTATTATCATTCAAGGTCTCACATATCATTATATATTCAATCCTAAGGCACTTTAGAATCCTATGCCAAGACATCACATATTCACAATCTTACATGCATCAAGTAAGGGACACAAGTTAACCAAGACAAAACAATATACTTCACTTTTACACAAAATACTTGTCATTGTATAAGCACATAGGAATAACCATTACCACCTTTATGTCATCCTACACACTATTATATAATGAATATAACTATTATAGACTCATATAGTAAGCATGAACATCCATGTATTAACCTCAAAACTACACATAGAAGCACATAGTCATAGTCTACATGATTTCCTAACATACGTAGAAAGAACACATGCTTTCACATTGCTTTACATATAGGTAGATATGCTCATAATTCACATAAATCAGTGAAACAAATCATCGTAGTAAGTAGTGCAGACAACGCCATGATCATGATATTGCATAAAATAATGTCGAGAAGGCCACATCAACTGACCTAGCAACAACACCATACGTAGACCATACCAATCACAACATAATTGAAGTCTTATTAACGTAATATAAAAGTAATTAGCGAAGAATACCCCACTCCATCTTACAAGTTTGATTTCAAGGATAAATAAGCCAATTCTATATCATAAGGCCTTACCCGTGGCCATATGAGATTAGGTCAATTCATTACATACTCATCAATATAATACAACCTAGATATCAATTTAATACAACTATTTCATCATTGGATAGACCATAGAAAACTACATTAAAATTCATAAGCCTTAAGTCAATATCAATTCAATAAACCTAATACTTAATCGATATAAGAATATTCAATACTAAATTTATCAAATTTAAACAGACTATAAACCAATAAATCATAATGTAAACATGAATCAAATGCCCATAACAATCTACACTTGAATTCATCAATCCCATAACAATCAATCTACACTTGAATTCATCAATCCCAAAGCATGATCACATAACCCATATTTAAGTCAAATTGAGAGACTTGAAAATGTCAAGGGTTCATGGAAAATTTCATTGTCAAATATCAGTTAAACATAAATAACATGATATATTAACGTTTGAAAACCTTTCATGCAAGAACCCAAGACTTAGAGAACAAAGTGGACTTTGTCTTCTTTTTGAAATCATTGGAAATTATCTTAGAGATTGGATCTAAGGTGATAGAAAGCCATAGATGAAAAACTACCATACCTTATTTGAAGATCCCCATGAAAATATAAATAGAAAATCCATTGAAGAAACATCTTTAGGTACGATCTTCACCTTGAACTTTCATGGAGGTTTTTGAAGAAACATAGGGAGGGAATGTGTTTTGATTTAGGTGTTATGGTTTAAATATGAGTGTAACGACTTATATACTCTAAAATACCCATAAATACTCAAAACAACCGTAAAAATACATACGGGGAGTGGGTAATTTTATTCCTTCACCCTTCATTTAATAGTGAAGCTTCCCGCAGGGACTATGCCATCGACGCCCAACATCGACGGTATGTGGTCTCACCTATGCCCTGTCGATGGGGTCTCGTGGGTTGCACATGCAACTCCTCAAACTGAAGTCCAAGTGTCTCTATCGACAAGACCCATTGATGGGACATCGTCTGGTCAACTGGACGTCATTTGGGTCAGTCGATTGCCACTCCATTGCAGTGTTGAGCTCCAAGTTATGGTCCTCCTTCAAGGGCACCTTGTGGATCCTATGTGGAGTCGTACTTGGACGTTACCAATCCATGTATGTTTGTATACAATTTTATGACCTACCACATGAATTTCATCCAAAACGAACACGTAAAACTCGATGAAACATACATAGACACACAAGGTCGTTTCAAGGCAAACCTTTCAAATGTCATGGACGTTCATGGACGTTTGATATCCAAATTTCACAAAACTTTACACACTGCCTATGCACACTATAATAACTCATTTAATGACCTCATAACCTCATGAATCATATAGAAAAACGTAAAACCAAATATGAGGCACATAGATGACTTAGTCGTCGAACGTATTGGTCGTCCATTGACGTTTGACATCCAATGCACCTAAAATCTTAGGCACGTCCTCAAACCCACATTATAAATAATTTTAGGAGCTTAAAAAATGATGAAAACTTTGTAAAACTATAGATTCACATAAGTCATTTTTGATTTCTTACATTCTCCCTACTTGGACAACATTCATCCTCGGATGACACTTGTCACTCTCCGGACACATAAAAGAATAGAGATTAAACTTAACAGATCATGACCATAACATATAACACATAATCAATAATTAAACATTGATTTCACAAAATCAAGAGATTAACCACACAAACAAGAAACTAGAAGACAATTCTATAACTCATTATGCTATAATATGCACATGCTTCATTCTAAATAGAAAAAACCCATTTTATATCTATTATAATGTTCATATACATAAATTTGACATAGTAAATTTGTGTAAAATGTAACAGTGAGAAGAAAATTCTATCAGTGAACCCGCCTCACAATCTAAAAATGCAATACTTGAGAAATTCCTTACAAACTCTCCACAAATCCATTTCATATAACGATTTAGACATGCCCACTATTAATCTATGTTAAGCAATTAGCAATCTACACTAGATGCACATGAATTATAAGGAAGATACCATGCATGAAAACTCATTTTCTCATTCAACAAAACGTCAACCAAATCATATATATGTATATCATAAGGAGAACATTTGGAACTCATCTTCCACAAAAGACTCTTAAAAAACTCAAGTTACCAAGAACCCTTTGTTTAGACTTGAATAAACAGATAAATAAAGGTTAAGGGAATCTCAATCCCAAAAACCATACTCTTCACCATACCCCCCAACTTAGGAGAAACTCATTGTAATGTCAACATAACATCCGCTGCAATGGACTCCCTTAAGGCACCTTAAACCTTACTAGTACTTTCTCACAAAGGTCCATCTAATAGAGTCTAAGGACTCTCAAAGGTATTATCATCTAACAACTACATCCCCCTTACTAGAAAAACTCACTTTTACTCTTCCTAATCTCATTACCTTCCTTCCTATGATTGGGTCTTAAAAAAATTCTGAACACCTCAACCACCACTCCTTCAACTTCTCACACTATATCTTACCATTCTTTCAAACTTAACTACCATTAAAAAGTAACTCAGCCAACCTAAGGTAAATAACACCTTCTTTCGCACCTCATCCAACAAGTCACATCTCTTCTTGTCTCTCCCTCAATACAAACTTCATCAAGTAACCTTCAAGGGCCCAAAATATAAGGGAAACAAGGGAAAGACACCTTATAAAAAGTTCTTAGGCTCGATTAGACGAATGAAGAAGTAAAACTTTTCCTATCACCCAATAGCCTCCTATTTATAATGTGGTGCGGTTCACATTATAAACAAGACTCTACTATGTGGTTCATGAGACTACTAAGTCACTTGCTAAACCTTATGCTATGATACCAAGTCTTTAACGACACGCAAGTACACCATAGAAGTTAGAGTGTGTTGTCATACGGCAAACGAGACTTCAAGAAGTCTCATATAAGCCTTTCGTATCATTCATTGCATACCAAGGATTCTAAAATGAGTAAAAATTAAAAACTTTCTTGACACATGAAGAACTCTTTCATAAACAATATGCAGGAAAAAAGTCTTTCATTCAAAAACATGAAACCTTTACAAGAATTTTATTGAACCATCTAAACTTTGGAGTTTACAACACATGGGTCTAAGCCCATTCAAGACATAAAGGTAAATACTAAGAAACAGGGAACTTCTCGATATTGTCCTTGAATCGGTGAGGACTCGCCAACACATCATATTCAAAGCCTTAGAAACCTATCAATCCTCCTTCGCACATCAAGACATCCAATTCCCTACACCTTAGTCAAAAAGGGAAAGGAATGGATTAGCACATTACATGTACTAAGTATGGAAGCCATGCAAAAGCCATGAACAAGTGACATTTGGTAAATAACATGATTTTCATGAACTATGATTAAAATATAATACCATGATCATAAGATCAACATTTTACAACCTAGAATCACATAACAAAACATTCAAAACAATTACCACATTTTCTAAAGTAACTTTACATTAACCTCAACTCACAATTAAAGTGAATTCCTTCATTTTACAGTGATGTTTCTTAATATAATCTTAGACATATTCTAGTATTTAATTATCCCACTTAAATCTATCTAAGACTCACTTATGTCACAAAAAGAGAGACTGCCCATACAACCTCTCTAGGCATGCCTAAATGATCCTCAAAACTACTTATGATGAGTAACATACACACTTACAAGACATAAACATAAAAATATGAGACTCTCCTTCCTAAGGTGATTCTAAGTCTTACTTGAGTTAATTTTGAAGTGACAGCCCATAGAATTCATTAAAAAGACACTCAAGAGATCCTATGTTTTACCTAGGATAGAATGATGCTCACTAAAGAAACAAACACATAGATAATATGGCATTCTCCTTCCAAAGGATATCAAAAGACTTACTTAAGACACTTTAGATTAGGTATTCATTGACTTACATTCTTCATAACATAAGTCATTAGTAAATTATTCCATTAAGTTACTCATATATCACATAAAGGACATTAAAGTAATGGTCATAGACAAGAACTATGGACTCTCACTAACACCTTCAACAACTATTCGACAATTTCTAGATAGACTCCCATACAACCAACTAAACCTCAGAGAACTTCTATAATGCTAGTAAGTATCCCATAAGATGTGAATAGGAAATAACTAGCAGAGACCATGGTAGAAAGACATGGAATCCGGAGTTCTAACCTACTCCGATGAGGGTTGTTCTACTTGGCAATGGAAGAACTTGGACACATCCTATGTAGGCATATGGTTAAGGAATATTAAGGGCATGCTTTGTATTATTTTCTCATCTTTAACTATAACTACTTACCTTTCCATACTCACTCAGTGCTAGCCTTCGTTATTATCGAATAATTCACATTAAAGGTTCTTACAATTGGGTTCCTTATCTAATTCAAAACCCAATCATATTTACCCTAAAAAAGAGGTCATCTAGGGCTACCTTCCAATGGTGACAAGAATCTCATAATGTCTTTTATAAGTTTTGATATGATACCTTTACAGCCAATCAACCTTAAGTCCATCATTCCTTTACTTTGAAGGATAATATTATGGTTTTCGACTTCAACATACATAACCTTACCACTAGGTTGAAGGTTTCACATAAAGCATCCTCTTAACATCATTCAAGGTCTCACATATCATATATATATTCAATACTAAGGGAATTTAGTATTCTAAGTCAGGAAATCACATATTCACATTCATACATGCATCAAGTAAGGGACACAAGTCAACCAAGACAAGACGCCAAACTTGAACTTAACAAATATTACTAGTCATTCTATGAGTACATATGAATAACCATTATCATCTTCAAGTCATCCTACACACTACCATATAATCATCAATATAACTATTATAGTCTCGTATATTCAATTAGGAACTGTATCAATCCTAAGACCACACATAGAAGCAGATAGTCATAGTCTACGTGATTTCCTAACCTACATAGAAAGAACACATACTTTCACATTACTTCAAATATAGGTAGTATAACAAACCTAAAAATGTATATGCTAAGTAATGCTTAATGTGTTTAGAATGCCTACGATGTAGGGATTGATGCGCTTAGAACAAGACCTCTAAACCCTTGCGATAGCCAATCCAAATAACTTGGGTATTTAGTTGAGCTAGGAAAGGTAGGTTCCATCCATGTAGGGATCCCAAATATGAAGATTTACCCTAATGAGTCTTTATCGGACATAAAAAGGGGAAATCATATGTTTGGAGGGTCTAGCGGTAAATAGGTTTTTTTTTAGGCTAAGGGTAGTATTGTAATTACCCCAAATATGTAATTAATTGTTGAACCCTGGTTGGATCCTAGGTAGAAGCAATTATTTAAATTTTTTTTATTTAAATTAATAAATTAACTTAATTAAAAAATATTTATAATCTGATTTAATAAAAATATTTATTATCTGATTTAAGAGTACTAGTTTGACTAAGTCGTTACCTACGCCTACACTACTTTCACATTTTACTCTCTCACATCTATCTAAATTCATGATCATCCTCTCTTCTCTCATTCACATTCTCACTGCCAAAATAACTTCAAGAACAGAAAAATTGACCAAAGTTCTTCACACTTCAAGAACTCACAGTGCAAGAGAAAAACAAAAAACTAATCAATCATCTTAGGCAAAGAGAGGGTTGTCCGTCGAATTGAGGTTGAGGTTTTCGGTGTTGGACGTGAATTTGGAGGAGATATTTTGTGCAGCACGTAAAGGTTTGAAAGTCAAAAAGGTACGGGTCCTCTTCTCTCTTGTCCCCTTTCCCAATAGATCCCATAAGGTTCAGTATATTCAAATCAAAAAACTAGGGTTGTTTTCCAATACATGTTCCTTGTCACTAGCTCCCATCGATTTGTAGGTTGGGTATGTTTATGGTAGAAATAAGGGGGGTAATGTGTTTTCGTGTTGATAATGTTCATGTAAGCATGCTTGGAGTTATGTGTATGTTAAGCAAGCTGTCAGAAATAATGTGTTTATGTGTGTGCAATGTGTAGCTGGGACATATACTCTTGGTTTGATGTTCGAAAATTACATGCTATGGGTGTATTTTTACATGCAAAAAACTTGTACAAACGGAGATGTTCATATGAAGTATAATGTGGCTGATTTGAATGGATATTATTAAATAAATGAATCCATGAATTACCTTCAAATCTAACAAGTAAACGTTGATGAAAATAAGCTGAAAAACGTACAAAATTTCTCGCATCTTGTTGATGAGTTACGGCCAAGATAAGTGATGTAAAAATGCTTATTATAGTGCAAATTCTTTATAGAATGTCATATTTAAAATGCACCTAAACAACTCACTAAAAACTACTCCAAACGTCTATACATTTAACGTGGAAGAGGTGAGAAAATAGGCTGCAAAAATATGAACAAAATTCCACAACTTTGTTGTTAGTTTCGGTCAAGTTCAAACAATTAACATGTTATGAAAAAAATGAAGAAAAATAAGTGAGGTCACTGAGGATAGAACTAGTGACCTTACCTTGTTAGATTTCATGAAATAATGAAACTTAAAAGATTGTGGTAAGGGGGATTCAAACCTTGACCTTGATTGGAAAATGAATCTGTGAAAATAAAAATGAGAGTAGTGGGATTTGAACACACAATATCTTGGTCAGACTTAAGAAATTAAAAAAAAAATAAAGGTTGAGGCATGTGGGAATCGAACCTACGACATCTAGGTTGATCAAGGGAATTAAAGAGAAAAATAAAGTGAGGCTGTGGGGATTCTATCCCATACCGTCATGGTCAACTCAGGAAAGTCAAGGAAAAAGAAAATAAAATAAAAGATGTTGTGGGGGATCGATCCCATAACGCCTCGCTCCCAAGACAAGCGAATAAGAAAGAAAGAAAAATGAGGGAAAAAATAAAAAGAAGGCGTTGGGGATCTATCTCGGTTCCCCAAGCCGTATGGATAAAAATAGAATCAATAAAAGAAAAGATGTAAGTATTAACCAAGGGATTGAAAACTGGTTTCCCTTGCCCAAATTCCGTATATATTAGTCATACGTGAATTAAATGTTCAAGAATAATGCTGCCTAATTAGATCAAAATCGAGATCTTGGCATACATACAAGATGCCTAAGTCTTGTATCACATAATCTTAGGAAAGTATGAATCTCTTAAAAGAACAACGAATGAATCCTCATGGCTTTTATGTATAGACCCATAAGTCTAGCATATGTTTAGAAGTAAGTGAATCTAAGATGTATGTAATGAAATGAGTAAATGAACAATGAAATGATGAAACCCTAGAAGTGCTAAGTAAGAGTGTAAAACTCATTAAATGGCCGAGTGCATTGGCATATGATCAAATGAATGTTCACATAATAAGGGGTGAGTAATTATGAAAATCAAATGTGCTAAAGTTAATGAATGTTGTTGCAATATGATAAGACGGTAATGTAAAAGATGAGAGCAATCTCAAATGAGCCTAAGTGAATCTTACCAAAACGTACTCACCTATGAGAGTGTAAATTTAACGAAGAGACCAGTCTCTATGAACACTCTAATGAAAGTATTGAATTTAATGCCAACTTAATAATAATGATGAGATGAGAATCATCTATTGAGATATGATGTCCTCATACTAGAAGCCAGCTTCCGTGATGTATGAGTTGAATGCAATGGAAATTTATACTAAGCACCGATAGACTAGCTTTGAGCAGTGATGCCTTCTTTTGGGAAGGGCGGAGCTTCACGTTACTCTCATGAGATGAGACTGTCTGGCATTCTAGGTTTGGGTCTCCTTATATATCCTAGTCTTTGCACCTATACTGCCAATATAGGGATTTAGCAGGGTTGAATGCCCTATGTACGCTAGAATGTTTTGGTTCACTTTGGCAGTGATTCCAACTCTTTTCAGTGTGGGGCAGACACTAAATTTCATGATGCTCAAATTATCAATGTCGGTTAATGTTAAAGTTCCCAAATTAATAAATGAGGCCAGCCTCAAATGATGCACATAATGATATGAAAGATACCAGAGGTGTAAGGATATGATAATCAAGAGGTGAGATAGACTCAATTAATTACACTAGGTTATTCTTGATCATTGCAGAGCAAACCCAATGAGATTCTTAAAATACATCCTAAGTATGGCTAGTGTTTACACTAGCTTACGAATGAATGCAGAAGACTATGTGTTTGCTAAAGAAGGCTCCTTAGTTGAGGCCCCATATGTTGATCCCTCAGTTTTGGAAGTCTTAATGTCAAGTCTATGATTCCAAGGTCTCAGGCATATGTGACATACCGTGGTTTCACGGTATTTTTAATGCTTTTTTCCTGAAGTTTAGTGAGTAGCCTTTTTGTATTGATTTTTATGTAAGTTTTCATTATTTGCAGGAAATCTTTCAAAAGATGAACGCGAAAGTTTTTGAGTGAGAAATGTAGAAGAGACCACCTACGGAGCCAGTGACAGTGCGTAGGTTTCATCGTAGAGAAGCTGCTTAAGGAAGATGGGGATGTCTGACCCAATATGGGATTACGGAAGTTTATGAAGCACCGTTATAGCCACGATGGTCTGTCCTACTGGTTTGTCTCAATGATCATAGAGTAGTCTAGTACCCAATTTCCAAGAAGTTTAAGTATTATGGAATGGACACCCTCGACGGACCGTCGCGCTTGGAACGGTCCGTCATACCTGCCGTTGCAGCAATAGAATTTGTGAATTATGAGACGACGGAGACCATGATGTCTCATTGTGACCACGACGGTCCGTCACGAGTTCCGTCGACCCATCGGCGTTTTGACATATTTTCAGTAATTAGAATCCTTCTTCTATTAGGTTTTGTTTTTATTATAAGTAGTTTGAAAAACCTCTTTTTTTGGGTACACTCTTTGATGTTAGACTCTTTGATTGTAGAGTTTTTTATTGTATACTCTTTGATATTAGACTTTTTGATCGTTAGACGTTTGGATAATCTTTAGTTCTCTTGATAAAGTATTGACAGATTAATTTCAGCAATTGTTACACTTTTTCTTGAATTGATTGTTGGTGATTTTGTTGATTAATCAAGTAAATTTCTTGATTTTATTCTTTCACATCAAAGTAAGTGCATGAATTCTTATATTAAGTATATGAATATTGTGATTATGACTATGGGTAACTAAACTCAATAACTAGGATTGTGGGAATCATGGGGTGAATAATGAGGTAAAATCTAACTAAAATAACAATTCATTAACAATGTCTTGCATGTATTGATAATTCTTTCGTTTAGAAGTATTTTTTAACGTATGGTCAATGTTAGAACTCGCCTTAAAGCTACTTGCCAAACAAGGGAGGTAGATAATAGGAAAAGAATTATCAACACAGATTCAGTGTATACTATCTAATAGGTTAGTGTCGATTGGTACGAGGTAATAACATAGTCAAATACCAAATACAATGCTTAATATGAGGTAAAGGTAAGGGTTAGTATAGCAACACACGTAGCTGGACCAAGGTGCGAGTGAAATTTTCTAAATGCGGGACCAAGGATTTAGAAACACATAACTTATAACTTTGCATGCAATTAATAGGAATGAATTGTTATAGTTAGAATTAGCAAGTTAGGAAACAGTGGGGAACACTTAAACCCTAAATACTTTTATTATTTGATTAAACTCCATGATTTGAATCAGTTAGTTTTTTACTTTAATTTAGTTAGTTATTTTCCTTAATTTAGAAATAACCCCCCCCCCATTTTATTATCTTTTGTTTTCTAATGAAATAATTTACTAAATAATAGTAATAATATATTAAAGTTAAGTTTGAAGTATTTTCCTCGTGGGAACTATCCCAACTTCATTAGTTTGGTTCTTTACTTGATACGATCGCTTTACTTCTTATTTGAGAAGTAAGTTTTAGCGTATCAAATTTTGGCGCCTCTGCCAGGGAAAGTAGCTTTTAGATTAACTTATACTTATTACTAATGTTTAGTCAATATTTTCTTGATTTTACTTTTTAATTGTTCTTGATTCTTGTAGAACTATCTTCCTTGTATGCCAAATACATGGAGAAGAAGAGAACCCTTGTTTCCCTAAGATCACGAATTAGAGTGTACACTACTCAATATGAATCAAAACTTGGGTATTAACAAAGATGATCCAAATCAGAACATTCCAGCTATAGTTGATGTTCATGGCCAGTTATTACCCGATGATCCGGGTGAAAATCAACAAAGGGAACGAAATCCCGCTCCACGTCCTCAAGAATACTACAGAGGCTATGATGATATTGGAGACTATGATCGGTCACTTGTCTTGCCCAATCTACCACAAGGCCACACTTTTGTGGTAACTAGTAGTCTGATGCAAATGCTCACTGCTAGAGGTTTGTTTTCAGGGCTACCTTTTGAGGACCCACATGCCCATATATATAACTAAGGTAAGGGTAGTGTGTAAAAGTTATGTAGGAAGTCCTCATTTGAATTTGGATGTAATAGGGGTAAGAGTATTTCCTCTCTCACTGACGGGAGAGGCTGCTATTTGGTTCATTAAGCTCCCTTATGATACAATTTTCACTTGGAGCAAACTAAGGGACATTTTCTTACCACATTACTACCCGGCCTCCAAGAAATTAAATCATAAATACAGAGTGAAAAACTTTATGGCACTACCAGGAGAGTCAGTTAGTAGTTCTTGGGATAGATTCACTTCATCTTTGAGAAGTGTCCCCAATGATCAAATAGATGATGAGTCACAGAAGGAATACTTCTATCGGGGACAGGATGATAATAATAAATTGGTATTTGATACTATAGCGGGTGGTTCTTATGTGGAGTGTCCTTATGCCGAGATTGCAGAAAAGTTTGAGAAAATCTCCCGGAATAATAAAGCTTGGAGTACTAGGAAGTCAGATCCTGGAAGAAATACCTTCACCGTACAATCGACACACAACCCAACAACATATGAGATTTGTGAAGAGATGGCTCAGATGAGAACTAAGCTTGGGTTGGTATTAAAACATGTCACTAGGGGTGTAGAAAAGATAAATGCAGTTAATTACTTGTCTAAACCACCACCACCAAATGATGAATGCTATAATCAGCAGAATTTCTATGTGGTAAATGAGCAGACGGGGGTTTTTTGATCGAGCCCCCAAGGCTCAAATTAGGAGAATTGGCGCCAAGGTCAAGGATACCAAGGTCGAATCTATGGTAACTATAATCGTGAGGGTCATTATGTCCAAGATAGAAACTACAACCACGACAACAACTTCTATAGGGGTAACTATGGTAACAGAAATTATAGGAATGGGCCCTATGTCCCTCCTCGAAATCGTGAATTTACTCCTAGGGATGGTGGAGATAGTATGGAGTGAATTGAGGATACATTGCACAAAATGACGTGGAGGTTCAATGCTAGTTATATGTATATTAAAGAGTTAAGGATTGATTTAGCGGGTATTGGGAAGAAAGTCGATACATATGCAGCATCGATTAAGAATCTTGAGTTGCAAATGGACCAATTATATGCGACTCTGAACACACGGTAACCGGGAAATTTTCCTATCGACACTGTCCAAAATCCGAAAAAATGATGGACACTGTATGGCAATCAATACTCGGGGTGGAAAGCAAACAATTGACCCACCTATGCCGTCTAGTGAGGAAAAGGGGATAAAAGATAATGATAAAGTGGTAGAAGTTAATGGTGAAGTAGAAGATAACACTGGAAAAGATGTTGAAGTGCCTACAAAGGTAACTCCCATGCCTAAACCACCACCCCCCTTTCCTCAAATATTAGTGAAAAACACCGAGGATGGTAAATATCGGCATTTTCTAACAATGTTGAAGCAGCTTTCCATCAATGTCCCTTTGCTAGAAGCTCTAGAATAAATGCCCAGTTATGCAAAGTTAATGAAAGATCTAGTAACAAAGAAAAGATCGGTCACTTTTGAGGATAATGCTAGAATGCAGAATTTTAGTGGTATTGCTACAAGATCTCTAGTATAAAAGAAAGAAGATCCAAGTGTGTTCATTATTCTATGTATAGTCGGGTCATTACATTTTGTGAAAGCATTATGTGATCTGTGGGCAAGCATAAATCTCATGCCCCCTTGATTTACAAGAATTTGGGTTTGGGTGATCCAAAGCCCACTACGATGCGGCTACTGATGGCCGATGAACAGTAAAAAGTCCTACAGGGATACTCTACGATGTGCTCGTAAAAGTGGAGTGGTTCATATTTACGACATATTTTGTTATTCTTTATTGTGAAGTCAATTTTGAAGTGCCTATTGTTCTTGGGAGGCCATTCCTTGCTACAGGTAGAGCCTTAGTTGATATTGAAAAGGGGCAGATGAAATTTTGGTTGAACAATGAAGAAGAGACCTTTAACATTCATAGGTCCATGAGGAAGAGTGGTTAGCTCCAATCGGTATCTGCTATACCCTACAAAGAGAAGAAGAAAAAGTACGATGACCTAAAAATTGAAAAATGATAGTTTATGGTCGGGGATTTAGTAGTTTTATACAATTCTAGGTCGCTCTTGTTTCTGGGAAAGCTCAATTCCAAATGGACTGGCCCTTACTTTGTTACCCTACCATTCCCTCATGCAGCAGTTGAGTTGGATGAGTAATCAAGTGTCTTCAGCCGTGCCGAGACATTATATCAGGCGCTGTTTTAGATGCAACCCAATACTTATAGTTTTCTTTCTATTAATGGTAGCATTCTCTGCTAATGGGTTTTAAATTTGCAGGCACATCACCAGGAAATTCTTCAAAAAATCACCCTGCAACAATCACTGACGGATACATCGACGGACAGTCACGCATGCGATAGACCATCAAATGAATCCTTCGTGCCAGGTATGTCTTTCAATTACTTTCAAAACTAGGGAACACACGACGGAACCCATAACGGACCGTCGCATCTGCGACGAACCATCGTCGGGGACTCGTTGTATCTTTATCCAGCATACCCGATCAGACACGGCTGGGGTATTTTAAAAATTGTCAACATTTAAAAAAACCCACCCCTTCATTTCAACCATTTCCTTCCCTCATTCTCCCATTTCCCACAATTTCAAACTTCCAACTTCCTACCTTTCTTCTCTATCAACCGATCACTTCCCTAAATCCCCCATTCTGGAAATATCCTTTCTACCGATCGGAGTCTGCTTCTATGGTTCTGCTCTTGATAACCAAGTGCCTCATTTGCTTGTTTTTCTCCCCTTATCTGGTATGTGTCCTTGATCTCTACCTATTTACAATGCATTTTTTATTTTTAATTAGTATTAGCCTATTTCTTTTTGGTGGGTCTTCAATCTTTGATCCAATTTTATCTTACCTAGGTTGAGAATTCTCGAATTACCTTGTTAAAACTTGAGAAATAGGTGCTTTAGCTTTGGTAGTTTACTTGGTATTTTGGTTAGAAACATGTTGGTTAACACAAAGTATTCCATTTGAGTCACATGGGATGATTGTGGCATCCTCCGTGCTGTCACAGAATGACAGAACGAGACCCCGATGACGGATCGTCGTACCCACGACGGACCGTCATAGGTTCTGTTCCAACACCCCACTATTCGATTTCCTAAGGTTTCATCAACGGACACATGCGACGGAGCACAACCTTCATGGTTGTTAGAGACCCTATTCCTAAGGGTCTCCATTTTTTTTCAAGTGTCCTATGACATACATCTTAGACAGATATTTATACCCATGACGTTCCATCTTGCATAATTGTTCTGGTTGTAAAAGACCCTAATCCTAAGGGTCTCAAACTTTTCCTAAGTGTTCTCTGACGGACATCTAAGGCGGACCATCATTACACGACGGTTCGTCTTGCACAGCCATCATGGTTGCCAGAGACCCTTTCCCTAAGGGTCTCAAATTTTTTTTCCCAGTGTCCTCTGACGGACATCTATGATGGGCCGTAATACCCACAATGGTCCATCCTGCACAACCGTCATGACGGTCAGAGACCCCTCTCCTAAGGGTCTCCATTCTTTTTCTAAGTACTCCACGACGGACATCGACGACGGACCGTAATTATCACGGTCAGATACTTTCTTTCATGTGTCTCCACATAAACATAGTTGAAGTAAGACATGACGGACCCCATGTTGGTCCGTAGTACTCACGACGAGCCATTATTTGGTCCGCCTGTTTCACTGTTACTATAGAGATGTCATTAAAACTTTGCTCTTATATTTATTTTGTGTCATTTTTCTTGTCCTGTTTACTCCTTCTAGCACTAATGTGCAACCACAGCTACGCCCCGTCTGCCTAACTGGTTATAGACTTTGATGATGAGCATGATCCTGAGTACGTGCCCCTAGGAACTTCCACTCCATCACGAGCTGCATGTGCAACCACAGCTATGCCCAAAAAGGTGGCGTCCGGCATAGTCACTAACTCCCAGTCTGATGCGGAGTGCACACTAACAGGCATACATTCTGGGTCAGCTACACATGAAGAAGGAGTGTCTGGTTCCTTAGGAGTTTCATGGTCGGAGGAAGCCTACAAGTTTGCAGATGTCCCTGCACCCGCCACAATTACACAGTCTGCCTCGTCTGATGAGGCTGACAGTCCTGATTCCACTCTAGGCTCAACGACTGGGGCTCTCACCCAGGTTGCCGACCAGCCCAACTGTTAGTGTGTTGACGTCCAATACCAAGTGTATTTAGACGCCAAGTTTCTAAATGATAAAGGCGTCATGACACGGACCCTTACACTGGATAGGCGTGTCCTTATGGGAAGTCTCCCCACAATGATAGAGATCAAAAATCTCTTCACTAGACACCGACTAGAGTGGACGCCTCATTCTTTAGGCTGCTATAGTAAGGAGTTTGTCCGAGAGTTTTATGCCTCTTACGTGGCTACTCTCTGATCATAGATAGATAGGTAGGCTGCCCCTGCCAAAAAGTCCCCACTTGAGCACGTCTGAGTACGCGACATTTAGGTCAACATCTCCCTGACCGCCATCTGCCAGTATCGGTACGGCAAGGATGTTGATGCCAACAGCACCGCTCTCACCAACGAGTTTGACTACCGGTGGTAAATTGTAAAAGATGGCCAATTATTGCGTGAGCCAGCGCGGAGAGAGACCACCAAGAAGTGGATGGCCCTGCACTTGTCTATTGATGGAGACGGTGCCGACTGGGTAACGAACCCGAAGGGAGCCATCAAGAAGGCAAACTTGACCTTTTTGGCTAAGTTCTTATGGTTGATTGTCTGCCGCTACCTTTCCCCCACAGCTGGTGATAATAAAGTCACATGGGATTGCGCAGTTCTGCTGGCGGCGATGATAGCCGGGTTTGATGTGGAGTTCGCTTGGCTTCCACAGGAGGTCATGCATCAGACGGCTTTCAAGGTCACAACTACTTACACTTTTCCGTGTATGATATTTTACTTATGCAGGTTCGCAGGTTTGCCCATCTGGTACATTGATCAGCTCAAGACTCCGCAGGGCACTGCTTATATCGGCCTCATCAAGGATGAGTCCAATGAGTTTGCTCTACGCAGAGGGCCCTGTCAACAGTTTTCTCCACTTGGTTAAAATCAAGCTGATACGGTAGCACATGCTCGAACGACTACGTAGGCTGCTTCCATAACAACTGACACTACCCCGATTGATTCTATCTCGGGTAGTAACACTGCCCCTAGATCCTCTCACTCAGTCACTTTCCCCGCTCTGGTCCCGCTTACTAAGGTCCAGAAATAAGAGGATCAGATGGCCACACTTCTGCAACACATCCAAACTTGGATGCATAGATCTTTTTCTTAGGCAGAGGAGCACTTGGAGCGTAAAATGGTCTAGCACACAGAGCGGAAGATCTCTGAGGTTCATCAGCGCTTGGACGCTATTGAGTTATGGGTGCTAGCCCGGCCAGCCCCTTAGGTGGACGTGTCGACCCTTCAGCTGCAATTGAGAGTCTGCGAGCAGATATTCATATGGTCCTAGAGGCTTGGGTTCCTGAGTCTGAGGCCCCTTCTACAGAGCCTTCTGAGGAAACAGTGATGGCTGCCTTATTCGCCACTTCTAAAATTCCACCACCTCCCCTCGAGAGTATGCCAAGGAATGCAAGGGTCGAGAGGAGGATGAGGATAGAGCACGAAAGAAGGAGCACCGTGAGATGGAGGATGCGAGGAGAGCCTCACTTGCTTATAAGGAGACGCGCCGATCAGGGCTGTAGAGTCAGCTGCTGGGGCATCTAGCTCTAGAGATGTGGATACAGTGCGAGGCACTACTGATGAGGACCCTACTGAGGGTGTTCATACTACATATGTAGTGGGTTAGGAGAGCCGAACCCACCTACTTGCTAATCAACGGCGCTTTACGCCCTAGGTTTACTTAACATACCACTCTCGTATTTAATTTTTTATGCATTGGGTACAATTGCATATCTTTTTGTTGCGGGTGGGGTAAATGGAATGTGAGTGCTAGGGTGAAGTCTGAGTAGCCCAATTCACGATCCTCTTTTGAGGTTTTCTTGCCTGTGTTCTTTTTCCCCACGAGACTGATTATTTGTATTGTTGAACCGGCATGTCTATATCTTGTGTACATAGTGTAACTCTAAAGCATCATGGCAAAAACAAAAAAGATATTCTGATGTATTGAAAATTATGCATGGCTAGGCACAGTAATTGATAAATATGTGGTTCTAAGCATGACATAGAGATACACCACTGCATGACCCTAAGTCTAAGACTCGAACTAGGTGTCTTATAATATGGTATAGTAATGAGAAGTCAAGTGAGTGTGAGGAAAATTTTAACAGTCCACTATATGTACAGAGCTATAACTTGCCTGGTTAGTTCTGCTAAAAGTAAGTTGTAATAGACAATTAGGAAAGGATCATAGGCCCTTGTTCAATATAGCCAATTATAAGCCTAAATTGATAAAAAAAAACGAATGAAATTAATCCCTCTTTGATCCAAATGATTTGAGAAACCAACTAAAATTTATCCCTATTTGATCCAAATGATTTGAGCATAAAATAGACCTTTCTTTTTCACCCCAACTGATCTTTTCAGGGAATAATGTGTTGGCCCTGGTCCCTCCTTGGAAATGTGCACCTCAGCTTATGCCACAAGCATAAGTTGACGGTGGCTAATGCAGTAAACAACCTTTTAGTTGCTTTGACCCAACTTTGGGTATGTGTACTTTAACTCATGGCAAAGCCATGAGTTGAGGGTGGCTATTATGAGGAATGCTTTGGAATGTGGGGTTTAAAGAACAAAGAGAGAGAAAGAACAAAAGTAAAGTGACTCAAGAACCAGTTAAAAGAAAAGTGCAATTAAAAATAATAAATATATATATAAAATGAAAAGAAAAGAGTCACTTTCAAAAATGAAGAAAGAACGGAAAATAGCAAGGTGAAAGAATATGTGAAATTGGATGATATAAAACGATAAAAAGTGGTACGCTTAGCCGATATGTCAAGGAGGGGAAAAATTCAATAAAGTAATAAATATACACTACCTGACCCTAAGCCTATGTTACAAGCTAAGAAAGTCTTATCGTGATCGTAAGAATTGTATTGCGAACTTAAAGTACTGAAAATAAGGGCAAGCTTATGGCAATATGTATGAATGAGTTGAAGTTGTTTTGAGAGTGAGTGTTGAAAAGTAATCCTTATACTTAAACTGAAATAATTGTGTGAAAAATGAGGATGTTGTTTTAAAGTTAGGACACTAGTTGCAATACCGGAAATATTAGCACCTCGGTGAGAAATTTAAAAGGATAGGTGTTAGTGCGTGGTGAGTTTGTGCCATGGTCTGGTTCAGCATAATTCAAGCCTAATAGTGATAACATGCATAAACTTGATGATACTGATTGGGATTAATATCCAAATAATTGCGAAAGCTAAAATACGGATACTATTGTACAATGATTCCATAGTGAGTCATAGTGCGTCGCTTGAGGATAAACAACGAATTTAAGTTGAGGTTGTTGATATACCGTGGTTTCATCGTATTTTTAATGTTTTTTCCTTAAGTTTAGTGAGTGTCCAAAATCCTTTTTGTATTGATTTTTATGTAAGTTTTTCTTTATTTGTAGGAAAAATGTCCAAAGATGAATGCGGATGTTTTTGAGCGAGAAACGTAGAAGAGACCACCTACGGAGCCTGTGATGGTCCGTCGAGCTTGTGACGGTCCGTAGATGTCATCCTAGAGAAGTTGCTGAAATAAGATAGGAAAGTCTGACCCGGTGTGGGATTACAGAAGTTTATGCGGACCGTCATAGCCACGACGGTCCGTCCTGCTGGTTCGTCGCAATGATCAGAGAGTAGTCCTAGTACCCAATTTCCAAGAAGTTTAAGTATTGTGAAATGGAGACACACGACGAGCCGTCGTGCTTGGAATTGTATGTCATACCTGCAGTTGACGATAATAAAGAAAGCAACAAAAGAATTTGTGAAGTATGGGACGACGGAGGCCATGACGGCCCGTTGTGACCACGATGCTCTGTCACGAGGTCCGTTGACCCAGCGGCATTTTAACAGATTTTTCGTAATTAGAATCTTTCTTTTTTGAAAAACCTCTATTTTGGGTTTAGACTCTTTGGTGTTAGACTCTTTGATAGTAGACTTTTTGATAGTAGACTAGTACCTTTTCCCTTCTTAGATTAGGGTTAGACACCCTATAATCCCTATCCTTATGGGGACTTAGAAGGAACTTGATTAGAAACCCGCTTCTTAAATCAAGGCTTGTCTATTATCTCAAGCCTATTCTTTCAAGAACCACTATCAAGGGATCTTGACCTCTTAGCATCTCTACACTTCCTCTTAGCCCTTTTCTCTTCCACATGTTTGGCATGTGCCATAAGACGGGAAATGTTCATGTTCTTATGTAGCATAGCCGAGTGACATTCCTCTTTTAAATCATCTGACAACCCCGTCATAAAGGGGCTCATTTCATCTCTAGGATCAGAAACCAAATAATGAGCATATTTTGATTGTTTTGTGAATTTTAAGGAGTATTCATGAACACTCATACCTCCTTGGCCAAGGGTGATAGACCACTTTAGCTTCCCTCATCTCCTTGGGGAAGAACCTATCAATAAAAATATTCTTGAAGATTTCCCAAGTCACCGGACCACCTCTTAATGGCATATAATCCCTCCATTCCACATACCATCCTTTAGCCACATCCCCGAGTTGATAAGTGGAAAAGTCGGCCTTCTCACTAGTGAATAACCCCATATACAAGAGTATCTTATGGACTTCATTGATGAAATCAGGGGGGTCTTCCTCAACCTTAGACCCGTAGAAATTTGGAGGATTCATCAAAGTGAATTCCCTTAAATGGGAGGCCATGGTAGAAACTTGTTGTTTGGACGCGGTACAACCTAGCGTTTAGCTTGCGCCGTAATGGCTTGGGCTTGAGCACCGAGAGCCTTTGCTTCAGTAGTAATAGGTTGGACCATTTCATGAGGAGTGTCCCTAATATTCGCATCCATCAATGAGGAGGATTCATCGGGTCTTGGTCATCATTCTCTCCTTCCTCAAGGGGAGGAACTAGTTCACCATGGGTAGGTGCTCCCACATTGACAACCTCCTCTTCAAGTCTTCGTGCCGCAATCCTTCGAGTGATATTTTTTTAAATTAATCACAACAATAGTATTAGATGCAAAAGCACACCATAAGTATACTCTAATGACATGATATTGGATTTCGAAGAAAGTGAGTTTTTTAAGCATCACGTAGGTTTCTATCCATAAGTGTGGCACGCTTCACAAATATTAATAATAACTTACATAGACGTGATTGAGAGAGACATTTACTATAAACATAATTAAACTTCATGCTCAATACCATGTTTTTCACATCTTGGTTTACCCCCTAGACGTAAGCGGCATCGTCGTCCTCTCTAAGTACTAATTCTAGTCTCTTAGCTTTCATCATTACCTTCATATGGTAAATTTGATAGAAACTTTTAAACTTTTCATTACTTGTGCTTGGAGGTTTACATAGACCTCTACATACACATATCATATGCATATCCCTTATACATAGACCCTTCGTATAAGAAGGTTACATAGTCTTCCACATTTATTTCATATAACTATATAAAAGATAACACATACATAATAGTCATAATAGTCATCTCATCTCATAACAATTTACAAGATAGTAAGAACTTGGGCGTAATCCATACATCAAGTAAAAATGCCTCACATGGGCTATACAATATATCATGCTAAATGGAAGGAAAGAACCATAGAAATCTTTAATCAAAAAGAAAATTACATAACCCAGATAGTGGCATCGACCTCGGAAAGTTGAGGACCTAACCTACTTGGAAGAATAAGATATCTAAGCCTTCTTTAAGTCGCCTCAAACACTTCAACGACCGTAAACAAAAAGTGTTGGGTAAAAGGAAGAAATGGGGTAAGTATGCAAGTTGTATTAAGTATGAGACTGTGTGCACATATACTATGAAAAAATGCTAAGAAAAAGGAACATTTTATAAAGTATGCATCTCTCATTTAAAACCTTTATGAGCATTCAACAAGACCATACCAATCCATAGTACATGTTCATTAAGCCATAAGGATGTACATTACCAACCAAATATTATCAAGTCTAATCAAGTAAACATGCATTACCTATAATAAGATAGATATTCAAGTAATCCTATCATCAAGTCATGTTACATTAAGCATCATTAAGAGTATATTTCAACATAACCAAAGAAAGTCAATCACCGTAAACCCTTATCAAGTTTACAAGAGTAAAGCCCCATAATCTTACTCAATCAAGACTAACATCCTACTTCACTTAACATAGCATTTAGGTCTACATATAATCTTACCTTAACAATATAAGCCATCACATAGTCATAAGTGAACTAATCAACATATAGTATCAACAATGTGCAAGTTCATCATATACATGTCATATAACCTATAAGCACACTCAGCTATAAGAACATCCTCCTACGACTCCCCTCAATGTCAACTAGTGCAATGCTTAGATATAGTGTCATACCCCTACCTAAACTAAGCTATATCCCTTAGGTTATATTTTTTAGAGTTCAATGTTTTATTAATTTAACCTTTTAGGAACATCCTTCCCTAACTGAAATAGACCACATGAGCTAATGTGGAATTTGGTGTCATAAAACCCTATACTAATGGAAGGCAGACTACTTTCCAAGGTAGTATCAAAACAAAAAACGTAACAACTATGTGGATCTACTAGCTAGTATTCCTATGGGGGCAACAAAGTCAAGAACGAGGAGATATAATTGGGACACTTATGCTACACAAATTTAATTCTCCAATCTCAATAGTACATAAGTGATCCCACCTTCCCTATGTGGGAAGGGACACTCTTCACTATAGTTCACTCGGTGCTAAGCTAGAGTCCCCTTTTTGAGATGTCTTTCAGCCTTTATTATCAATCATAGCTTAATTTAGGTCATAGGGTCTAACCATTATATAATCATTGTCATCAATATGTTGATAAGAATTGCATGAATATAAGCCTTTTGATTACAATTCATATAGGTGACGTTATCACATTAATATCTTCATACCATAATAAGGTACAGTGGTAAATCATTTATCCTCTTTATAACATTTCATAACGAGGACATTTCAATTCAACGTCATACGACCCTACTAATCCTAATAGAATCAAACATCATGACTTAATCACAATTAACCACCATTTGAAGTAAATGATAGAGATAATAAGACTTACAAAGTCTCTTTCATAGTTCATCATCAATATCTTACAATAAAACCTTAATTCAACCCAATTTGGGTATACATATTCATAATTAAATAATCAACATGATTAAAAGTCTAGAAGAATCGCTATTTCACAATTCAATACTAGATCAAAGACTAAGACAACATACTAGGGTCAATTTTCAACATACTTCATAACCTAGATCCATCTTCTCAAGAACTAGAATGAAATACTATAACTCACCCTAATTAATTCTTTATTAATGTAACAACATTATCTAATAGTAATTCAACCAATAACCAAATCAATTCAACTAATTACAACCTAATTTATTTAAAGACCAAAGCTAGGGTTAAGGATTAAGGTTCATCTTCTACAAACTAGACCAAAGCATCAAGATATATTATAATTAAGTAAGGATACATGTTAATATATTCATATTATCCAATATAAAACATAATTAAACTAATTCATATCATAATTTACGAGATGGCAAAGAACCCACATGAAAATCTATGTTTTGAAAATACTTTGAAGGAACCCTTTGATGAAAGAGGTCTCAAAGGTGAATTATATACCATACCTTAACTTTTGATTAAGAAAAAAAAAGTGAAATCGCCCCTTTATATCCCCCCAAATCACTCCCCCTAGCTTGTATTAAATGGTGTCTCTCAATAGAGAGAAAAAAAGAGAGAAGGAAGAGAATTTAATTTGAGAGTTGTAATTAGACTAATGGGGTTGGGGTATATATATGGAAGGATAATAAAGTTTATTAGACTTCCCTTCACTCCCTAACCAACAACCGAAACCCTTAAATAATTAGTTGCGACCAACTTAAAAATGTGCAGGAAATTGCAGGCCCCATCAATGACACCACAATCGATGTATCGTGGGTCAACCAACGACCACTGTGCCATTCTGTGCTCCACATCCGTCATTCTTTTCAGAGACTATGCAGGTGAGGGCCTCCACCAAATTGGCTAAGTATTGCTTCAAACATGAAAGGGTCCTCCTCAAGGGCCCTGGTGGGTCATTGGGTAGTCATACCCTGAATTTTCAACCATATATCAACTTTAACACATGTTAGGCACCCTTCTATCAATTTTCAACATTTTCCTACTCCTAAAAGCTTGTCAAACATGCTAAGACATACTAGTACCTCCTAGAACTAGTTTCTGGATGTCATGGATGTTCTTTGATGTTTTGGTTTCTAAAATTCCTTAATGACATATATTCATTAAAATAGACCTTAAAATAGTGTATGGACCTCATTACACTTACATTAGGTCTTAAGATATGTCTTCGAGTTTTCGAAGTCTTACAACTGCAATAGACCAATTTGTTTATTCACCAACTCACATTCCCAGGGTCTAATGTTTTGACCCTAGTCCCTCCTTGGACATGTGCACCTAGGCATAGGACAAAAGACTAAGTTGAGACTGGCTAATTCAGTAAGTGAAATCGTCTTCGCACTAACCTGACTTTGCATATTCTGTACCTCAAAGCATGGAAAAGTCATGAGTTAAGGGTGGCTTTTATGAGTGAGGACCCAAAAAAGGGTATGAAAAGAGTTGGATGTTGAAAAGAAATAATTAAGTGAGCGAAAGACATGACTTAGTGAAATAATGAATTGATTGAAAAAGAAAATAAGACTAAAAGATAAAAGAAGAAAAGAGTCTTCAGAGAAAAATATGCAAAAGAAGTGAAAGTCACATCCAAAAAGAGAACAACGCAAAGAAGAGAAAAGAAGAGAATAAAGGGTCAAAATCAATGAAAAGAGGTAGGAAGCTTAGCGGTAATGTCAATGAGATGTACCCAAATGTACAACACCTGTCCCTGAGCCTATGTTACAAGACAAGAAAGTCCTATCGTGATCCTATAGTCTACTGTGGTGAACCAAAGTTCTGAAAATAAGGGCAAGCCTATCTCAAAGAGTAATATTTGTATTTGAACTTGTTGTTGAGCGTGAGTGTTCAAACAAAGATCCTTGTACCTAAAATTCATAGCCAATATGTGAAAACTAATGATTTCTTTTGAAATAAGGGCACCAGTTGCGTTATGAGGAAGTTGGTCTGTTTGTGAGAAGAAAAACAATATCAGTGTTTGTTGCATGGTGAATTTATGTCATGATGTGATACACATTAATTATCTTATATAGCCTAAGATCATAAGCCAGCACTCAATCAAAAAAGAGTCAAGATTGATAGTCATGTGATATCTAGAGTTGAAAAATGTATACTTTTCGACAACTGTCGTTTAGTGTCATTATCCGTCGGTTTAGGACAAACAACAAATTTAAGTTGAGGGTATTTATGCATTTTGATTTCACGGCATTTCTAATTCATTTCACTTAAGATTTTTTTTGTGTGTAATGACTTTTCAAGTGATTTTAACAAGTTTTGTGTTGTGTTTTGCACGATAGAGGTTCTGGTGGAAAGGTAAGAAAGTTTAGACCAGGACCTATGAAAGCCATATATGATCCATCTTTTCATCGACTGACCATAGTTGGTGATCCTCGATGAGCAATTTAGGCATTGGTAGAAGATCAGGAAAATCTTACTATGTTCGGAACCATGAGAGGAAATGATGGTCACTTTTTTTATCGATGGACCATAGTGGTGAACCGTTGATTGGTTCAGAGAATGTTCCAGTACCTAATTATTGAAGATTTTAAGTGTGGATCCACAAACAAGCATCGATAGCTCGTAGATGGATCCACGGACCATATTTTGGTCCGTCATTTTATTCAAAGAGGGTGTTATCCGACAGAGAAAAAACATTCCTTAGTTTTACTCTTTTTTCTTTAGGACTATGTTATCTACACATAGGGAGTTAAAAATTTTACTTTGGGGTTAAGTACTATTGTTATTGTTTGATTTTGTGTCTTAGAGAGTTTTAGGTACATTCATTGCCAATTAATCAATTTCTGAATTACGTTTGATGGATTTATTGCAATTTCCAGTTGAATTTCCATGTTTCTTCTAACTTTTTTGTAAGTTGTGGTTTCTTCATTCAAAACTCTGAATTGCGATTTTGCATGCAAGGGTAACTAAATACACCACTAGGTTTGTGGGAACCATGGGTAATTAATAAATTATTACTTGCAATTATGCAATTATCAAATAGTGTTTTTGCATATATTGATAATTCTTTCGCTTAGAAGTATTTTTAACTAGTGCACATGTTATAAATCGCCTTATTGCTACTTCTCGGACAAAGGAGGTAGTAATAGGAAAAGAATTATCAAAATATATTAAGTGTGATACTATCTAATAGGCTAGTGTCTATTGGTGCGATGTAATAAATAAGCCATATATCGACTCTGATGTCTAATATAAGGTAAAGGTAAGGGTTAGTAAATTATAAGCATGTAGCCTAATTAAGGTGCGAGTTGAGATTCTCTAGATGTAATACTAAGGATTAATATATATTTAACTTACTACTTTGCATGTGAAATACTAGTAAAGAATTACTATAGCTAGGAATACGACGTTATGAACCTTTAGGGAATACATATACCCTAGTTATTCTCAAAACATGATAAAAAATCAAAGTCAACTTTCGTTTGTTTAAGGAATTTGTTTTTGAACCTCCCCCCCTTTATTTACTTGTTTTTGTAATGACATTGACTAAATGAACATAATGTGAATTAGAGCTAAGTCATAGCTATTTTTCTTAAGGGATTCGACCCCAACCTACTAGTTGGATTATTTATTTGATAACGATAGCGGATTCTTCTTTAGAGAGGTATAATTTGAGTGTATCATGGACCATATTAGGCTTGAATCCTGGAATACTTACATTATTATGACTTGGTGGTAGAATGTGATGAGATATGGAATTACCCTTTGTGTTCATGGTATAGTTAAGGCCTCCTGTGGTTGGGTAGTATGACAAATTTGATTGTTATGAGTTTTTTTAGGTGATAAACTTAGAGAAATAGTGATGCTTTAGGAGTACCTCTTAATGATGGGTTAGTAAGCTCCTTGTTATGAGACTAGGAGTGGAAACCTTCAATGGTGTCAAACCTTCTTATGTGAAGAGTATGTAGGTTTGGTCATGACTTGTGTTGACCTTGGTGTTTAAGAGCATGAGGTGATGAATAATTTACTAGGCTTACTACATGTGAGAGATAATGTGCCTCGATAGTAATGTTATGATTGCCCTTAATGATTCTATTTTGGGTTCCCCAAAACATCTCCATCATAAGAATAACTTTGAGTTACGTATGTTAAGTGGAGTAACATAGATAATCAGATCTTATTGTAGTGTGATTTACGATTTGTAACAAATAGTTTCCTTCTTTAGATACGGAAGGTGTTGATGTTAAGAAGGGTTTGAATAATCTTTATCCAATAGGTAGGTATGCTTTTTCATTATGTAAGGTTGTTAAGTTAAAAGTTCTCTTAGATGGGTTAAGTTACTCTTTAATGTGTTTAACTTAAGGGGGGGATTATGAGTTGAGTAGTAAGTTTGTTTATATCCCTATATATTCCTTCTATTCTTACTCAAGCTTGAAACCAAAGAGTTCAAAGTAGCTTGCTCATTGTTGGAGTCTTTCATGTGAGTATAAGTAGCATGATCTCCACTTGTTATGCACGTCTTAAATGACACAAAGTGATACATGTTTTGAAGAATTCATATCAGATGAAAAAGGAATTGTTGATAGATTTCATGTTGCTCATGTTGTTGTACGCCTTTATATGATAAATGGGAATTTGACTTAATGAGATGTCTTCATTAATATGTTTTATAACACTTCTAAGGTGAGGGTATATTGGTTCCACAAGGAGTTGTTGAGTTTTCCTTACATAAGAAAAGATGAGTCCTTTTTTAAAATATATGATTTTCTAATTTGGGAAGTTTTAATATAGGCTCAATTTTGATAAATAATGGTATATATCGAGCCAATATTTATGTATGTGTGCCTATGAATTTTAATAGCATTCCTAAATGATGTATATTCATGAAAACTAGTGTGGTGCTAGAAATTGAAACTTTGTGAAATGAGTTCCTATTACTATGATGTTCTTTGTGGGACCTACCACTTTGACCTCATAAGGAATGGAGTATGACCATACTTGGGTAAGGATTAAAGAAATTCTCCTGCAAAATTAATTCACCGTTATTAAATTCTTGTATAATAACTGGATAATGACAAGTGTGTATGTTAAGGACAATAAATTCCTCCTTGACCACTGTTGAAAAGTGATTGAAAACAAAGTAGGAACACCTAATTAGGACATGGATAGTTTGGTTGAAGTAGTTTCTCAGTGTTGTTATAATAGTGTTTTAGTGGGTTATAGCACCTACCTTTAGGATTAGTTATTTATTTCTATCCTATATATCATATGGGGATATTATGTTATTCTGTAACTTCCAATCGATTAGAAATTAGTAGATGTCACATAATATTTCCTTCTTTCTTTTAATTCAAATTTCATACACTTTTTTTCTCCAACAAATTTTTTCATCAGAGCAGGGTTTTGTAATTAAAGATAGTTCTTTGAGTATGTAAAAACCACTTTTTCATGTCTTCAAGGGAGAAAGCTACGAATTCTTGAGTATAAGTACGAAGACTATACTCAATTCTCAAGATCCTTCTCACTTTGTAGAACGTGGAGTATACCACTCAACATCATTTAAATGTAACCTAACAAGGTAGAAAAGTTTTCAGTTAATTATATATTTCACCACCTTTCATGAATGTTTAGCCAAAAAAAACATAATAAAGCATATATGGGCAGTAACTAACCCAAAATACAACACAAGAAACTCAATTATAATATTATCTAAATAAAAGCAACAAACCCACTTCATAAGCCAAAATTTGATAATAAGCATAAGAATGGTGTCATTGAAGTTTTGATATAAAAATAAAAAACTAACACTAAAAACATCTTATTTAATTTATTAAGACGTTTTCATGCAACGACCCATACTTAGACTCAAATATAAAAGAAGTTGGAGTTTAAAACCCTTTTTTAAATCTCTTTGGAATGGCTCGTCAAATGAAAGAAAGTTCAAGGATGATCTACGATACCCCAATGAGAAGAAACCCACGAAATTTTAAATAAGAAAACTTCCAAAACCATCACTTCTATCCCTTTCTTGAGTTCTAGCTTCTATGGAGTTTGAGAGAGTTCTTTCTTCATGGAGCGGATATTAGAAAAAGAAGTCTTGTATAGGTCTAGGACTACAAACAAAAATAAAATAACTTAAATACCCTAAAATAATCATCCTTGGTTAGTAAAATACTTGAGGTAAATTTATTAAAACACCCCAAGCCAAGTCAAAGCTGGACAACTTTTGCAGGACCACCATCGACGGACCCTAGGAATGGGGCGTCGATTTGACGGCGGCCCTTGATGTGGGCCTCAATTGGTTCAGAGTCTGAAATTTTTGGGAAATTCTCCCAACCACCAAGTATGGTATGACGGTCAGGATGATGGAGTGTTGATTGAAGTACGGCTAGTTGATGGAGGGTCATGGGTTAGATTCTATATAAACGTTGGCATCCTCTTCTAGGGCCCCTTGTGGGTCCTAGATGGAGTCGTACCCAAACATTACACCCATAGGAATGGTCATATAGGTCTTATGAACCTCCACCATCAATGTGTACATTTAACAACACTTTAAACATGCCAAGGTGCAATGTACTAACCCAACCACATAGACGTCTAATCGTCGAATGTCTTGACGTCCCTTGACGTTTGACTTCCGAACTCACCCAAACTTTACACACTGCCTAACAACATTATAAATAACTATTTGAGGACTTTGAAACCTCTTAACATACATGCTTTATCCTAGTTCGACCTATTTCTTTATAAGGGTACTTACATCTTCCCTCACTTAAAAACGCAATCATCCTTGAATGACACTAAACACTTTTAAGGACATCAATGAGTTAACTAGCATCATACAACACATGACATCATGGTCAAAAAATTCATAGTCAATGAACCAAACAAACAAGGAACACAACTACACATTGGTAGACATTTTTAGCAACACAGGCAACTTTTTGGAACAATTTCCATAATTTAAAGAATGCACTTATTTTTTCATTTGTGGGAGAACTAATTTTTCCAACATTAGACCTTCTCATATACATCATTTCTACACATATTTAAACCATTCATCATGGAAATAAAATTTAGTGAAATTTTAAATTTCCAAACCATGAATACAAAATCTTCATAGTGAAGTATGCATAATAATTCAATAATCCATCTTTAAAGCAATAAGCTATGAAGGCATGACAGTATTAGAGACTATACCACGTAAACTCATCTTAAAACATATATATAAAAACTATAAAGAATTAAGACATACCGGGACTTTTAGTCGATATTAGGCTTGTCCTTTATATCCAAATGCAAAGAAAAAAGTCCTCTTTGGAGAATTAGGATCTAAACCACCTTGAGGAACTTCGCTAAATTCTTTCCCTTTTTCGTTGAATTAGGGAAATATCTCATCTTCTGACCAATATAATAACACCCAAAGCAATCATCCTGTAAGGAAAGACACTTACCCAAGTGTTTCTTCCCACAAGTAGCGCACCCAGACCTCTCAAAAACATGGCCACCTCCTTGGGTTGTTTTGTTGCAAACCCTATCCTTGTTCTCAATGGAAGACTCTTTATGATAGAACCTCTTCTTAGATTTGGGTTGGCTTGGCTCATTCGACCTAGGCTTCTTTCCATCTCTACTTATACTCTAAGCTTTGACTCCTCCATTTGATAAGCATACAACATTAGCTTGGAGATATACAGATAATTAAGGGGCATTGCCGTACGACACTCTTTTTCAACAAAACTACACACCATTATCAAAGATTTATTTATCCTATCCCTACGGCTAGCAACCATGGTCGGGGTATACTTTGAGAGTTGGGTGAATTTGAGAGAGTACTCTTTCACACTCATTCCCCCTTGACGAAGATTCATGAATTCCACCATCTTCCTCTCCCTCCACTCAAAGTCAGAAGAACGTATCAAGAAAAGCTATTTTGAATACTACCCAATATATTGTGTCTTCCCTTAACGGTCTCTAATCTATCCATTCCCAAACCACACTTCAACCATATCTTTGAGTTGATAAGATACTAGCTCCTCTATATCTAGGAGTCATACCCATAACATCAACCACCTTGAACACCTTATCTAAGAAGCCTTGTGGATCTTCATCCATCTTGGTGCCACGGAAAGTAAGAGGGTATATCCTCATAAATTCCCGAATTCTAGAAGTAGGAGTACTTGCACTGGGTTGAGGTCAACCTCCTAGGTCAGCTTGTGAAACCAATTAATTAGTGACGACATGATCTTGTGTCGTGATGATTTGGGTCAATTCCATAAGGGCAGACCTTATGTATGCATTAGTCATATCCTCTTAAATATGAGGATCTTAGGGAACTTGAGAAACTTGAGGGGAAATTGCCTCATTAAAATCCTCTTTGCCAACTATAGCGACTTTCTCACCACACGGAGGGATCCTCTCATTAGCTAATCCTCCCTCCTCTCTTCTAGAGGGTGTCCTACTCGTATTCATGTCCAATAAACCCAAAAATAAAAGGTTGAGAAAATACATCTTATAGAACATAACTCTATGGCACGACACTAGAATAAGGAAGAAACTTCTATCGCCCTATAGCCTCTCACTCATGGGTGTGTAGAGACTCATAACGATGAAAAATACTCTACTAGACATGGCTTGTGAGACTTTGAACCATAAACTATTTCCCAAAACCTTATGCTCAGATATTAAGTTTGTAACAACCCGCAAATACACCCTAGAAGAAGGGAGCACTCATGAGTTGGCCGTTCGGAGGTCTTGTACTAGCCTCTTAGTTATTATTCAATAAATAAGATATGAAAAGTAGTGTAGAATTAAATCTTTTCACAACATTAATAATAATAAGAAATATCTTTGATATAATATTAAGAAGTGAGTCTCATCGTCAAAGGTCAACTTAAAGACACTTCTTAAATATCTTAGAGACATGGCCCTTTACATTCAAAGAAAATACATAATAAGCCTTATACAAGTCTTACAGAAGAACTAAATAATGTAGATTATGTCCTCGCATATATGAGGATATACCTTGTCTTGAGAGATCAACTTCCCAAGCTTGCCTCCTAAACTTCCATTTCCCTCCAACCTATACTTATAGAGTATAGAAAATTATGGGGTTAGTACAAACATTGTACTAAGTATGGCATAATGCAGAAACATGCAAAAAAAGGACCTTTTATTAGAAATATAGCTTTTGTTCAAATTAAGTAAAACCTTCATCAGTATACTAGTAAAACAACATGTAAATCATCATTTAGCACATAAGATAAAAAAATCCATAATTTTAACACAAAATACACATTATGGTGAATTTAAAAAACCTTACAATGAACCCATTTCATAAAAACTTACAGTTAAATCATTTACATTAAAGTTTCCTTATCCAAAGTTATCCCAAGACGTGATAAGGTAAGACATAAAGAACTCGCACATACAATATATTCAATACATACCTAAGTAATCCTCACGACTATATACTATAAGCTTACTTCGCACGGCTAAAATGTCAACATTTTTTATTAAAGACATTAGAGAAAAATACTTGCATTTAAGGACTTCGTATAAGTTCCTTCTTGAAGAAAAATCCCAAGTCACACATAGTGCAGTGTGAATGTAGAAACCCAAACTATTACACCCGCCAAGTGTTCCTTGAGTATTCCGGTCAATTAAGCACCACATATTCACCATTCATTAACTTCATCATGTAAAACATAATGTTAAGATGCTTTCTTCACATAAGACATTTAAGTCACACAATTTAACTTACTCGACATAATGACCCATTCGTACATTTCATATGAAGACACGCAAGACTCCCTCCAAATACCTACATGTGATATGTATATATAGTGTCCCATACAACCACCTACCCTAAGTAATAGTTCATTACGTTCATTAGTGGAGGATATATTTAACCGACATAAACCATGAGAGCTAGATATGCAATCAACAAATTAACCCCTACTGGATGAGGGATCCCCACTTTCCTAGAATAGGATCGTTCTCTTACCCTTTACAAGTAATCTCCTATAGATATACCTATATGGGTGCATAGTTATATAATAAGTATATTTCTTCTAAGCAAATCATTCTCTAGTATCGAGGATTACTCTTCTGAAGAGGTGCATTAGATACAACATCTCAACTTAAGAAGTTTAACCACTCGCTCTTCAAATCGTCTCGATGCTAAGCATAACTCCCTCAAGATGTCTTAAACATTCATTACTATAGGTTAAAGGATAACTATTGGGCACAACATCCACAATTACAAAGGGTATCCATCCTCCAACCTATCATAGAAAGGTCTTGGGAATAGTGAGGTTGCTCCTAAACAGTTCATCTAAACTCACAAAGAGTGTTTACCCACAAAAATCCCCCATTCACATTTATTAAGTTCTTTTATTCATTCAAAGAGTGTGTTAGTACATATGAGAACACCTTTCATATAATTGCCATTTCGATAACATTGACTCCCAAACATGCTGACACCTTCATTTATTATATTTTACACACGAGCATGCTATGCATATTCACATACTTCATTTGAACATAATCTATACAAGATACAAATTTCAAGCTTCATAAGCATATCAACATTAAGATCTTCATTTTTACTTTACTTCACATACTAAGCCTTCAAGGGCATACACACAATACACAGATAAATACATAATTATGTACTTAAAGTAAACACCGCCAAAAAAGATGGGCCATACCACTAAAGATCATGTAATGGAAACTAACAAGGTAGAATAACTTAAAATTCATCCAACCATTCACCATCTTTCATAAATGATTCACCTAAACAACATAATAAAGAAGATTTAGGAAGTATATCAATAAAAATACAACATAAGAAATGCAAATCTAACATAATCTAGGTAAAAGCAATAAACCCACTTCATAAGCCAAAAGTTGATTATAAGAATATGCATTGTTCTATTGATGTTTTTACATTAAAATCATCCATTAACACTAAAACAACATATATAAGTCATTAAAATAATTCATGCAAAGACACACATTTAGAGTCAAAGATAGAAGAAGTTAGAGTGTAAAACCCTTTTTACGATCTCTTTGGAATGGCTTCTTGAATGAAAGAAAGTTTGAGGATGAACTTCCATAACTCAATGAGAAGAAAGTTCTAGATTTTGTATAGTTTGAGAGAGTTCTTTTTTGAGGTAAGGGTTTTGAATATTTTAAATTGAATTCTTATCTAGTGACTATAAAAAACTTAAAGTACCTTAAAGACCATAAAAATCATCCTATAATCATAATAGACTTCGGGTGAATTTTACCAGAGCACCCCAAGCCAAGCCGCAGTTGAACAGTTTTTGTAGGACCACCATCGACGGACCCTAGAAACAAGATATCAATTGGACGATTGCCCGTACTGCTTATCATCGATTTGTTCAGAGTCTTAATTTTTGGGGAAAATATCCTCACCACAAAGTATGGATGACAGCCACGACGACAGAGCGTCAATCTAACCATGGCCCTTTGATATGACTAAACGTTAGGATCTTCTTCTAGGGGCCTTGTGGGTCCTAGGTGAAGTCGTACCTAGATGTTAAACACCTAATTTATCTATGACATAGGAACTTTCTCTATCAATTTGATTCTTAAGAAAACTTCAATATTCCAAGGCACAAAAGAATTCACATAGGCACATACGACTCTAATTGTCTTACGTCTTCCACGTCCCTTGACGTTTGACTTCCAAACTCAACCAAACTTTACACACTGAGTACCAACATCATAAATAACCATTTAAGGAATTCAAAACCTCTTCACACACATGCTTGTTTGTAGTTTCACCTAGTTTTTATGATGGTCCTTACAATAAGGTTAACTTTACTTATGTCAAGACATGAATTAAGATGATGGATATGATTTACACTTCTTGCTTCTAAGTGGGTTCACTTGTATATGTGGGGGTAGGGGAATCCATGTGTACATTGCACAAGTAAGCTTCTGAAGGGGTTGTGAGGGTGTTTTAACTATGATATGAACTAAATGAGGTATGACTAATATATAATGAAGCAAAGATTTCTTATATGACCATTAATGTAGTATGTTGGTATTATGTATCAAGATAAATGCATGTGTGGTTTGTTATTTAATGAGATGTGCTTTAGTCTAGGGTGATTTCCTAGTATCACATAGTGTAGTTTGTATTACGGGATGTTACTTGCATATTGCACTTGTGATATTGGCAGGGTGTCCTAGGTAATGGTTCTTATGTGTAGAATGTGCCTTAGTGAATTTTCCAAAAATGTGATTAAATGGCTTCAAGTATTTTATGATTTATATCCCTGTATATGTGATGTATGTGAACTATATTGTACTTATTGCATCGATGTTCATGAAGTTTTACTAAAAAGAGATGACGTGTAATTTCTAACTAAATGTACTCTTTAACTTATGTTTTTGTATATTTATCATACTTAGTGCATCCTTGTACTTATATTATTCTTCTTTATCTTTTTACACAAAGTGTAGGTGATGATGACTAGAGACCTTTCATATACTGAGGATCTTAGATTCATATCCCAAAGTTCAAGTGGGTTTCATAAAGATTCAAGGACCTTTATGACAAGAATCCTTGTACTAATATCACTCTTTTTTTTATCTTTTTACACAACGTGTAGGTGATTATGAATGGAGAATTTTCATAGAATTAGGATCTTAGATTCATATCCCCAAGTTAAAGTGGGTTGCATACAAATTCAAGTACCCTTTATGTAAAGATGTTATTTAATTTCTTGTAATAGTTTAGAGAATTCTTTTATTTTGTTAAGGGTTGTGTCCCTATTCTATTCTGTTGAGTTGTTTCCTAAGATGGAAAAAAGAAGACTTAGTCTCTTAGCTATGTACTTATAATTTTACAAATTAAGTAATGTTCTAGAATTTTTATGTTCTATAAAAAGTTTCAAATTTTCCCCTAATATATGAAAATGCAATGAAGAAATGCTTACAGGCTTGTCAAGTCCTACGAGAGGTCGACGACGGCGGTAATGTGTAGTGTTGTCTCCTGGGTCGTTACATTTTCCAAACCTTACTCCTTTGATAAGTGCTTGAACTCAAATTCCATCGGTATATATGTGTTTAAATGTTTTGGCTAATTGTTCAAATCGTGTTTTATATGTCAGATAGCCCATGCTGTTTTGCGGTTGTCCATAAAGCTTAAAAAGTTGATTTCCTTTCTCTTTTGTGTTAAAATTCACTCTAAATTGTTGTGATGTGGTTATGGTGTATTGGGTCTATTGGGGTGCATTCTGAGTAACCTGTAATTATGTCAAATGACATAATTTTCCCTATGATGGAGCATTTGACGTGATTCTTAGGTCGAGCGTCTCGAATGGTTCGACAGTTCGTCAAAGTCTCTTTTTAATAACACTTAATTTCTTTTTTGTCTAAGTTGAGCCTTTAACATTTTGTAGGAAGCCTAAGCTCACCGATTTCACTCGGTGACCTAATGAAATGATCTGAGCCTCTATCTCCTAAAGCACATAATAGTTTTGAGTGGGCAAGTCTTATATCACCGAGTGGTGTCAATGTTTTGCCGAAGGGCCCTGAGCATCGTCGGCATGCCTTATTTCTGAAATATTAGCAATATTCTTCTATCGGCGAGCCCGATGGCTCTCCTAAGAAACTGAGTAACTCACCACCTTGTTCTGCAAATCTTTCTACAACTTCATTTATGCAACTTTCTTGGATTATTTCCAACACTTTTTTATGATTTTGCAGATATGTCTGGATCCAAATTACAAAGACGAGACATGCAACCCGGAAAGTGGGCAAACATGATCATCATAAATGAAAATGAGGTTACATCCAAAGCAAAGGCAAGAAAATATCCTACAACTGGTTTGGAAGGCAAAGGGAAGGGCAAAGGTGACCATAACTGTGTCACCTAATGTTAACTCGGATAGTGAGGGAATCTACGCGACTCACTACCACATCTTAAAGAGAGGGGGAATACCATGATTCCCATTTTATCATATTTGAGCTGGAGGAGGACAAACTTCTATTGGACGGGAGAGTTTAAATACACTCCAAGAGGATCCATGATCCATCTATGATGTGGGTGCCACATAATAGTCCTCCTCATTCGGCTGCAAAACGCGATTTTTTCCTAGCACATTGTTAACAACGTCTTTCTTTATGGTTTCTCAACAAAATAAGGGACAAGGGATTGAGGACTATAATTGAGGAGAATAAATTGTTCACAGATGGTGTGGTGAACAAGTCAATGGAGATATGGAGCACCCTAAAATCCCACAACTTCCTTCTCGTTAAATATCATTAATGACCCTACATTCCTATTTGGGTAAGGGAGTTGGACAAATCATATGGATCATTGGTTCTACATGGGAAGAGGAAGCATGCTATCTTAAAAATAGTGGCTATGTATTTTTCAATGGAAGGAAGGTAGTAAGTTATAGTGATGACATGAGTCTTGTTTTTTAATGCATTTATAATATTAGAGATGACTACAAGGCCATGATCAAAACAACAAATTTGGATGGTATAAATGGTTGGTTGGTACCTTTACTTAATGAAACTATTCGTAAGTGGATTGACGGTAAATCTCCAATAGAGAAGAAGGACCTCAATGTGGAAGCGAGTTATTGGTTCGACTTTATCAGTAACACAATCATTCTATCCTAAAATGATTCTATCCTCCTCCACAAAAAGGTGAATCGTTGTTGATCCATCAATGCAGGGAAGCACATAAATATAGGTTTCAGTATTATATAAAAGATGGACATGAGATCTAGGCAGAAAAAAACATCTCTTTCATTGTCGGTGTTGATCACCGAGTTGTGAGATGAGCTGGAAAGACACGTGATAAGAAGAAGGACGTCTATGTGATTCCCTCCTCTTCTTCAATGATCCAGCATATTAAGGATGGGTACTTAAAAAATGAGGATGATAAAAATTGGGCAGCCCCGGTGGATACATACCCAACGGTTGATATTGAGAACTCTTCCCAAAGAGGTAGTATTTCGTACTCCAACAACTAGGACATAAGATATTTTAAGATCTGCCCCTTTTATGACTCTGTGTTCTTCTATATTGACCTACCTCCTAGGTCTACTACTAGAACTGATGCATCCCGACCCCCACTAACCCAGTTTATACTACTATAGATGTGGCACCTAGCCCACTATATTGATGCGACTGCCTCAAATCTAGAGGATGAAGTTCTTGAAAAGATAGAGAGAGCTCTCATCGCTACATTAGAACCTCTTATACATGATATGTGAAAGACCCCGAACGTCCAAGACGTTCATCGTATGTCATGTTGGGGCCAAGGCAGTTTGGACGTCTTGTAGGTGTTTATTTTTGATGAAATTTATTTGGAAGGTATATAAATTGTTAAGGTTAGTAATCACATTGGAAACGTCCGGGTATGACTTCTAAAGAACCTCATAAGAGACCCCAAAAGAAGGACCCAAAGCTGCCTAAGACACTACAATGGGCAGTGTCTCGGATACAACTAATGATCGTTGATCCACCAACGGCCCGTAAATGTCTCATCGATGGGGACTTGCCTTGGGTAGGTCTCAAGAAAATATTTGTCTAATTACCCAACGAAGGAGGCCTTTGATTGTCCGTCATGGCTGTGATGTCCCGTTACTGCCTTCGTCGCAGGTGCCTGCAACTTGCAGCCTGCGTGCTGTTAATTAAAGATGTGAATGGGAGATTCACCCCACATCATAAACTGATTATAATAGGTTTAAATATATATTGTTGGGTGTATTGTATAAGTCATCAAAAACGTGATCACCCAATTCTAGTATCCTAACACAAGATTGAAACCTTTCCCTTCAAAATACTCTCTCTAGAAACCACCATTGTTGGTGAAGCTCAAGAACAGATTTAAGCTGGGATTTCCATGGATGAATCATCAAGTTTAATATGTTTTTAAATATTGAAAGGTATGGCTATAGTTCATCTTAAAGTAACCTTTTACTTGGAGAGTTCTTCTCAATGTTTTCAAAGAAATCTTACGATCAATTTCCTATCTTCAAATATAGCCATGTATTGTTTCTCAAAACGTTTTTAATGATTAAATAATGATGAATTCAAGTTAAAATAATGATTTTAACGTGATTTCACTCCAATTTCATGATGAACCCATGTTTCTTCAAAAATTGGTTTAACTCTTGCATGGGCTTTGTGATTATGGCTTGTTCTTGATTAAGTGGTGATTCTCTTACGTTAAATTGCATGTGTTTATTGTTATTTACGTTAATTTATGGTGAATTATGATGATCAGTCCATGATGATTAATGTATGAAGATTTGAACATGAATAGCCTATGTTTCTATATGTTGCGTTGAAGTCGATTATGAGATCAGTGGTGTAAGGTTTTGATTATGTATGAACTGCTGTAGCTACTGTCTTAGGGTGAAATAGTGGATGAATTTTGTAGGTATAAATATTTAATAAACAATCTAAGAAATATTGCATGAATTGATATAGATTCCTTTAGGCTATAAAGTCAAAAAGCTATGTGTCTGATGGATCTTGAGTTGTTTTATATTAAGCATGGTTTCTTCTTGATTTCCTACAAAATTTTATACTGACTTATGAGTATATTGTTGATAAAATATGAATGATGATCAAAGCCTTAGATAATTCATAGTATTGGTGAAGACTTCTACACTTTCGCAAATCGAAGCCTAAATGCCGATGTTGTAACCTTAATCTTGAGTGTATGTAATCATGATTTCAATATGGTTAAATGTAGGTTTATATACTTCCTTAGATTCATAATATGTATGTAATATTATCTAAATCAATGCAAGGGAAATTAGCTAATGATCTATGTTATTCTACTTTCCAAGTATGTTGATGTGTTGTATTATGATATAGTATAATCTTGTAGCGACTTGTACATGGTTTCTTATATGTTTAAATTACATTTAGGTACACCCCTATATCTGTTTTATTTATCAATAAGGTGTATTGTTCAATGATGATCAAAGGGTAACAAACTGGTAAGAAAACATATTGTCTCTACTCTTCTACTTCTCTATTTCTTTATAGTAATGTTTATGAAGCATTGTATGACATTGTGTGGTATGGTACACTTATGGGGGTACTGTTTACTTTATTGTCATTATAGTTGTGTTTACCATGGCCTTGAAGGCAAATTGATGAATATATATATGATTTAGATATTTAGATGATGACCTCCTGGTATAATTGTGCCTATCATCCAATCTATTTGTGATCTAGGTTGTG
This sequence comes from Solanum peruvianum, assembly GCA_027705065.1. Classification (NCBI taxonomy): domain Eukaryota; kingdom Viridiplantae; phylum Streptophyta; class Magnoliopsida; order Solanales; family Solanaceae; genus Solanum; species Solanum peruvianum. Next base: position 22,473,351 of record JAKWJD010001756.1, on the reverse strand, counting down.
TGGCTATTGTATGAGCAAGCGTATATTCTTGTTAGGTTATTGTAAACGTGCTGACATTGATGTGTTAAAATGGTTAGTAGTCTGTACCCATGTACCCCTAATATGAAAGTTTAAATAGCTAAAGTTAGGAACCTTGGTTATAATGTTTATATCGTCTCGCCTCCTGTGCTATTATGTGTTGTATGGTATGTCCCTTTAAGTATAATCTGGTCTAAGAGTGTGGATGCCTTAAGGAGTAATTGATATCCATTATGTGATGATGTTGACCAATGTACACATACTCTCACTTACATGGATGTTACAAGTAGTATAGGTTAATGTATCTAAATGAAAGGTTGTTCTCATAATAACTAATGTATACTAATATGCATGTAAAGTATATGTATGTGAAGTATGTTATGTATTCCTTGATGGGATGACATGATAGGTGTATTAGTATGGGCAAGGGTAGGGACCCTTTCTATACATTGCACATGTGTATCTTGATAGGATAGTTCCTATGTTTGGTTTTTATGTATATGAAAGATGACATTATGAATATGTTATGAATATGATTATATGCTATGATGTTAAGTATATGATATGACGATGTATGAATGTGCATAGTTTCTTGGAGTGTTGATGTCACGACCCAACCCGATAGCCCATGACTAGTGCCCATTTTTTACATTCACATACAAACCTATAAAGTATGACCAACTGAAAAAAACTAAGACAATACTGAATTTAATCAAATCAAACCAACCCCAAAGGCATATATATATATATATATATATATATATAAAAAGTGGATCTATCACATAAGGAATCATAACCATTCAACTGTAACAACATACGCGAGCCGACAAGGCCGCCACTATCCAAAGCATAATAGCATAAGCAGCCGACAAGGCTGCCACTACACAATACACAATGATGTACGCAGCCGACAAGGCTGCCCTTGTACAAGCGGACATCCCAAACAAACCATGTACAGAAGATTATCCAAAACGTAAATATACAACCCACACGATCTCTACAGACCTCTAAGAGTATAGTAGTGAAACTCGACGGGACAGGGCCCCGCCATACCCATAGACAAGCAAAAGACTACACAAAAAGTTATGTACCAAAATGACTGGGCTCCGGAACAGTGGAGCTCTCCCAAACAGCAGAGTAGATATCCTAGGCGGGAGGATCACCGAACTGAGCGTCTACACCTGCGGGCATGAAACGCAGCCCCCCGAGGAAAGGGGGTCAGTACGGACAATGTACTGAGTATGTAAAGCATAAGGTAAAGACGATAGGATACCAACATTATAAGTCAAAACAAGATATCGCTACACATGTACCTTTTAAGTGAAAAATCGTGCATATCTTTAACATATAAGATGCCCTGCTTCCCTAGTAAGGGACTCTGCAAAATAATCATCATTATATATACATCATACGTACCCGGCCCTCTAGTGAGGGACTCGGTGAAATAGTCATCACATCATCTCCGTCATCATCATCATCATAACCATCCTCATCACCAATCATATATATAATATACATACCCGGCCCTCTAGTGAGGGACTCGGTGACATATGCAAGAAACTCCGCACGAACATTACCCGGCCCGGGACTCGGTGAAATGATAAATGACTCTATGCACGAGCAGAATATTATGAGAAACCATATGCAATTAAAATCATTCTTATAACTCAATAGAACAATCAACGTGAACCAGCAAGGAGTATTACCAAAGATTAACGTTATATCAAGATTATGAACCTTTAATACGATATGTAAACGTAAAATCTCAATGACTCTAAGAAGCACTACCATAAATATCAAAAATCACTATAGCCTTAGACATAGCCGATATATAATGGAATAGTTGTGGAAGTAAGTAAATACGTCACCTAGACGCTCTAGAAGTAGGTATCAAATCTGTCCGTTATTTGCTCATTTTTAAAAGTCATGCCAAACAAAGAAGGAAAGGATAGTGTTACATATCTTATAGTTGAGCCGCACGTCCAATATTTACTGCTCAAGCTATTAATCTATAACAAGTAACAATCGTGCCGCAATTAGATAAACGTCGCGTTTTACTACTTATTGTAAGCTAGCTAATAATCTAATGAAAATCCGGGAGCACCCCCTATATTCCTTACTTCGTCCCAATCCGACAACAAACCAAATTATCCACAGCAATACCAATAACACATATAACCCAACGAATCATATTAAATAGCCTCCCCCAAAACAGTTCCGTCTCGGCAACCATAGTAAGGAAACAACGACACACCGAGCGATAACTCGTTTTATAATTCGCAACACATCTACCTTATTGTATTCATCCTTTGGAGTATATACCCATAAACATATTAACATATACATAACACCAAAACAGAATTTCCTGCAGTTTGCTTTAATCAAAACAACCAAACACTAACATAACACCACTAGCAATCCGATCATGGTTTCTGTTCATACATAGCACATTCAATAACTAAAACAAATTTCCTAAGCTACTGTTCACTCCCCCTTCTTAACATTAATGGCTAATTAACAAAGGTATTCTAAGGAATTAACACACCAAGCAAAGAGATTACTAACCAAATTCTTTGCAGCTGCTGGCTAAGAGTTTGATGACTGGTTTTCTCCATTTCCATAGCTGCCTGAGCCAAGTGGTGAAAAAAAGATGATATGCTTGCAATGCATTTCACTACATCATTTAATAATATGAAGTGGAGGCAGCCCCCACACTACACATGCTCCACTAAGTCTATCTTCCAATCTGATTCCTTTTTCATATATAATAATATGAAGTGGAGGCAGCCCCCCACTACCCATGCTCCACTAAGTCCATCTCCCAATCTGATTCCTTTTTAATATTTAATAATATGAATTCGAGGCATCCCCCCACTACCCATGATCCACTAAGGCCATCTCCCATCTGATTCCTTTTTAATATTTAAGAATATGAAGTGGAGGCAGCCCCCCACTACCCATGCCCCACTAAGGCCAGCTCCCAATCTTATTCATTTTACTTTGCCTTGAGTGGTGGGGCCCACTAGATTAATTTAATCCTAATCAGCCACTAAGTAATCCCACACTTAAAGTTAATGGCCTAATCAGCCACTAATTAATCCTACACTTAAAGTTAATGGCCTAATGAGCCACTAATTAATATCACATTTAGAATTAACATCCTTGCCTAATATTTCTTTAAACACTTGGAACTTAAAATAAAATCTCATTTCCCAGACTTACATCTACTAGTTCATGACGCGCACTATGTATAAAAATACGAGGCATAACAGTTGATATAAAAGCATTGCTCATACAGGTTCACATATAGACTTATCCATTGATATATGAACTTGTGTGACATTGGGTTCTATGAGAAAGGTTTTCTCAAATATATGCACACACACACACATGTATGAAGATTTAGTCTAGAAAGGGGCCCTGAATGGTGAATTCATGTCTACCCTAAACTAGATGATGCTTTACATATTCTATATTCATGTGAATGGATTCTTTACATAATATAGGTTGATGAACTTTCACCTATGCCCTGTGATCTTAGAATATGAAGGGATGACTCTCCTAAGCCTATGTTTTTATTTTATTAAAGGGAACTTAGCTTAGCACTGAGTAAACTTGTACATGAGTGTATGTCTCTTTCCAATGTGGAAAGGTAGATCTACTATAAATCTCATCGGGTGGATAGCCTCATGAACTAACATAGGGTGTAGAGTTGATATATCCATGAATCCCCAGTTTCATAAACTATGTTGCCAACATAGGATACTAGCTAGTGGATCAACCTAGAAATATATGTTTATGATGGGTTCTACTCTGGCCGGTAAACCACCATTTATCGGTATGGGGTTTTATGACACCGGATTCCATGTTTAGCATCACATGGTCTATGTCGGCTAATGTTATAGTTTCCCTAAAATAAATTAAACAAAGGAATTTAAATGACAAAGTCCCTAAATAGAATGACTTAAGGTACGTTACTTAGGATAGGTGGATGTAATGAATCCATCTAGACACTGCACAAGTAGCTCCTTAGGAATTTTTAGGTAGGTGTTCTAATGCATGTCACTATGTATGTGTTCCTTATGCATGAAATTGTAGTATTTGTCTACTTTATATGAAGATGTGCAATATATGAGTCTTTATGCATGATGGTGATCTTGTTGACTATATGATGAAGGTCTTGACTTTACTATGTCTATTCGATATTATACTTCTATGATTGTATGTATTTTTCTATGATGTTTGTCCTTTGATTGTGTTTTTATGAACTATGAAAATGATATATACGCTATTGATAAAGGTTTAATGATAATTTACTCAAAATTGCATGAAGAATGATTTCAATGAAAATGTCCCTTTTAAATGCATTTTTTGCATGGTTGCCATACTTAGTACATTCTTGTGCTAATCCTATTATTCTCTAGTATTTACATAAAGAGTAGGTTATGCATTCTTATAGGATGTATTGAAGGGTAAAGATCTTGATAGGTGATTTCCCAAGCTCAAGGAGAGGAATCCTTAAGTCCAAGGATGTCATCACATGTTCTTATTGTTAAGTCTATTTAGTAATGTATAATTTTGTGTTATGTCACAAGGCCTTGTCCTTAATGTACTCTTAAGTTATTGAGTCTAAAATAGAAAAGAGACTTAGAGTCTATATATCTGTTATGACTTATATTTTATATGTATATGAAGTAAAGTCTCTAGCGTATGAGGTTCTATGAAAAGTTTTATATTTTCCGCTAAATTTACTATATTGATGCAATGAATGATATCTATGGGCTTGTATAAGACATACGAAAGGCATTAGAGCACGAGGTTTATAAAGTTATCTGAGGTTCCAAGAAGTCTTAATTTTCCACGTTTAGTAGAGTCTTGTATCATTGGTCGTGAGTCGCGACACATCAATTGGTACGAGAGGCTATAGGACGATAGAGTTTCTCTTCTTCATCATTCTCATGTTGTGCTATAGTACTTAACTCTATAAGATCTCTCTCTTATTTTTTCTTGTACGGCGGTCTTTTAGATTTGATTGCTTGGATGATATCGCTCTATTGATGTGACTGCCTCAAATCTAGAGGATGAAGTTCTTGAAATGATAGAGAGAGCTCTCATCTCTACATTAGCACCTCTAATACATGATATGTGTAAGACCCCGAAAATTAGATAAGATGTCTAGATCCTAACATGTTTTTATTATAGTTATAGTGTACTAAATATGCTTAAAATATGCTATATAGGCAGTAGCTACAATATTAGAGGTATTTGAAGTCGAATGTTACGGGATGACTAAGACGTTTGACGACTAAGTCACCTAGATGCCTAATATGTGTTTCTATGTGTTTATGGGTGTTTAATGATGTTCTAATGTTTTAAAATGTTTTATTATATGTTTTAGAGGCAGTGTACAAAGTTTGAAGTGATTTGGAAGTCGAAGGTCAAGGGACGACCAAGACGCTCGACGACTAATCACTTTTGTGCCTCATGTGTCTATGCATGATTTTGTTTTTATAAAATTAGCCTAATATATATAGAAATTGTTTAAAATGATGTTTAATGTTGCTATTTGAAGTTTCGTGAAGTTTGGGGGTCAAAATCCCAAGAACGTCCAAGACGTTCATCGTATGTCATGTTGGGGCCAAGGCAGTTTTGACGTCTTGTAGGTGTTTATTTTGGATGAAATTTATTTGGAAGGTATATAAATTGTTAAGGTTAGTAATCACATTGTAAACGTCCGGGTATGACTTCTAAAGAACCTCATAAGAGACCCCTAATGAAGGACCCAAAGCTGCCTAAGACACTACATGGGCAGTGTCTCGGATCGAACGACCGATCGTTGATCCACCAACGTCGCGTAAAGAAGGTCTCATAAATGGGGACATGCCTTGGTCAGGTCTAAAGAAAATATTTGGCTAAGCACCCAACGAAGGAGGCCTGTTATGGTCCGTGATGGCTGTGATGTCCCGTTACTGCCTTCGTCACAGGTGCCTGCAACTTGCAGCCTGCGTGCTGTGAATTAAAGAGGTGAATGGGAGATTCACCCCATGTCATAAAATGATTATAATAGGTTTATTTATATATTTTTGGGTGTATATAAGTCATCAAAACGTGATCACCCAATTCTAGTATCCTCTCACAAGAATGAAACCTTTCCCTCCAAAATACTCTCTCTAGAAACCACCATTGTTGGTGAAGCTCAAGAACAGATTTAAGCTGGGATTTCCATGGATGAATCATAAAGTTTAATATGTTTTAAAATATTCAAAGGTATGGCAATACTTCCTCTTAAAGTAACCTTTCACTTGGAGAGTTCTTCTCAATATTTTTCAAAGAAATCTTATGATCAATATCCAATCTTCAAATATAGCCATGTATTAACGTTTTTAATAATTAAATAATGATGAATTGAAGTTAATAAAATTATTTTAACTTGATTTCACTCCAATTTCATGATGAACCCATGTTCCTTCCAAAATTGGTTTAACTCTTGCATGGGCTTTGTGATTGTAGCTTGTTCTTGATTAAGTGGTGATTCTCTTACGTTGAATTGCATGTGTTTATTGTTATTTAAGTTAATTTATGGTGAATTGATGATGATCATTCCATGATTATTAATGTATGAAGATTTGAACATCAATACCCTATGTTTCTATATGTTGCGTTGAAGTCGATTATGAGATCAGTTGTGTAAGGTTTTGATTATGTATGAACTGCTGTAGCTACTTTTTAAGGGTGAAATAGTGGATGAATTTTGTAGGTATAAATATTTAATAAAAAATCTAAGAAATATTGCATGAATTGATATAGATTCCCTTAGACTATGAAGTCAAAAAGCTAAGTGTCCGATGGATCTTGAGTTATTGTTATACTAAGCATGGTTTCTTCTTGATATCCTACAAAATTTTATACTGACTAATGAGTGTATTGTTTATAAAATATGAATGATGATCAAAGACTTAGAGAGTTCATAGTATTGGTGAAGACTTCTTTACTTTCGCAAATCGAAGCCTAAATGTCGATGTTGTAACCTTAATCTTGAGTGTAAGTAATCATGATTCAATATGGTTAATTGTAGGTTTATATACTTCCTTATATTCATAATATGTATGAAATATTATCTAAATCAATGCAAGGGAAATTAACTAATGATCTATGTTATTCTACTTTCCTAGTATGTTGATGTGTTGTATTATGATATAGTATAATCTTGTAACGACTTGTACATGGTTTCTTATATGTTTAAAGTACATTTAGGTACAGCCCTATATGTTTTTTGTTTATCAATAAGGTGTATTGATCAATGATGATCAAAGGGTAACAAATTGGTAAGAAAGCATATTGTCTCTACTCTTCTACTTCTCTATTTCTTTATAGTAATGTTTATGAAGCATTGTATGACATTGTGTGGCATGGTACACTTATGGGGGAAGAGTTTACTTTATTGTCATTATAGTTGTGTTGACCATGGACTTGAAGGCAAATTGATGAATATATGATTTAGAGATCTAGATGATGACCTCCTGATATAATTGTTCCTATCATCCTATCTATTTGTGATCTAGGTTGTGTGGTTATTGTATGAGCATGCATATATTCATGTTAGGTTATTGTAAAGGTGCTGACATTGATGTGTTAAAATGGTTAGTAGTTTGTACCCATGTACCCCTAATATGAAAGTTTAAATAGCTAAAGTTAGGAACCTTTGTTATAATGTTTATATTGTCTCGCCTCCTCTGCTATTATGTGTTGTGTGGTATATACCTTTAAGTATAATGTGGTCTAAGAGGGTGGATGCCTTAAGGAGTAATTGATATCCATTATGTGATGATGTTGACCAATGTACACATACTCTCACTTACATGCATGTTACAAGTAGTATAGGTCAATGTATCTAAATGAAAGGTTGTTCTCATAATAACTAATGTATACTAATATGCATGTAAAGTATATGTATATGAAGTATGTTATATATTCCTTGCTAGGATGATTTGATAGGTGTACTAGTATGGGCAAGGGTAGGGGACCCATTCTATACATTGCACATGTGTATCTTCATAGGATAGTTCCTATCTTTAGTTTTAATGTTTATGAAAGATGACATTATGAATATATTATGAATATGAATTATATGCTATGATGTTAAGTATATGATATGACAAAGTATGAATGTGCATAGTGTCTTGGAGTGTTGATATGAAAGCATTGCTCATACAGGTACACATATAGACTTATCCATTGATATATGAACATGTGTGACATTGGGTGCTATGTGAAAGGTTTTCTCAAATATATGTACACACACACACATGTATGAAGATCTAGTCTAGAAAGGGGCCCTGAATGGTGTATTCATGTCTACCCTAAACTTGATGACGCTTTACATATACTATGTTCATGTGAATGGATTCTTTACATAATTTAGGTTGATGAACTTTCATCTATGCCCAATGATCTTAGAATATGAAGGGATGGCTCTCCTAAGCCTATGTTTTTATTTTAATAAAGGGAACTTAGGTTAGCACCGAGTGAACTTCTACATGAGTGTGTGTCTTTTTTCAATGTGGAAAGGTAGGTCTACTATAAATCTCATCGGGTGGATAGCCTCATAAACCAACATAGGGTGTAGAGTTGATATATCCATGAATCCCCCAGTTCCATAAACTATGTTTCCACCATAGAATACTAGCTAGTGGATCCACCTAGAAATATATATTTATGATGGGTTCTACTCAGGCCAGTAAACCACCCTTTATCGGTATGGGGTTTTATGACACCTGATTCCATGTTTAGCATCACATGGTCTATGTCGGCTAATGTTATAGTTTCCCTAAAGTAAATTAAACAAAGGAATTTAAATGACAAGGTCCCTAAATAAAATGACTTAAGGTACGTTACTTAGGATAGGTGGATGTAATGAACCCACTAGACACTTCACAAGTAGCTCCTTGGAATTTCTAGGTAGGTGGTCTAATGCATGTCACTATGTATGTGTTCCTTATTCATGAAATTGTAGTATTTGTCTACTTTATATAAAGATATGCAATATATGAGTCTTTATGCATGATGTTCATCTTGTTGACTATATGATGAAGGTCTTGACTTTACTATGTCTATTTGATATTATACTTCTATGATGGTATGTGTTTTTCTATGATGTTTGGCCTTTGATTGTGTTTCTATGAAGTATGAAAATGATATATACGTTATTGATAAAGGTTTAATGATAATTTACTCAAAATTGCATGAAGAATGATTTCAAAGAAAATTTCCCTTTTAAATGCATTTTTTGCATGGTTGACATACATAGTACATTCTTGTGCTAATCCCATTCTTCTCTACTATTTACATAATGAGTAGGTTATGGATTCTTATAGGATGTATTGAAGGGTGAAGAGCTTGATAGGTGATTTCCCAAGCTCAAGGATAGGAATCCTTAAGTCCAAGGATGTCCTCACGTGTTCTTATTGTAAAGTCTATTTAGTAATGTAATCCAATTGGCCATATATTTACCCTCAGACGCATTACAAGCCTAAAGATACCCTGAGACCTTGCTCGAATAAGGTTGTGTGATGATTGATAAAATAAAGGCAAATTTATAGGATGAAGCTTGCATATATGTATCTTTCGGAGAATGTCATGACCCCAAGGTACCCCCTAGATGTAATATGGCATATAGGACCCATAGACTCCACACAAGCCACCTCACATTTATAACATAAGAAATAAGAAAAATAGAGGTAAATAATAGTCCAAGTCCAATAGTTTTTTAAAAGAAAAGTAGCATGAGGACTCACCAAATTTTGGGAAACTTGTAATCAACTACTAACCACAAAACTGAGAAACTTTACAGTCAGACCCTACATTTAGGGAACTATAGGCAAGAGTATATGTTTGTAAAAAACAATGTAGCAAGTATGATAGTTATGTACAAAAAATTTGAAACATGCTGAAATGGGACATTTAATGACATTGAATTGACCAAGCTAAATGTGATATAAAAGAGTTAGAAAAAATAAGTTACAAAATATGGTCAATGTGTGCTAACATCATTTGAAATATTTGAACACATATGAGATACTTCTGAAAGTATCCTTAGGTATTTTATCAATGTGGGGTGTTTGCTTAAATGACAAGGAGATCATGTGAGCTATCACATGATCCTCGATGTCTCCCACAAAAAAAAGAGTGGTCCTATTTGCCAAGGTAAGAACCATAACTTGTAGCTTAGATGGATCCAATAGCTAATGTATATCTAGATAATATTCCTATGGAGGCACCTAGATATGGATAAAGAGATTGCTTAGAGAAACTTGATCTCTACTAACGGGGGGCTTCAATCTTAATATCCTCTCAATGCTAAGAATAAGTCCTATGGAATAGTCAATTTTTAGTTTTCCTTGTTATCCATGGAAAGCAACATCATAATCCATGCAAAGGTATCATTTAGTAACCATTACTAGCTAAGTCATTACGATATATCATGATATTTTATTCAATTAGATTAGAAGACATTTCAACCTTAGAATCCTGATAATGTGAGAAAACCATCCATATAATGTTTTTATGTGTTTATCAGAAAATTCTCTTAACAAAACATTATCATCATTATCATTTATATTTTACTATTAAGGCACCCTAAAAAGATTTGCATAGATTTAAAAATCAACATTCATTATTCCATAATTTTACTGTTCTAATTTCAAAACCTACTTGCAATCATCAATATTTAGAACGGGTTAAATATGAATATCATTATAAATCCATGTAATTCTATACAATACATGCTTGATTTCTGAAAAATCTTCTTTTATAATCAAATATTATTTCACATGATTATATCTTGAAAACGTAGGGATTACACGATTTCATGGGTAAATCATCATGAAATCATAATATTTCATCAATTCATGGATAAGGGATCATAATTCAATAAATTAAATCAATAATCAAGAGAACCTGTGATGATTGAAGAACACGCTAAGTCAATTGGGGATTTCTAACTTTTAAATAGAAGAATTTTTTAAATCCGTGCATAGAATGAATCCATCTATGGGAAATATCATACCTTAGAGAAAATAGCTAATCTTCAATTGAGGAATTGAGCTTGAATTTAAATTCTAGGTTGAATTTTCTTATTCAAGCTTTGTAGAGAGTGAGTTCTTCTCTTTTGTGAATTTGAAGTGAATGGGGTGAATGAACTAATTTGGGGGTTGAAGTTACTTATATAGGGGTCTTCTTTATGGGTAAATGATGTCGTACAAAATTAAAATAATCTCAAAATACTATTAAGACCTTACTTAAAAGCTAAAAAGAACTCATCCTGCAGCTCAGAAAATGTCACTCGCCACTCGCCAATTGAGACTTTAGCTCAACTAAAATTACTCTAAGTTGAATATTTTAAAAAGTCAATAAGATGGTGGGGAAGGTAGTTTGGCAATACTGCGAATGGAACGGTGACCTCAACTTAGCTCACTTAAAGTTTTAAAGCACTGGACAAAGATATAAATCCAACAGAATGGGGGGTTTTTACTTGGTGAATCACCAAGTTACTCAGAACTGACTCCATACTTCACCGAGTCGTCAAAGGAAAGGAAAATTTTATCCCCCCTTGGGATCATTCATCCTTCAATGAGATTGAAGATAGTATAAAAAGAGTAGGAGAGGACCTTACAACCCAAATATCAATGCAACTTCATCTTAATGCATATAAACAAGGTATAAATATCGAATCCACGCAAGGACTTTATCAAACCATCATAGGAGGGATGGAACTAAATCTACAGCCATTCATGCATGCAATAACATGTCTAAGGAGGAAACATCAACTCGAAGTTAAATTCCAAGGAGAAAACATAAAATTGAAGCTAAAAACAATCTTGTAACATCATATCTAGTAGTATACATGCAATTCATACTACACATAAATATGTAGAAATCAGTCAAATGGACTCATTTTCTAAAATGATTAAGTATTCATAAATCATGCATGGTAAGGAAATCATGTAAGCATATAAGAAACATGATTCCAAACAAGGAACAAACCATGAGGAACTCGTTACATCAATCTAAAGTAAGAGTAGAAGGAAAGAGATAAGGATATCGGTACATCATATCATTATCGACATCCCAGTGGCCCCCTTCTCTAATTTATTTCTGGACTACACTTTTACGGAAGCTACTTCTTTATTACTCAACCTCATAACTTGTTGGACTAAACTTCAATCAAAACTTCCTAATCGTAAATATTCTACTTAACTTTCTTACCTTCTAAAGAAATAGATAAACGCTCAACAACACCTCATCCAATAATAGGTCTACATTGTCGCAATTTAATATGAATCAAAAAAATAGGTGGGGTGTAATCAATTGTATAAATATAAATTATCAGAAATGTTTGAATAAATTAAAGGGGTTGCTAATAAATGTAACTTGTGGGGTTAGGGTTGTCAATTAACGAGTGTTACAATTATAAAAACATGGGAGTAACCAAGTAGATATGGGATTTTTGGTGATTTTATTGATTAAAGGCTAAATTTTCTATTTGAGTAATCATAATTTACCAACAACAATTAAATCATAGTGATTCGCTAAGGCTACGGATGTAGTAGCTTTCTCTCGAACAACTCTGATGATTCAAGCGAGTTCTCTCCAACCTTAACAAGCATAAGACTATAAGCAACCCAATACCTCATTTTATGTACTCTCTCGGTCTAGATAAGTAGGATCATGTTAAGATTAAGTATCTCAATCTGAACTCAGACAACCAAATCATTATAATCATCAATCTATAACTACAATTGTACAAGATCTTGTTCAAAATAGCCTTGAACACTTAGTTAAAATTGTATTTGAACTTCAACTCGTGTGTTAATAAACGACTATTAAGTAAACCTAATTCAAGTAAGAATTTATATCAATAAGAAATAATACCATAAGCTAATTAAAATAAATAATCACATGAACACACCCCGTGAAGGGGGGTGGGTTAGCCACACATCATAAAAGGGAAGAAATTAATACCAATTATGTGCTCTATAATCTGGGTATTGCAATCAACATTTTTGCAGTACTCCAAATTTCTTAATATCAAAAACACAACTCAAAATCCACTAGAAAAATTCTATAACCAAGCAAAACTAAATCTAAAAAGAATGATGAAGCTTCTATAATGGAAATATTACTCAAGAAATGACTTCATTCATGATTCTTTTTGAAATTCATTTTGTGTATGTTCATATTTTAGCCTTTAGTATCACTTGGCGAGGTAAGTTGAGTGTTGCCAACCAAGTCGGAGACGCGGTAATGGTTTCATTCCATCACCGATTTTTCTTGTGTTTTTAACCTTAGAGTTTTGTGAATTTAGGGGATTAGGATCGAGTTCGTCGGTCCATTCGGTTGTATGCCGACTTTCCATTTCCATTGCCAACTAGGTTTTTCCCTAGTGTTGGCATGATGGAACTTTTGACTAGCTAAAGAGGAACTCGGAAGCTCATCTAGTGGTCTTGCCGCTAAACGTTGATTGTCTTTCTTTAGAACTTTTCTCTTCTTTTCCCAATAATGTCCTTTCTTTGCTTCTTTGCCCTTATTAAAGAAAATCAACATTTAAACATCGCTTTAGAGCATTAATTATGCATATATAATTATAAACACGCCCTAAATGTGTCAATTCCTAGACTCATCCAAAACAATGGATGTCGTATCATCAACACATTTCTTCAATACAGAGACATGGAAAATTAGATGCATCGATGCCAACTTATTGGGAAAATGTAGTTCACACGTCTCAAAATATATTATGGACCTATATATCGAGGACTAAGCTTCACTTTTTATCCAAATCTCATTACACCCTTCAATTGTAAAATTGTAAAGTAAACCAAATCAATAACATCTAACTCAGGATCTCTTCTTATCACATCATCATAGGACTTTTGCCAAATTTGAGATATTTTGAACCTTTGTCTAATGAGTCAAACTTCTTCAATGGCCTAACATACCAACTCAAAACCTAATAGGGCAATTTCACCCACATCAAACAACCCAATAGGTGATCTATACCTCTTACCATATTAAGGCCTAAAAGGGAGTCATACAAATAATTCATTGGTATATATTAAGATAAGAAAACTTAATCAACGGCAATTGGTAATCCCAATTATCCTTGAAATAGATCATACATGCCCTTAACATGTCTTCGAAAGTTTTGATAGTACGCTATGTTTCACCATTGGTTTGGGCATGAAAAGTTGTATTAAGTGTAACCCTAGTTCCAAGACCCTTTTTGAAATGAGATAATTGTATAGAATGACAAACAAATAATATAAAAAAATATAGTAGCTATTGTTTGATTTATTTGTGTTCCATAGCAAACTCATTTGTCAGTCCTTCTCTGCCTCATATTCTCACTCGCTACTCTCCCTCTCTCGCTTTATATAATAGAATTGTATAAATTGTGTTTCTAATTATATAAAGCGAGAGAAAATTGTATATACACATGCAAATACATATATTTTTGTTCTATACACTTATTATTATACAATAAAAGTACTCTCTGCCCAAGTCTCTTTTGCCTTTCTCTCTTTTTCGTTTTATACAAATTCAAATTGTATATAATTTCTTTCTTTCTCATTTTATACAATTCTATTCAATTGTATCTTCCCTGCCTAAGTCTCTTTTGCCTTTCTCTCTTTCTCATTTTTATACAAATTCAAATTGTATATAATCATCCTACTTATAATTATACAATTCGTTTTATACACTTCGTTTTGTACAATTCTCTGCCCAAGTCTCTTTCTCTTTCTCGTTTTATACACTTCATTTTATACGCTTCGCTTCAATTGTATATGTATAGCTAACTATATATATAGATATATATGTTTGTTATGGAGCACAATTATGCAAACTTTGTTATAGCATACAAATATGAATTTTATGTTTGCTAAAGAGAAAGTTGCTCTTTTTAAATACTTCATAAAATGAGAAGTGAATTAGGTACAACGAACAGAAATAATGGTCAAAGGGACTCCGTGCAGCCTTGCCATTCTCTCATGCACAACTTTGCATAATCTTTCGTCAAATAGGAGAAACATTTCCGGGAAGAAAATAATTTGAGTTTATCATTCTATCTACTATAACCCAAATAGAATGATGTTATCACCGGGTGCAAGGAAAACCTACAATAAAGTCCATATTAATATTTTTCCACTTACACATTGAAACTATATTATATTGGGACAAACATCACAATTTTTTATACTCAACGTTCATTTGATGGAAATTAAGAAATTTAGCCATGAATCCCCCAATATTAATCTTCATCCAATTACAGTAATAGACCTCCCGCAAATAACAATTCATGAGTTTAATGAACTACCTCGTATTATAAGCTACTGTAAAATTTGTTCCCCCAAGTCATAAATATTTGGAATATATAATCGACCAAGATATTTAAGTACTCCATTTCCCCTTTTGTAGTAAGCATCAATGAATTTCTTAAGCACTACTTCTTTTAACTCCATCAAAATTAGATCAAGACCTTGCTTCGCTTTCACATCCGCCATAAAAATCAATTCCGAGTAGTTGTGAAAAATCACACAACCATTTGTGGAGTCCAATAACAGAATACCTAATTAGGTTAATCTCTGAACAATTTTAATAAGTCTTTCTTTCCTTCTTCAATATGAACAAAACTACCCATAGATAAAAAACTAAGAGGATATGTCAACACATTTGCCTTTCTGAGGTGATAGATAACACTCATATTATAATATTTTAACAAATCAAGTTACTTTCATTGGCAAAGATTTATATGTCTCAATAATTATATAGTGCTAAATTTTGTGGTCCTAATTATATCTACATGAAATACATACACATAATGCCTACATATCATCAAGGCAAAAACATCCGCCGCTTACTAAAGGTTATGGGTCAGAAAATTACTCTCATGAATTTGAAGTTGTCTTGAGAAATAGGCAATAAATTTCTCATTTTACATAGTCATACATCTAACCCATTTCATGAGGTATTAGAATAAACAACAAGTTTATCCATCCATTCTAGTACAATCAACACCAAAGCAGAAGTAAGTCTACCCTTTAACTCTTGGAAACTATTTTCACACACTTCGGAACACATGAACCTAGACTTCTTTTGAATAGAAGTTGTCAATTGAGATATTATTGAAGATAATCCATCAACAAACCTTCTATAGTAACTGGCTAAGCCCAAGAACTTCTAACATTCAAGGGGATAGAGGTATAGTCCAACTCTTAACCACATTAATCTTCTTAGGATCTACCTAAACACCGTTACTTGAAACATTATGACCAGCAACAGCGAAGGACATTAACCAAAACTCACACTTCCTCAACATTGCAAAAATGTGTTGGTCCTAATGAATTCGCAACAAGTTTCTCAATTGCCTAATATGATCATTGTCAATTCTCAAATAAATCGATTAATCATCAATGAATACATTGCAAAATATATCAAGAGACTGTTTGAATACCTTATCCATAAAATTCATAAAATCTTTGGGAGCATTTGTTAATGCAAAAAACATTAGCAAAAATACATAATGATATTAAAAGGCTATCCTCAAAATATCATCTTCCTTTACCCTTAATTTGTGATAACCGATCCAACATGAATCTTAGAGAAGTAATTTGCTCATTGAAGTTGGTCAAACAAGTCAACTATCCTTTGGGAAGGATGCATGTGCTTATTTTTCACCTTATTCAACTCACAATAATATTTACACGTATGAAGAAAACCATCTTTATTTTTAAGAAAAAAAACTAAAGCATCGAATAAAATAAAACCATTATCAAACAAAAATATCAATTGTTCTTTCAGCACCTTTATCTCTATCGGTGTCTTATCGAGAGGAATAGAAATAAATTATGTCTTTGGGAGAAGGTCAATAATGAGGTCTATTTATATTTCTGAAGGAATACAAAGTAAATCAACTGGAAACACTTTAAAAAAATCATTAACAACGGGGACCTACTAGAGAGTAGGGTTTTCGGAATTCACACCCCCACCCTTATTTAATGATGAATTCAACCCTTAGAAATCATCTTCATAGATTTAAGACAAGTGACAAACTGAACCTTATTCATATAATTTCACCATTCAACTCTAGGAGAGCCTCATTCGGGAACTTAAACTTGAAAAGACGAGTCGTAAAATCCATAAAAGCATAACATGAGTACAACCAATCTATACCAAGGAAAACATCAAAGTTTAGCATATCAAGATCTACCAAGTTAATAAGAGTATCTCTATGGGACATGAAAATGGAACACTTTGTATAGACCCTCTTAGCTAAAATAGATTCACCAAAAGGGAGTAGAGTAAGAAAAAGTGTTAGGACCCAAAGTACACTACAGAAAATAGGGCATCATTCAAGTCTCCACTTGGAGTACTTGACCTTTCGAAGGTGCAGTACAAGGCCTTAAACATCATTCATTGCGTATATATGAAAAATATCAAGAAATTAACATTTTTCTTAATAAAATTAATTCCGAATCATTTCATAAAACTTTTAACATATGTCTCAAAAAGCATCCATAATAACATGACAACAAATGTCTTGGGTCACATCCATTAAAAGTCTAACATAGAAATGAACATAAAATACAACATAGTGGTGGTGTACTCTGATGCTATGAGGAATCACCAATCATAACTTCTTAAAAGACTTGGAAACTCTACAAGAAACTCAATCTTCTAAAGACCATATATTTGATTAGAATATAGGCCAAATATTCTTTAGTACGGGATGCACCAAGTATGAAAACAAACATACCAAACATAACATATCTTAGAATGTTATTCAATGATAGGCATAATCCTAACAAATAAAAGCATGACTATAACATGAATATTATAATCATAATAAAGCATCATAAAACATATAATGGTTAAAACTTAACTCATTGTCCTACTTACTCAAATGAACTAATTCCCAAGCCACCTCCAAGTATACTATGCAAGGCTATGGTATCATACTACACTACTACCAAAACTAAGTACCTCTCCTTGGTCATTCTAGATCAGAATCCACTCCCATAATAACAACTTAGATTCATCATAACTAATGAGCACTACGCCCCTAGGCTATCTATAAACACACTTGTGCAATGCATGTGAAGCATTCCACTCTACTTCACACACTAAAAAAATATTGAATTCACCCTGTTCTTTTTCATTTCATTTTAGGATTCTTCAAGAGACCTACTTTTATGGATAAAACAATATCCTCTTAAGTCAATCATGTCAATGAAGGCAACTATAGCACTATCCAAGGTAAGCATACATCTTGAAGGTGTCATGTCATAGGTAGCTTTAAGTCACACTTGTTCCATGTATGGATGACATCCCATACTACCATCCATACTAATTACTTCTCTGGGATATCCTACTCCAAGATTACTCATCTTTAATCGTTGTCTATGAAGCTCAACATACAAACATAGTAGACCTACTACCATGGAAAGCACCTCAGCACACTAACCAAGTTAACAAAGGATGGACACAACCATCCTAAGCACAATGCACCTAATAATGTAGATGCAAGCTAATCATAGGGAAGCATGAATTCTCAACACAAAGATTTCATGAGAAACTAATATCTTGTTTTTCCATGAAATGAACCTTACAAGCAAGTCAAGCTGACACTAGGAGAGCATAGGCCTTCCTCCTAAAGTTGACATGAAATGGTTTCTCCTAACAAAATAAAGATGACATGATCAAGCATTATACAACAAAAGATCAAGATGAACATGGGAGAGCTTTCTTCCTCTATCCCAAGCTGACATGCGGTCCGTCACCTCAAACATATATGAGTATTTCAACTCAATCTTCATTGAGATTTACTATGTCAAACTACCCTTGAGACCTACCATCTCACGAGCTATCATGAGATGCACCATCTAAAGCTATCATAAGATCTACCATCTAAAGCAATCATGATATTTATCATCTCAAACTATCGTGTATCAATCTATAATGAGATTCATCATCTCAAGATATAATGAGATTCCTCATATCAAGAAATCACACCTTAGTCTTATCTCACCAAGTCAAATACACCAAAAGTGACAGTACAATAAATATTCAATCCACTCTTAGTCTATCATGCCTTGATTACTTTTAGGTGGTTAGCTAAACCTAGAATCTATGTATGTGAAAGAACTTGCTTCCCGTATCATGTTCATATCTATGTGTTAACGAGAAAGAAAACATCATCACAATCTCTTTATAATTACATCACCCCCAAAACCCTAGCATGAATGGCATACAATCCCAACAACAGATTATAATCATAAATTCATCATGATACATGTTCAATTACAAGTTAATTCATTCAATTAGATCTTTATAAGGTTAGTCTAGGAATAGATGATCACAGAGGTTCAATTCCAGCATAACAAGTTAAGATCATCCTAGATAAATTAGGCCTAGTTCAATTCATACATTGGTGATTTAATCATGATCAAATGGCATACAATACAATTGAATTAAGAACATCAACTTAGAACCTTTATCTTTCCCCGAATTGCCTTAATCAGCATGATCACCCTCATCATAAAATACTATAATTCACCAAGAAAACCTCATGAAAACATCACATAATCATCATATGAATATAATTGAAAGCTACCCACTAGATTTAGATTAAAATAAAGGCTTACCCACAAAGCAATTATAACCCTTCCTAGATTGGAGTCTTTTGGATTCACAATTGACGGATAACAATGGCAACTCCATGAATAAAATAATTCACGGATGAATAAGCTTCACATACCTTAGTTTAGAGCCTTATACCCATATTGAATACATGGGGAATTTCGTCATAAGAACATCCCCCAATTTCTTTACTTCTTCTATAGTGTTTGTGAGTAATTTTTTGAGAGGGAGAAAATTTGATTTGGTATCTACAATCTAAATAGATATTTTATTTTTTAAGAACTCCTAAAATACCTAAAACTAACTAAAATAACTGCTCTTAAATTTATTAGGACGCGGGACTAATTTATCAACTTAACATCACCCTTGGCCGAATCCCTACAAAAGGTTCTAGCTTAAACGATGACTATAGTCGACAGACCGTCGATGAAAGGATGCCACCATCCTGCAGGTCTGTTTTTTATGACATATACCATACATTATAGGGGATTAGACACCACGCTTTTTACGGTGCTTAAAACTATGAATGACACATCGATTGCTTGGTCGTCAAATTAAAGTGCCAATATAGTTCACTAAACCTTTAGGGTTGTCCTTGGGATTAATTCCCAAATGTTTCCACCCTTAATATGTCCATGTAGGTGTTAGGAACCTCCTTAATAAATTTGAACCACAAACACCACGTAAAACAAACTAAGGCATACTAGAACATGCAAGTATGTCTCAAGGTTAATTTCCAAACATCTTGGATGTTTGACCTCAAAACTCCTAAAACTAACTCCACAATAGAAAATTAATCATGTTTAGACCTTATAATCTCATGAAACTCATGTTAAGCTCTCTTTGGACGAAATTATTTTTGGGGTCCTTACAATATTGCCCACGTGGAAAACATTCGTCATAGATTGACACCTTCTTCCTAAACACTTCATAAAAGACCAACTCTAGACTAGCAACTCATCGTACATGCATTATACCTAAATGCACATACCCAAATAAAAGAAACAATTTAATTCCAAGATAGACATGTGTATTACCACTCAACATGCATGAAGGAAATTTTTTTGCTAATGTTTAAGGACAACTAAGATGTCCTAGCTATGACATGTTCAACATACTTTGTGGAGTCTAGAATTCTCATAGACTCAATTATGTCACAAAAAGAGACAACTCTATCCAACTAGGTCAATCCTTGCAAGATTTAAACACCTTCATAACATTAAATGAAGATCATAGAAACATATAATCATATGAAGAGCTCATGAAACGGGATTCACTATCCCTCACTTGGGATTAAGCCACACATGTCTTCTAACTTCAATTCATCATTACAATTAAAACATCAACTCTAACAAATAAAGTCAAGACAATAAAAAAAATATAAAAGTTTTCTTAAATCACTAAGGAAGCACATATCCGAGAGGGACACAAAGAGATTATTCTTGATCACCCTTGGATCCGAGAGCATAGAACCCTATTCCTTTTTGAAGGACCATATTAAACATAATTAGTAGCAAATTTCTTGCCTTCCCTCTCATTGGCCCTTGCCTTAGCACAATCCTCATTACGTGGACACTCTTGCTACATCTATAACAATTATCCATACCGGCCAAGAACCTACCCTCTTGTCTCTTACCATACATAGGGCAAGATTGTTAGGAATACTCATTGCTCTTCCCTTGAGATCTAGGTTAGACATCCTTTGATCCTAATATTTTGGAGTAGTAGAATCACCTTGTGCGGAACACTTTTGGTGATTTTTATAACGACCTTGTCCATCAGACCTATCATTTTCCATCCTACTCCTTTTTCTCTCCTTAAATTTTGATTCCTCTATTTTTTAGCAAACACTATTATTCATTAGATACAATATCATTAATAATAATTGCCACACTAAACCCTTCTTTTAGTACTTTGGATACCCTTTTCATGAATATATTCTTAAGTCTCTAGGTTTTTCTAGCAAGCTTGGAGCATACTTCACCAAAAGAGTGAACTTCAAGGCATACTCCTTAACGCTTAATTTGACTTGCTTGAGGTTTATAAATTCCACTATTATAACCTCCCTCAATTTCCTACGAAAGAACCTATCACGGAAAGCCGAATGTAAAGTCTACAAGTTTATGAATAATATTACAATGATTTTTGGAGTCTTCAATCTCAACACCTAATCAGACAATCTATGACATCTCAAATAACTCTTTCTTTTTCCTTTTTCAATATGACAAAAACAACCAATACATGACAAACTAAGAGCGTCTGTTACCTCATTTGCCTTTATGGGTTGATAGAAACAATCACATTATAATATTTCAATAACTCAAGTTACTTTCTTTCTTGAAGATTTAAATGTCTGAGTAAACACATAGTGCAAATTGCTGCTAGTTAAAGGTCATAGGTAGGAAAATTCATCTCATGAATCTTAATAGTCCTTGATAAGTAGGTAATAACTTCCCCATTTTATATATTCATAAATCCTAACCGAATTCGTGAGGAATCAAATAAAAAAAAACTATATGTCCCTTGTAGTAAAGTCAACATTGAAGCATAAGTAAGTCTAGCTTTTAACTATTGGAAAATCTTCTCACATGCTTTGGACCATATAAACCTAGACTTATTTTGTATCAAAGCTATCAATTGAGAGGTAATTGATAATATTCCCTCAACAAACCTTTGATAGTAACCAGCTAAACCCAAGAAACTTCTAACATTCGAGGATATAGAGATCTAGGACAACTATTGATCACATTAATCTTATTAAGATCTACTGTAATACCCTAACTTAAAACAATATGACCAAGAATATCCAAAGACCTTACACAAAACTCACACCTTCTAAGCATTGAAAAAATTTGTTGGACCTTAAGAATTTGCAATACGATCCACAATTGATCAATATGCTCATTCTCACTTCTCGAATAAATTGGTTAATCATCAATAAACACAATCACAAAAATGTCAAGGTATTGTCTAAATACCTTAATCATCAAAGCCATAAACTCCGTTGGTGCATTAGTCAATTCAAAATACATTACAAAAACTCATAACGACCATATTGAGTTTAAAATATTTTCCTGAGAATATCATCTTCCTTCACCCTCAATTAGTGATAACCTAATCAAACATCAATCCTTCAATAGTAATTTTCTACTTGAATTTGGTCAAAAATTCATCAATCCTTAGGAAAGGATAGTTTTTCTTAATGGTCACCTTATTCAGCTTACAACAATCAATACACATACAAAGAAAACCATCTTTGTTTTTAACCAAAAAAACTAGAGGACCCAATTGAATGAACCTTATCCGAAAAAATATATTAATTGTTCTTTCAGCTCCTTCAGCTCTATCGAAGTCCTACCGTAAGGAGGAATAGAAATAAATCTTGTATCTTGGAAAAGGTCGATATCGAAGTCGATTTCTATTTTCGGAGGATTACCTCCTAAATAATATTGTAACACTTCCGGAAACTCATTAACAACCGGTACCGACTGAAGAGTAGGGGTTTCCGAATTCACACCCCTCTCTGTAAGTAAATGATAAATTCAACCCTTAGAAATCATCTTTCTAGTTTTAAGACAAGATACAAATTGACCCTTATGCATATTATATCCCCGTTTCCACTCTTGGACATGCTTTTTTGGCACTTGAAACTTGACAACATGAGTCGTTAAATTGATAGAAGCATAACATGAGTTCAACCAATCCATACCAAGGAAAAAATAAAAACTTAGCATATCAAGAACTACCAAGTCAATATGTTTAACCCTATGAGACATGGAAATGGAAAACTTTTTATAGACCCTCTTAGCCATAATAGATTCGCTAAACAAAAGTAGAGTCGCAAAAAGTGTCACGGCTCAAATTACATACTAAATAATCGGGCTTTCTTCAAGTTTCCACAACACGTACTTGACTTCTCTAGGTTCTTTTAAAAGCCCTTAGACATTATTTATTACATAATATGAAATATAGGAAGAAACTAAACCTTTTTATTCAAAAAAATAATTAGGAATTATTTCATCAAATTTCTAACAAATGACTCAAAAACAATCTACGACAACAGGAGTACAAATTTCATGGGCCATAGCCCATAAAAGTCTAAGCGTAGAAATGAAAATAAAAGACAAAATAGTAGTAATGTCCTCAAATGCTATGGGTACTTACCAACCCTAACATCTTGAAAGCCTTGGAAAGTCTACTTTTCAAAGCAACTCAATCTTCTCAAGACCCTACATTGCATTAAAATGTAGGCAAAATATGCGTTAGTACAAAGTGTACAAGTATTAAAACTAACATATCAAACATAAGATATCTCAAAGAGCCAGTCAACATTAGAAATAATTTTAAGAGATAAAGGCATAAACATAACATTAATATCATAAGCATAATAAAAAATATAAGAGTTCATAATTAACTCATTGTCCTACTTACTAAAATGAACTACCTCATAAGCTACCTCCAAGTATACTTGTGCAAGGTTATGGTATCATACAAAACTACTACCAAAGCTAAGTACCTCTCTTTGGTCATTCTTGATCATCATCAACTCTCATAATTAAAACTTAGGTTATCATACCATCACTATTCTCCTAGTATGGAATGCGTGTAAAAACTTCCATTCTACTTTGTACATTAAGCATATCTTGAAGTTACCCTATTCTCAATCTGTAACACTTCAAAAGTCCATGACGTAGTATAGAGCCTCACATGATGAACTAAACTCTAAAAAAATATTTTTAAACCTAAAATAATGTATTGAAACAAATTATGAAGTGTTAGAGTCAAAACATCAAGAACGGGCCAAGACGTTTAGAGAATTGTGAAATATGAGCAAGTGTACCTGGCATGTTTCAATGGGTTTTAAGAGTAAGAGTTTAATTAAATTTGTAAAAGAAGTGTTAAACATGAACTAAAGTGATGCTAGTTCAACGATTGGGCATGACTTTATCTTTAGGGAGGACCCTAACATTTTACCTAAAACATTCATTTTGATAATTGCCCAAGAACGGGACAAATGATGAGTCATGGGTAGGTCAACGGCCCATCGATGGTTGTCATTATTTTAGACTTATCCACATTTCAAAGAGGGAATGAAACACCCTCTCGGTCAGAAATGACGCCCAGCAATATGTGGTCGTCGATGAGTTGATTTAGCAACTACCTAGTATTTCGATGAACGAACTAGATATGAAAGGTGTCCCTTCTCAATTTGGGAAGGTAGTTTCACAATAATTCTCATGACGGAATCAGTGCTAATGGTCATGTACAGGGTTCAATACATATCTCCTAGTTCATTAATTATGTTGTACATATAGGAATACTAGCTAGTGGATCAAGCTAGAATGTAATTCTGATGTTTTGGTTCTACCTTGTAAAGTAGAGGATTTCATGACACCGGATTCCATTTTTAGATCACATGATGTATTTTTAGTTCAGGCAATTTTTCCTGAAAGTAAAATAAATGTAATAAATTGAACTCTCACTAGGGTGACTTGAGGGGTGATATTTAGTGTAGGTAGGGGTATGGGACTATACTTATACGTTTCAAAAGTTGACCTTGAGGGAAGTACTAGGAGGTTTCTCTTATTAACTTATGATATTAATGAAATTTAAATGTCGACGTTACATGTTGATGATCCTATATGATGTTAGTTTTATTGATGAACATGTTATTGGTCTAATTTATATTGTAATACACCACAATTTTCATAACCTATAATAGAGTCTCATATGTTGAATAATGATGATTTTAGACCTAAAGATGTTTAAGTAACTTGTTTGGGAAGTACTCGATCCATGGCATCAAAAAAAGTCCTTAACGTTTGAAAACTAGTGAAATTGAACTAGTAGACATACCTTTATAATTGTGAAGGTTTCAGAGGGTCTAATTGAGTTTAAAATTTGTAAAAATACATTCAATAGGTAAAATATAGTAATAGGGTCATTACTTAAAGTCACCACTATCCAAGGATCACAGGAAGGGTACTTGAGGAGGACTCAACTTGTAGCAAAAAGTTGTAAATACCAGTCGTACCTACGAAGGTAATCAATGCCCAGTAAGTGAGTCGACGTCCAGTAGGTTGAGGCGTAGGTTGACACTTCATCTAGGAGGCTTATGATACAACTTTTTTAGCCTCAAACCCAACCACGGATCAGTAGGACGGTTCTCGGTGGGTTGACGAGGTGTTGATTGTTGGGCGTCGATGGGCCTTTGATTTTCCAGCAGAGACACGGCCAGCTGAAGGGTATGTTGCAGTTTTCACCCAGTCTTCATAAAATTATATGGAATGTTTGTTAATGGTAATTTGGGTATTTTATTTGGGTTTATAAGTCTTAAATACTTAGAAGAATTCATTATATTCAAAATCGAAACCTAAAACCCCTAAATAACTCTCTTGAACACCAATGACGATTCAAGGGAGCTTGGAGCTTGGAGGGTGATTTCTCCATCAAATATTCTCAAATTTAATTGTCTATCATCAATCAAGGTATTAATTTCATCCTTCAATCTATTTTCTTCAAGGAGTCAATATTTAAAGTGGTTTTCCTAAGACTTTCTCAAAGGATGAACTTATGTATTTAAATATAGCCATGGGTTCTTGCATAAACATTTTGAATCAATCAATTATGAATCAAATGATTTTAATTTTATGATTTTAGACCAGAAAAAACTCTATGATTAGGGCTATTGAATTATGAAAGACTCATGCTAGAATTGAAAGTAGGTTGTCCTAGTTTGATAAATTTATATTGAATAATCTTGGATTCATTGTATATTGTTATTATTCGATTGAATTGGTGAGTATAGAAATTCCTAAGAGCCTTTGTATATTGAGTAGGTTAAATTGGGTATGGATTGGAGTTGTGAGGTCGGACTGGTGGTATGTTGACCTAACCATCTCTATATTGTGTAGTATATGTATTAGATGATGATTATGTTTGGTATAGTCCACTTCTTGTTGTGCTGCTTATGTGCTATACTTGTGAATAATGTGGCCTTGGCAGCATTACTTTATAAGTTGTGAAACAATGTGGCCTCATCGACATTACGATACTAAATATGTCTTTATCATATTATAACTTTAGTATGTGAGAAATATGAAGGTCTGATGACTTATATATGTGAAGTCAAAGCATAAGTTTTTTTAGTCTATGAAATGTGTGTCTAGTAGGATTAGTCAAGTTGTTATGTGTATTTCTTGATGTTGAAGTGCTATTCTTCTTGATCGATTATATGAGACTTTTGATGACTTAGACTGATGATACTATAGTAGTGAATAGGGTTAACTACTATTGACATTGGTTGTTCCTATTTGTTTCCAGAATGATATGACATAAGTGATTTGGTGAAGTATGTGTGTGTCTTATTGTGGTAGACTTTTGTCCTTTACATTATACATGTAAGATGTTAATATGGATTCTTTACTTTATATGCTAAAGTTTATTTGTGTTGTATGTGTTATTGACATGTCACCTTGAACATAGTTAGGAATGTCCTTTATGTGGAACCTTCAACATAGATGGAACGTTATGATATCCTTGAAGTTGAAAGTCATAATGCTATCTTCTTGTGTGAATGGTGGACTTAGGGTTGGTTGTCTGGAACAATATGAAATCACCCTTAAGAAAGTTATTGAGCTATCTTGTTAACCATTGTAAAGAAACCCTAGGGGACCTCCTTTGTAATTGTAATATAATTTTGTTATGAACAACATATGGTACCTCTTCATATGATCCATCACTTAATTACTCTATGAGAACAAAGGCTAGCACCGAGCTAATATGCTTCGTAACTTTCTCTAGCTTTATAATGATGTTAAATTACAAAGAAACCTCGATATTACTTAACCATGTGCCTACATGGGTTGTGTACTAGTTCTACCATTGGCAAGTAGAACACCCTTTATCGGAGTAGGGTTAACTCTGGATTCTTTTCTTAGCTACCATTATCTAGGTTTGTTGTTGCCTATTCTCATAATATGGGATAGATGCTGGTGTTTGTTAAGTACTATAGGTAGTAGAATGGGACCCTATATAGACATTGCAGAATTAGTCTTTGGAGATGTTAGTGTGTGATTACCATAGGTATTCTCCAATACAATTGTGTGAATGTCCTTGATTTCTCAATGCCTCTTACATGGACTTATGAAGATAATTTCATGAGTTAAAAAGCATGTTAATGAATAAGTACTTTTCTAGAGTATCTTTAAGGATAGCCTAGTTAAGGTGTGGAGTAGGAAGATGAATGGTTTGTTTATGTCTTACTTAATGGAGTCTTAAGAGAACCTCTACATAGGAATGTTTATTAATTGAATGGGAATAATCCTATCTTGGGTGAGACTCAGAATTACCTTTGGTAGGAGTGTCTCGTGTTTATGTGTTTCGATATGTTATTGATGCAATCTTGTGACATGTCGCTTATAACTGAATTTTATATGACATGTGGTTCTTATATATTATGATATGTTGTTTTACTTAAAAAGAACATATTTTATACAAATGTCCCTTTTATCATATGATTTTATGCATTATGCCATACTTAGTACATGTATTGTACTAATTTCATGCATTTTGTCTATATATAAAGTTGTAGGTGGAAGGTGAGAGGCGTGTTGAAGAAAAGCTTGAAAACTAGGACTCTTTAAAGTAAAAGTTGGGGTATGTCCTCACTTGATTTGTGGACATTACTATATTTAGATTTCTTTCATTTAAAGTATTGTAATAGACTAAGTATTTTTATACTTTGATTGTATGGGTCGTGTCCCAAGTATTCAAGAGTCTAAGATTGATTTATGTTGAGACTTAGTATTTTGTATCATTTTATATGAAATTTCTTTTGAGATGTTATTGTATGAAAAGTTTTAATTCCACACTACTTTTAATATGTGTATGAAATGAATGATCTATATGAGCTTGTAGTTGATCTACGAGATGTCAAGTGCGTCATACCATTTTTCGAGGGCATGCAATATCTCCGAGGGTATACTCTGGGGTCGTGAAAAACATGGTCATAGGTTATAAAGTAGTATTTATGAATAAAAATGTCTCATAAAGTCACGTCTAGTTGAGTCTTGTTAATCCGTGTGAGTCGCGACACCTCTATGAGCGAGAGGCTATAGGACGATTGAGTTTCCGTTTGTTCATTACTCTTGGATTTTGCCATTGAGTTAAAAGTTATGTGTGTCCTTTTTAATGTTTTTCCTTTCATTTATAGGAGATGACTACTATAATGATGACCACTACAAGGTTTAAAGAGGAAATTGTGCAAGAGGTAGTTCCCCAACGTAGACTACCTCCTCAACAAGTTAAAGTTCTACAAGATGCTCAAGTTCCTCCAGAAGGTGATCAAGTTCCTATTGGAGGTGAAGGAAATGACGTTCCGGTGCCCCCCTTCCTCATGATAGATGGGGATATTAGACATGCTCAACTTGCATTCGCCCGAGCCATGACTACTCATGTGGATGTGGGTATTTAACCTTAGGTGAATGATATGATGGTGTGTATAATGTGTTGAGTGCCATGGGGGTGACCTCTAGGGAGAAGGGGGAGTTAACTTCGTATCAATGGAGGGAGGTTTCTATTGTATGTTACAGTCAATATAAAGATAATAGGCTGGTTGTGTTGGGTTGTATAGAGTTGGCGGAGTTTAAGAAGGCTTATAAGAAAAGTACCTTCCCTGTGAGTGGAGGTCAAAGGTCTAAGAACGTCCATGACAATTGGAAGACATGACTTAGATAGAGGTTGTGTGTTATCATATTTTTGAGTGAGATTTACGTTTTAGTTTTGCTTGATATTTGTGTGAGATGTTCCTAAGACCTGGAATAGTATGTTTATAGGTTTAAAATCCAGTTAGGACCCCACATATGTCCTACAAGGGTCCCTAGAGAAGGGCCCAAGATAAGGACCCAAGACTGCCTTGGCAATGTCCACCAACAACGGCAAACGAGGGCCGGTTGTCCAACCAACGGCTTGTAGACTTGGACCGTTGTTTGGACCTGCAAGATAGGCTAGACAGGACCCAAATGAGGCTATGTCTCAACCAACAAAACCCCACCAATGGGCCATTGATGGATAAATGGTTCGTTTGTTTGTCTCGTTAGTGAAAATGCCAAAAAGCTGTAGGAAGGTTGCCTTGGCGTGGGGTGTTTGGTAAATTCACCCCAAGTATTTTAAGGAACTTGAACATTTATTTAGGGTTTATTAGGAATAATAAGATGTTTTAAACAATAAGACCTAATTTTAGACTGTAACAACCCTAAAAAAATGAATAAGATAAATACTTATGGTGTAAAGAATGCTTGCGATTAGACCAAGGTTAACACTGATTGATACGCGTAGAACCATACCTCAGAACCCTTACTACGACCAAGACAACTAACTTGGAGAGTTAGTTGAGCTTGGAAATGTTGGAACCAACCAAGTAAGGCTCTCGAAAACAAAAATTTTGAGCGAATGAGTCTTTACCGGACTTAAAAAAATTCTTATATTTCGCGAATGGTTTCACTCGGGTTCGACCCCATTGGAAGTAACAAATTGATGATTTAATTATCAATTAAAATATGAATTTTTTTTTTGTAAAGAAAATAAATGGTCCTTTCACGTATAATTAAATAAATCAGTTTTTTTTTTTGTTAAGGAGAGTCCTAAATTGACTAGGTCATCCTCTAATCCTAAACAACTTCACACATTCACTCACTCATGTCTATCACCTCTCCACGCTCATAAACTCTGTTTCACGTTTGTCTCCTCCAAATTAAGGTGAAAAACTGAAAATCCATAAAGTGTTTTTCACACTTTAAGAACTCACATGAAATTTTAAGTAAAACTAAGTAACCAAAACTTTAAGGCAAAGGTAAGTTGTCCGCCGAGTAGTGTGGATGTTGAGGAAGCTTGGACTGATTTTTGTGAGGGTTTTGGACAGAAACATCACGTTTGAACAAGAAAATTATGGTATGGGTTTCTTTCTTGTAGGTCCCTTTCCCAAGAGACCCCTTAAGATTCAAGATAATCATTCCGAAAACAAGGATTGTTCCACATTTGCATGTCCTTGTCACTAGCTCCCATTGAACATCAGGTTGGGTATATTTGCTGATACAAAATAGGGATGAAATGTGTTTTCGTGATGTTTATGTTTAAGTATTCATGTTCTAAATTGTGTGAATAATGATTAGGTTGTTCAGAATCATGTGAAAAAGGTGATGTGTGTGTGCAACGTGTGGCAGTGAAGTAGTCATTGTTTTGAGACGTGTAAAGGCATATTATTTCTTGTATTTTATGTGCTAAAGTTGTGAACAATGTGATTTTTATATGGTGTGTGAAGTTACAATTTTGAGTGACAACGCTTGACTAATGTAACCTCTAAACTACACCTAACTACACGCTAAATGCTTGGTGAAATGCCCTAAGAAACTAACATGAAATGGTTGATGAAAGGACTATAAAAATTTTGAATAAATTTCCAGCTTAGTGTAATTTAAATTTCGTTCAAAAAGGGGTTGAAATCTGGAAATTTAATACATCTAAAAGAGGTGCCACAAGGATTTGGTGGGTAGTCGAACCTGGTTACTGGTTTGAGAAAGGAGAGGAATAATTTAATCAAATTAAATGGGAGGCGTGGGAATCAAACCCACGACCTCCAGGTAGATAGTGAAAGAAGAGAATTAAAGAAAAAGAAAGTGTGAGGCGTGGGAATCGAACCCACGACCTCAGGGATAGAAAGGAGAGGAGCAAAATTAATTTAGAAAAATGAGGTGACGTTGTGGGGAATCGATCCCACAACCTCACTACTAAAAATGCTTAGCCTAGCGAAATTTAAATAAAAAAAAATATGAGGTTGTGGGGGTTCGAACCCACCACCTCACAACCTATAGCGAATTTAAATTAAAATAAGGAGGTTGTGGGGGTTCGAACCCACTACCTCCCTATTCCTGCGAAATAAATAACAAATATAAAAAATAGGTTGTGGGGGTTTGATCTCACAACCTCTTGGTTTGGGCAAAAATGAACAATTTGATGTTAATGAAAAATAAAAAGGGGTTGTAGGGGTTCGAACCCACAACCCTTCGGCCAATTCAAGAGGAAAACCAAGTAGAGAATTAAAGATATATTATTAATGTTTGGGTTTAATCTAGATTCCCAATATTATGGAGATTAAACATAAAATCAATGAAAATGTAAAGTGTTATCCAAGAGATTCAAACTTAGGTTCCCTTTCCCAAACATCATTATTGATACATAAGTCATACATGAACAAATTATCCAAGAATAATGCCACCTACTCAAATCAAACCGAGATCTTGGCATGTATACAAGATATTTAAATCTTGTACTACATAATCTTAAGAATATATGAATCACTTAAAGAATTATGAATGAATCCCCATCGCTTGTATTTATAGACACATAAGTCTAACATACGTTCCAAAGTATGTGAACAAAAGATGTATGTAATGAAATGATGAACCCTAGAAGCGTTAAGTATGAGTGTAAGATATACTTAATGGCCAGGTGCATTGGCATATGATGAGATGAACAATGAAAAGATGAAATGAATAATGAAATGATGAAATGAACAATGAAATGATGAAACCCTAGAAGGGGTAAGTAAGGGTGTGAAACACACTAAATGGCCAAGTGCATTGGCATATGATGAAATGAACATTCACGTAATAAGAGGTGAGTAACTATGAAAAGAAAAGGTGCTAATGATAATGTATGTGGTGACAACATGAGATGAGGCTAATGCAAATGATGAGAGCAATCTCAAATTAGCCTAAGTAAATGTTACCCATACGTACTCACCTATGATAGTGTAAGATAATGAAGAGACTAGTCTATACGAACACTCTAATGAGAGTATTGAGCTTAAAACACTTAATACTAATGATGAGATGAGAAATCATATAATAAGATATGATGTCCTCATCCTAGAAGCCAACTTCCATGATGTATGAGATGAATGTAATGGAACTTTATACTGAGAACCGATAGACTAATATGGGCAGTGATGACTTCTTTCATGAAGGGCAGAAGTTCACGTAACTCTCATGAGATGAGACTGTCTCGGTTGCCGTGTATGGGTCTCCTTATATCTCCTAGTCTCTGATATACAGCCAATATAGGGATCTGGCGGGGTTAAATTCTTATTTACGTTAGCATGTTATTGATCACTTTGGATGGTGATTCCACCTCTTTTCGGTGTGTGGGGGACACTGTATTTCATGATGCTCACAAGATCTATGTCGGTTAAAGTTAAAGTTCCTAATGAATAAATGAGGCTAGCCTCAAATGATGCACATAATCAAACGAATGATATCAAAGGTGTAGGGATAGGATAATCAAAACGTGAGTTAGATTAAAGTTATGACATTAGGTCATTATTGATCATTGCACAACGAACCTAATGAAAGTCTTAAACTACATCGTAGTATAGCTGGTGTTTACACTAGCCTATAAATAAACTAAAATAGAGTACGTATGAATGAACGATGTAGACTCTGTGTTTTCTAATGAAGACTCCTTAGTTGAGGTCCCATTTATTGAGCCCTTATTTCTGGGATGTCTTGATTTTAACTCCATGATTCCAAAGTCTAATGTCATATGAATGAATGATATTAAAGAAGTTATGCGCTACATTTAAAATATGTTGTAGGCTATATGATATGTGCTATGTGTAAATGTTATGTGCTGTATGGAAATGTGAAAAGTATGATGATGGATGTTATTCTCATGGCATAAATTTCCTATTCCAAATCTTGAAAGCTCACTGACATTCCTAATTCAAATTTTGAAACCTTCCTAATCTTAAATTGGCAAGTCCACTAACTTGACTCTCAAAAATCATGTTGTTAGGAAAGAGCTATTCTTTCTCATGCATGTCCTTGAAGTGTTCTTGCATATACCCATACTTAGTACAAGTGTGTACTTACCCTATACAAACACTACTATTTTAGGTGCAGGCACAAGTGGACGATAGAGCTACAGGATCTTTGCTTCAGTTATCAGAACGTTCAACATTCATCCGGCTTTGCTTTTTCCTCATGCTTTACAGCATGTTGTTGTTCTATATTATAGCTTTGTTTTAGAGTTGAGATAGTGGAGCTTGTTCCACTAGCGTTTCTTTCCTATTTTTATTCAGACTATGTATTGGTGCCATTTTGGCAATTATACACTTAATAAAAATTGAACTATTTCTTTCAATTGCTTATTCTCTTTATTTTAAATGGTTCATGGTGAACAATTACGTATTTATGAGAATGTTTTATAAGTATGTTAAGAAACAAAAAGTTTGATATTTTCTACTAAAATTAACCTATATAAAGTAAGAATGACGTAAGTAGGCTTGTCTGCAACTTTTGAGAGGTCAAGGACGCCGGCCTCTTCTGGGTCTAGATTCCGGTCGTGACATAGACCTCATTTCCAAATACCCAAAACCCTTCTCTCTTAAAACTCTCTCTCAAGTCTCCATGGAGATTAGAAGTCAAGAAGGGGTATAAGGTGCTGATGGTGGTAAAGTTCTTCATAAAAAATTATTGGGGTTTCTTCAATGCTAGGTATGGTAGTGATACTTGAACTCTTTTTCATTCAAAGAGCCTTCTAATAGATTTCAAAAAATGGGTTTTAAACGCTTTCTTCTATCCTCAACCATAAATATGGGTTTTGCATGAAAACGTTTTTAATGATTAAAAAATGATGTTTATAATGTTATTTGGTGATTTTATTTGTAAAACTTCAACTAAATCATGATAAAATGTTTTATCAAACTGATGCTTAAGAAATGGGTTTAATGAGATTGGTTTCATGTCTTTTAACTTTGCATAACTTGTATTGTTATTGATGTTTAGCTACTGCCGTAAGGGCTATATATGATGAATTTTTTATTATAATTTTATAGTGGAAAGAATATTGTATTAAAGGTAAGTTGGTTATGTTATTTATCTTTAATTATGGAATACTCTTGAGTGGTATGGTCCACCTTCTTGGTGGCGGTGCTTACTTGAATTGTATGAATGTGTTGTTACTTGTGTAATCTGAA
Organism: Solanum peruvianum; assembly: GCA_027705065.1. Classification (NCBI taxonomy): domain Eukaryota; kingdom Viridiplantae; phylum Streptophyta; class Magnoliopsida; order Solanales; family Solanaceae; genus Solanum; species Solanum peruvianum. Next base: position 22,438,604 of record JAKWJD010001756.1, on the reverse strand, counting down.
TGAGTCCATGAAGGCATATTATATGAAGAATAATTGCAATAAGGAAATTCTTGTTAATGTGTTTTATGAAGCTTGTTATGAAAAGTATGTGAACTATTATGTCAAAATGACTTATATGATTATGTGAAACATGTTAAAGTGTGTGATGTGATGAAAGAATGTCTATGCATGTATAGAATTAAAATGTAAATGAAATGATGCTTAGGTGCAAGGTGTGTTCAAATGTACACATACAGAGTCACACATGAATGAATGAATGAAACTATATTAAGTCAAAAAAAGAAGTGTTGGGGTGAATATTCTTCGTGAGTTTAGATGATGTCTTTAAGTAGCAACCTTACTACATCCTAAGCTCTTTCTTATATAGGTTTGAGGATGAATGCCCCTCGTGAGTTGAGATGTGGTGCTCACTAGCTATCCTTAACCTATAGTTTATCATGCTGAGAATTCGTGGGATTTATGCCTATAACCGAGAGGATATGAAGAAATTGTGGCTACACTTCGTGAGTTGAGAAGTTGTATTAAAATTTACCTCTTGAGATGAGTACTCCTAGTTAGTAGATAATGAGTTACTTAGTAGCAATCTCCTTATCTGTTAACTATGCTCCCTCATAGTTGTAGCTACTGGGAAAGCCATGTAAAAGCTAAAAATATGACATCACTCTAGGCAAGTGAGGGTACCCTTCTCCCATAAGGGAAGTATCTAGATGTAATGTTTATCTCTCATGGTCTATGTGAGTTAAGCTAACCCCACAAAAGTAATGAAATTGCTAAGTCTTTTAAAGAGTGTACTACTTAGGGTAGGTCGTCGAATGGGACACTATTTAACCACTACAGGTAGGCATTCTGAACGGGGAGTCGTGTTGAGACTTATAAGAATTTAATGAACTAATTTTCCTAAAAGAACCTACTACTTATGCTAGGTAGTGGAATGGGACACTATCTATCCAATGCACTGAGTAGACCTTCCGAAAGGGGAGTCTTGGTGCTAAGACTTCTAAAATAGTGTACTACTTAGGGTAGGTGGTGGAATGGGATGCAATCTACTCATTGCACTAAGTAGGAATTCCAAATGGGAAGTCTTGGTGTGTTGATTTAGTGTTCTTCTAATGTTTTGTCATTGAGTTGGGTCTTGTTCTCCAAAGTTGAGTAAGCCAAAAAGGGGTAGTCTTGAGGATCACTTTGGTGTGTATTGAAGGAGGTATATGTGCATTTCCTTCATGTCTTACCCCTGTGAGTGTTCGGATGATGATAGTTAGAGAAATTCATGTGGAAATGAGTTCACTTCCTCTTTGTTTTGCCTTGGAAGTTCACATTTTGGAAAAGGGATAGTTCACTATAAATTACAAAAAAAGTTCACTGTCAATTTTGAAAAGCTTACTGTAAAGTATCTATTTTTGTTAAAATTATGAAAATCATTCTCTAAGTTTTAAATTGTTATTCCTATGCTGTTTTACTTATCCTTGAGTGTTTAATTTTATTGGAATGAAAATGTGTTTTTACTAAATTGTCCCTTTTTGCATATTTTTGCATATGCCATACTTAGTACATTGTTTTGTACTAACCCCATACTTTGAATACACCATAAGTGTCGGTTTGAAAGCAAGATTGATGTTTAGAAGGCAAGCTTCGGATTTGATTCTCTCAAGACAAAGTATGTCCTCACATATTAGAGGCCATAGTTCTTAATTCTTTTACCTTTGTATAACTTATTATTATGTCTTTTCTTTTAATGTAAAGGGTGGTGTCCCTACGATATTATGTTGTGTCTTTAAGATTGACTTGTGATTATGAGACTCCCTTAAAATTTTATGAAAAATGATTTCTTTATTAAATTATTCAAGAAAAAAATTAATTCCGCAGTATTTTTCATGTCTTAAGTAATGAACGATAGTTAAAGGGCTTGTAATAGACCCCAAAGGGTCAAGTACGGCCTATCATGACTCAAGTATGGAGACTTGTTTATTATTTGTGTCAATGCCTTGTGTGATGATCTTACCTTGTATATTGAGTGTAATTATACCAAGAATTTACCCCGATTGTCTGGCTAACTATGTATTTAAGCACTTGAAATAATCTAAGGAATCAATTTTGAAGAGGTAAACAATTTGACAATATATTTTTTTGGTGGACAACCTTGTTAGAAGTGTGAACCTTATTTTATTTCTCTTGAGACTTATCATTTTCCTTGAAGAAACTTGAATAATTGTGACCCCTCTCTATCAATTCCCCCATAACTCTCATGAAGTGGGGTTTGTTTGAATATCCAACTTAGTCCAAAAGCCTATGTGCTAGTGTGGTAATAAGAAAGGGAACCAAGAAGTGCGATAAATTCCCCCTTTTAGCAATGGTTTTGCAAAAGATGGAATGTCTCCATGTGAAAGAAGAAGGCTGAAGCAAATGAATGACAAAGTTATGAAATAAATTAGTAAAAGTTGCAAAATAAAAGGGTTATCTGGTAGTCCATTCGAAATTGAATAATGGGTTGAATTATGAGCATGATCAAAAAGTAAATGAGAATAAGTGTGAGAAATTTCCTCTTTGAGCAATGGTTTTGCAAAATATCGAATCCCTCAATGTTAAAAAAAGAAAAAGAAAGAGAAGAACCAAGCAAAAGAAAAATGAAAAATTTGTGATATAAATTAATAAAAGTCGAAAAAGAAATGGGGTATTATGTAGTCCATTTGAAGTTGAATAATGGGGTTGGTTATGATCATGATCAAAATGTTAACGAAAATTCAGAAAGTGATGCTTAGACCGTACATCATGAGGTAAGCATCGACTGAGCCTAAAAGATTATATAATTAAACTCATGTAGTTAAGAGCCTTGAAAAGACATTTGTCATCTTGAGTGAGATGAAACAAATGTTCATTGGAAATAAGGGAAAACCTATAGGTGAGTCATCTATGTGTTAATCTCTATGAGTGTGAAAGTCATGTGTGATTGTAGAATTTTAAATTGTTGAAAAATATGATATGAATAGGGAACAATTTTTGTTCTCAAGGCATTTGAGTATCTTTGTTGAGCTTGAACTTGCAGTTGAAGCAATGATTGTGAACTTGAGCATCTTTCATAATGTTTATTAACAATTTTAATATTTGTGTGCACAATCGATAATTGTATGTGTAAGTTTAATGTTCTTGTTGTATTCATTTTGGGTCTTATGCAGCACCAATTGACACATCCTTTTTGAATTGTTGATCTTGAGTTTTACTTGAGGACAAGCAATAGTTTATGTTGGCGGTTTGGATGAGTCTGTTATTAGAAATAATTTAGGACTTTGTTTGTATAGATTTAGTGTCATCAAATGCTTAATCTGTGCGATAAATTGGTGTTAAATTCTTGATTTTTATGTATAAATATTAATGATCAAAGAGAGGACAGTAACAACAATAAAGGAACAAAACAAACTAAAGAAATGAAGTAAGGAAAGTGTGGGATCGCCCAAAGCACTTGGCGAATTTCATAGTGGCTATCTTTACAACTTAAAGGTCATGTGTGCCAGACCTTAGGGATTAAGCCACGTTGGTGACAAAAAGGAGCTATCGATGAATGGCTGAGACATTTCTCAATGCAATGAGAGATTTCCAAATTTACATAACATAAGGATGCTATATGCCAAGGCAAAAAGGCGATAGAAGAGATCAATGGGAGGATCAACGAGTGGTTCGTCTAGACGGACATACAACACAAAATGGCCCTTTGTGTTGGCTTTTTTCGGCGACTATAAATTAGGTTTTGAACAATTAGTGTATATTGTTGAAAAAGTGGAGTATGTTGGTTAACAATAAAATTTCTTAGGACACATTTCACAATGATTTTCATAGTTTTAAAGAATTTTTGATATTTTATTTGGATATTTAGAAGTGTATTTAGTATATTCTTCAAATTAAAGCATTGTAAAGAATAAATTACTCTTAAAAAATTGATGGTTAATCAATTTTGTAATTGTTTTTACTCTTTTATGATGATTGTGTAAAACACCAATTCTTCTGGTGTTATCATGTGATTTTGGGTTAAATTAATTTATAGGCATTATTAATTACTACATTAAATGCTAATTAGAACTTAGTTAAATCATTAATTATGATATTATTTATGAAATAAAGTTGCAAATGAAGTTCTAATTTTTTCATCTTGGTTTCATTGAGATATGTCTTAGAACTATGATTTTTTAATAATGATTTATAGGTATTGGGTAGAGTTGGGTTTAGCTCGAGAGAGTGAATCTTGAACCCTATCCTACACATCTAGCTCCAAAGAATTGATGAATCAGGTTGTGTGTTGTTCTTCATTATCATTCTTATTTATGTTTGAAACAAATCACCTGATACGAGATAGTTGTTCGAGTGAAAGTTACCCCCTCATAGTCTAGCCTACTCACTAATTTGTAGTTGTTTTCTCGCATTTTTAACTACCCATATATAGAAATATGCCTATAATCAACCAGATCCCAGGAATCCCTCTCCTTATTGTTATTTCAAAGTGTTTGTTACTGCAGTGTAGGTTATAATTGAAACCAAAACCCCTCATCTGACATTCATATCACCCCTTTTTATTTGATTCATGTCTTTTTCTATAATTTCTATCCCTATGGCTTCATTGAACACATTTGGACTTCCTAATTTAATTTGATCACGTATTGCACATTATGGCATTCGCCCCCTATGCTTTTCTGTGTTTTATATTGATTAACTATTGTTTGTACCTAAATTAAGATAAGATTTGTTTGACACGTTAATCAGTGAGTGCAACAATTCTTTCTAAAAGTTAAATTCAATGAGCCCAATTGGCCATATATTTAACCTCTACCCTATTATAAATATAAGACACCGAAGATGACCTAAGTTAAATAGAGCCTATCATGTTGGTATTGATCCTTTAAGGTAATAAGTAAGTATATAATATAGTATGTAGGCAGTAGCTAATATATTAGAGGTGTTGGAAGTCCAACGTCAAGGGACGATTAAGACGCTTGGCGACTAAGTCACCTAAATATCTAAAATGTGGTTCTTTGTAGTTGTATGTGTTTCATGGTGTTTTAAGGTTCTTAATATATTTAATATAAAATGTGTAGGAAGTGGTTAAAGTTTCGTGAAGAATGGAGGTGAGACGATCAAGAACGTCCTAGGTGTTCGAAAGATATGCCTAGAGTCGACATTGTACGTCTAGGCGAGTTTTGTCGAGTTTTACGTGTTTTTGTCGGATGAAATTCTTGTGAGAGGTGTTAAATATATAAACGGTCATATTTGAGTTGGAAACGTACGTGAAATTATCCCCAAGGACCACCAAAGGGTCCTTTGCTGTCCGTGGCAGACCCTGGGGACGGAGTAGTCAACGGTCAGTCGTGGCTGTGACGCCCCGCCAAAGGGTCCTTCCGTGAGGGACTTAGATTTTGTGAATAATTGAAGCTTGGACAGAAACTGTTGAAACCGACGGAGGCCTGTGATGGCCCGCCGAGGTTGTGACGCCCCGTCAAGGGAAAGTCGTCGTGCGACCTGTTCTCCTGCGCAGGTCTGCTGCAAAGTCATGGGGTGAATTGTAAATTCACACCACATCTATATTAAGTCATTGGTGGTTTATTAAGTGTCTTACGGGTATTTTAGTTAAGTATATTAGGGGTAATCACATGGAAGACTTCATTCTTCACAATCATAAAGCCAAAACACTTAGAAAATATCCCAAAACCTTCATTGAAGTCCAACATGAAGAGACAGATTGGTGAGGGGTTTGTGTGTCGAAATTCTTCATAAAAGTAAAGAATTATCATCATTGAGGTATGTCTTTTGATCCTTGAAACTCGTTTCATCAAGGAGCCCAACTCTCAAGATGTTTTTCAAAGTTTTCTAAAGTGAATTGTCCAGTTTCATGATTCTACCATGGGTTCTTGCATAAATGATTCCTAAACATTGATGTATGATGTAATTGATATTTTATTGATGATTTCAATCTAAATTACCTATGAATCTCTGTAAATTGATGAACCGTAGTATTTGACTACTTATTGGCTCACTTGATATTAAGCTAATATTGATGAATTGTTATGTAGTTTCTTATGGGCTTTATAATATTATAAGAATTGAATTCAATTGATATCTAATTGATATTTGATTGTTAAAACTATATTTAATTGAAGTAAATTCATTGAGTTTAATGGTTATTTCTTTGAATTATTGTTCATGGCCATGGGTAAAGGCCTTGTGATGTTGAATTGGTTGATTTGACATTAAATTGAAGGGTGGAAAAGGGGTTGAAGGTATGCTTCCTGGATTTCTTTAATTTTATATTACTTATACTTCGATTTTATTGTGATTGGTATATTACACTTATGGTGGCGGTGTTATGTGTTTTACTTGAAATTGGTGGTGTAAGTGGACGCCCCTTAGATTGACGGCGTAGGTTTCCACTTAATCTAGGGGGATTAAGCTACAATTTGAAAAGCCTCAAAACCAAACCACAGACCAGTAGGAAAGTCCGTGGTGGATCGACGAGGTGTCGATGGTTGGTCATCGATCGGCCTGCATTTTTCCTGCAGAGACACGAACATCTCAAGGGTAAGTTGTGATTTTCACAAAGCCTTCTAAAATTAGTTGAAAGATTTCTTAAGGGTAGTATGAGTATTTTAAGTGCGTTTATAAGTCTTAAACACTTAGATGAATTCATAAATTTAAAAATTTAAAACCCAAAACCCCTAAAGAACTCTTTATATTACCAGTGAAGCTTGAAGGGACATGGGAGCTTGAGGGGTGATTTATCAATCAAATATTCTCAAATTTCGTGGTCTAGAATAAATTAAGGTATGACTTTAATCAATGAATCTCTTTTCTTCAAGGAGTCAATCATCAAAGTGGTTTCCAAGACATTCTGAAAGGATGAACTTATAAGTTTGAATCTAGCCATGTGTTCTTGCATAAAATGATTTGAATGAATCTATTATGATTAAAATGATATTAATATTATGATTTAAGATTTAAAAAAAAACTCTATGAACTCATGCAAACAATTAAACCTTGGTTTTGACTATTTTATAGGTTACTTAATCATGTCTCTATACTATCGAATTCTTGTGTAGTTTGATTAGGGATATTGAATTATGAAACAATCATGATATAATTGTGCTGAATAAATCTATAATTTTATATTGTAAAAATTCCCTTGAATTGGACATTATGACTATTGGTAAGAGCCTTTGTATATTTAGTTGGTTGAACTGGCTATGGATTTGAGTTGTGAGGTTGGATTGGTGGTAGGTGTAAGATCCCGAAAATGACTTAGGTGAAATACAGCCTAACATATTTCTAATAATATTCTAAGGTCGTAAAATTGTATATAATGTCGTACAGAAGCAAGGTCTAAGAGTTCAGGTGATTTGGAAGTGAAACGTCAAGAGAGGATTAAGATGTTCGACATTAAGTCCCCTATGTACCTCATGTGTGGTTCTATATATTTATGTGTTATTGATGAGTTTATAATGTCCTTAAATGAATTATTATGGTAAATATAGGTAGTGTGTCAGGTTTTATAAAGTTTAAGGTCAAATGTCCAAGAACGTCCATGACGTTCGAATGTTTTGACTTGAAATAACATTGTGTTTCTAGGCATGTTTCGTCAAGTTTTACGTGATTTTTTTGGAAGAAATTCATGTGACGAGCTTATAAAGTCGTATACGATCAAGTTTGAGTTGTAAACATCCCAGATAACATCCCCGAGTACATTCCAATGGTCCTTGAGAAAGGACCAAAAGTTGGTGCCAAAGTCTACCAAAGACAAGCCTATCAACGGAAGGCAATAGATGCCCAGTTTGTCAATTGACGCCCCATTGGTGGTGTATCGTTGACTGGAACTTAGGCATGGAGAGAGACAGATAAAGGCAAGACTCAGTCCAAGACTATGGATAAACAGGACGGTGTGTTGGTCAAGGGACGGGCTGACGATGGACAACCGTCGATAGTTTGTGTCCCTCTGTGCATTTCATTGTAGGTTAAGGGGTGAAATATGAAATTCACCCCATGTCCAAAAAAAATTATTGGCGGTTCATTATGGGTCTTTTGGATATTTTAAATATGTTTATAAGCCAAAAATTCTTAGAATATTTTACTCCAAAAAACACAAATCCCTTAGAAATATCTCTAAGACTCCATTGGATCCAAAACTCAAGGAAGGTATTGAATTGGAGATTTTAGTAAATATTCATAATCAAATTGAAGAATTATATTCATTGAGGTATTGTTTTTGATCCTCGAAACTCTATTCATCAAGGAGTCCAACTTTCAAAGATGTTTTCTAATGTTTTCAAAGATGAATTGTCCAATATGATGATCTATACATGTGTTCTTCAATTAAAGGTTTCTAAGAATTGAATGTTTATTAAAATGTTGTTAACTAGACGCTTTTAACTCAATTAACCTATGAACCCATGAATTTGATGAACCCTAGTTTTTGACTAAGTTATGAGTTAATTGTTATTGATCTAATGTTTATTAATTTTAGTGTAGTTTTATAAGGTCTATTGATTGATGTAATAATTGTATTACGTTGATATATAGGTTTTACTATATTAATGAATATGGAAAGAATTGACCTAGTTTAATTGAATATTGTTGTAATTGTATTGAATTGTTGGTTATGGCAATGGGTAAGGGCCTTGTGATGTTGAATTGGATGGTTTAGCATTGAATTGAGATATTAAGGATGGTGTGGTGGTACACTGCCCTCTTTCCCTTTATTTTATGATTAGTAGACTTCAATTATGTTATAATTGGTATGGTCCACTTATGGTGGCGGTGTTATGTGCTTTACATGCAATTGATGTGGACCTGTCGGTGTTATTTTTAGTAATATGATTATGATAGCCTTGTCGGCATATAACTTGAAGTAATGAGATTATTTGTGTAGTTGACTATGTGAATAATGATAACAACTACTTACATGTGAAGTAATGTGAAAGTATATGTGTTCTTCTATTGATGTTAAGCAGATTATCATATTAGACTATGACTATGACACTATGGCTTTATGTGTATAGTCTTAGGGTTAATGTATGTTATTCCTACTTGACTATATGAGTCTTTGATGGTCATATTTATGATGATAGATAGTTTATAGGATAACTTAAAGATAATAAGGGTTATTTCTATGTGCTTTTAGAATGACAAGTAATATGAGCTAAAACGAAGTATGTGGTGTCTTATCTTGGTTGAATTTTGTCCCTTACACTATGCATGTATTTATATGAATGTGCGATGTCTTGACGTAGGATACTAAAGCCTTTTAGTCTTGTATGTATGAATGACGTGAGACCTTAAATCAAGTTAGGAGGGTCTTTTATGTGAGAACTTGAACCTAGTTGTAAGTGTATGACTGTTGAAGTTGAAAGTTGTAATTGTATCCTTTAAGTAAAGGAATGATAGACTTTGGGTTAATTGCCTTGAACGACATCATATTAATCCCCTATGAAAGTCATGATGAGCTTCTTGTTTCTATTGCGAGGTAGCCCTAGTAGACCTTTCTTTGGTAGGATAAATGTGATGGGGTTATGAACTTTATATGGAACCCCTTTATATAAGCCTTAAGTGTAAATTACTCTATGACAAAAAATTCTAGAACTGAGTGACTATGGTAAGGTATGTAGTTCCAGTTAAATAATGAGACTAGATTACAAAGCCTGCCCTTCATATTCCTTAACCATGTGACTACATGGGATGTGTCTAAGTTCTACCATTGGTAAGTAGAACACCCTCATAAGAGTAGGTTAAAACTTCGGATTCCATGTCTTTCTATTATGGTCTATGTTGATTATTGTCTATTATAATCATATGGAATACCATTTAACATTATAGAAGTTCAATGAATTTTAGGTGGTGGTATGGGACACTATCTAGACATCGCACAATATTCTTTGAAAGTGATTGTTGGAGTTCCCAAGTCTTGTCCAAGACCATTACTTGAGAGTCCTTTATGTGATGAATGTCTCTTTAATGAACTGATTAATGTAATGACTTAAGTTTAAAAAGTATGTGAAATAAAAATGTACCTATATAGAGTAGTTAGGGTTTCCTAGTTTAGGTGTGAAGGTGACATAGGAATTGGTCACTTCGTATCTTACCTAGATGAGTCTTAAGAATGACTTTACTTACGGAAAATGGTTTAATGTGTACACATGATCTATACTTAGGTATTCCAAAAATTATTTAGGTAGTCTTGAAGAGGTAAATCATGGACGTTATCTTCTTTATTTACTTAAGTAAGTCTTTTGATAGATTTTGGTAAGAGAAAGTCATATTATCTATATTTGTTTGCGTTAAATAAGAATAATTCTATAATAGGGCTATAAGATCTCTTAAGTGTGTATGTAAGGGATTGTATAAGCAGTATCTTCACAACTCAGTCAAGTTAGTCTTAGAATCACCTTTGGAAGAAGGATCTCATGCTCGTGTGTATGCTTGCTTGTAACTGCGTATGTGTCTCACTTTAAGTAGTCTTAAGGATCATTGAGGCATGTTTAGGGAGGGTGAATGGGTGGTCTCTCTTTGTGTTACTTAAGTGAGTCTTAGATTATCTTTTAGTGGCATGATTACATGCTATAAAGTGTCTAAGGAAGAAGTAGGGAACTTCACTAATACAGTGAACGAATTCACTGTTGAATGAGTTGAGGTCACTGTAATATGTCTCTGAAAAATGTGGTAATTGTTCTAGCGGATTTCGTATGTGTTTATAATGTGTTTAATGTTATTTTTATTGTAACAATACGATTTTTAAATGAAAAGATTCATTTTTCTAATAAATACCCATTTTCATGATAATCATGCACTATGCCTTGCATAGTAGATGTGGTTGTACTAATCACTTCTTTTATCTATTCTATTGTTGTTTGTAGGTGAGGAGCATTTTGGAAGCAAGACTCCTATCGTACCATCATTCTACTGAAGTCAAAGTATGTACTCATTTGATTCGTGGGCATAAATGTCTTTTATGCTTCTTGTCAATGTATTGTAATAGAATAAGTAATTTTATATTTGTAAGTATGGGTTATGTCCCAAAAGTATTCTCGTGCCTTAAGTTTGATGAGATTGAGACTTAGTTTTCCTATCATTTCTAAGGAAAAATATTATTAAATAAATTTCTAATGTTTTGTGAAAAGTTTTAATTCCGCACTACTTTTCACTATGTATATGCGATGAATGATATGTAAGGGCTTGTATAAGACTTTAGAGATGTCAAGTACACCGGTTGTAATACCATATTGACACTATCATATACGGTTTTTTCTTGGGATGTGACAAGCTTTGTATTAGAGCACATGTTATGAAAGTAGTTTTAGGAATCGATAAGTCATATAAAGTCACGTCTATTACAATCTTGACAATCGGTGTAAGTCGCTACACATCAATGTGCAAGAGGCTATAGGACGATAGAGTTTCCCTTCTTTCTACTCCTATGTCGTGCCGTAGAGTAAAAGTTATGAGTACTCTTGTTTTTTTGAGTTTCTCTTAAGATGAATATGAGGAGGACATTATCTAGTAGAGTTGAGAAGAACGATGTGCATGAGGAGATTCCTCTTCAAGTTGAGCAAGTTGAGAAAGTTTCTCAAGGTGCTCATGGTGTATAACGTGATCAAGTCCCTATTGTGGGTGGTTCCCCCAAAGTTGAGTAATAGTGATATTAGAGAGGTTTTGCTTGCTTTAGCCTGAGCTGTGACTACTCAAGTGAATTTGAGTATGGTTCCTAGGTTGAATGTTGTGGAGAGCACTATGACATTTAGGTTAACAATTTTTTTGAGGATGAATCCTCGAATCTTACTTGGCTCTAAGATGGGAGAGGATCTCCAAGAGTTCATAGATGGAGTGTACAAGGTGTTGAGTGCTATGGGAGTTACACTCAGGGAGAAGGAGGAGTAAGCTTCGAATCAATTAAGATAGGTTCCTCAAGTGTTGTACACTAAATGGAAGGATAATTGGCCGGTGTAGTCTTTTCCTATTGAGTGGGAAGAATTTAAGGAAGCTTTTCTTGGGAAGTACTCTCCCTATGAGAGGAGGGAAGTGTTGTTAGAGGAATTTATCAACCTCAAGCAAGGCAATATGACTGTTAAGGAATACTCCTTGAAGTGCTCAATGTTATCTAGATATACCCTATCCCTTGTGTCTAATCAAAGGGATAAAATGTGTCTTTTTATGATGGGTGTCGCTGATCTAGTGTTGGAAGAATATCGTACAGTGATTCTACATGATGATATACCCTAGATAGACTCATGGTGTATGACCAATCAATTTAAGAGTCTAAAGTTAAGATGATGTTTAGAAACTTGAAATGGAGTGGTTCTACCAAGATCAATCTAGGCTTAAGAAAAGGGCTCAAACTTAAGAAGAACCTAGGAGTGCTAAGGTGAAATTGGGGAAATGAGGTGGTTCTCAAAATGTAAAACCTACATGTGTCACATGTGGAAATAGGCAATATGGTGAATGTCTAAGGGGTACGAGGAGTATCTTTGGCTGCGGTAAAGAAGGACAAAAGGTGAGAGATTGTCCTATCACTGAATCTAGAGGAAGAGAGGGTAGAAAAGTTGCTCCGAATGCTACAAAGGATGATGTTCAAGCAACAAGGTGTTTCTATGTACTCCGGACTAGAGGAGAGAAGCCGTATGGTGATGGTGATGAGGGTAAGTCCTTTTATATCTCGTTTAGTGATTTGAGTCCCTCTTAAGTGGGGGATTGTTGTTAGTATATGGGATAGAAAGTCATAAAAGAATTTTGTGTGTGAATAGTGTTTAGGAGTTCTGTTGAAATTGAATTTTATTAACTTCTTGCATTTTGTGATTCATGAATTTATGATTATGTTTTAAAATGTGTTTATCTGATGTTACCTTGCATATTAAATTTTTCCTATCATGAATTGCCCAAAAGTTTCATTTTTGAAAATTCGGTCAATTCAAATAAGCTTGGAATCTGCTCACTGTTAAATTTTTCAAAAATTTCACTAGTTCATTCTTTGGTCTAAATTGTTGGAATACGTAACATTTTGAAAAATCAAACACATCTATTAAAGCCTGAATAAGTTTCATGAGGACTAAACACTATTTAAGACCAAATTTAATGAATATAGGTCATTTAGGAAGTAGTGCTAGGAGGTGCTAGTGTGCCAAAGCCTATTTGACTAGCTTTTAGTAGTCACAAATCTATAAAAGTAGGTGTAACGGTATTTAATATGTGTGTAAGTTAATTCATTGTCTAAACGTCGAGTTACGAATCCCCAAGGACCAACCAAGGACCCTTGCACTTTTGTGTCAACACTGCTTCAGCACTGCGCACCCACAAAAGGGCACATATGGGGCGTGTTTTGATAGACGGGGCGTTGATACAAAATGTTGACCAACACTTATACATTTCATTAAAGGGGATCGTTTGCACACTCTCTAAACTCATGGACGGATGTGCAACACGAAAGTGGGGCTGGTCCATCTATTGAGCCACGAAGCGTCGACGGGGTTCCATCTAGGAGTGGCATATTTTTTATGCACATTTTAAATTAGTAAAAGAAATTAATTAAATATTTTAGTGGTTAGTTAGGGATTAAGAGATTACTAATTAAATTAATTAACCCCCCCCCCACTATAAAGACTCCAACACCATTAGCCTAATTAAAACTCTAAAAATAAACTCTCTTCCTTCTTTCTTCTTTCTCTCTCCATTGGAAGACACCATTGAAGACTAGCTAGGGATGTATTTCGAGGCTGTTAAGGGGATATTTCACCATGAAATCTTCATCAAACGTGAATGTATGGGACCTTTGTGACCTCTTTACTCAAAGGGTTACTTCAAAGAATTTTCAAAAGTTGGGGCATTCATGTTGCTTCTTCTCAATCTAGAAAATTAGATTATGAATTGACCTGTTTAAGTTTCTATTGAATAATATGAATACATTAACATGTAATCTAACTGAATTGTGATATATCTTGATGTTGTGGTGTAGTTTGTAGATGATGATCCTTAACCCTAGGTTTGATATTGGTATAGCTCAGTCCCATACCCTGGCTTCAATGATGGAAACAACCAAGTTAGTTGAAATTGGTTCAATGTAATTTTTTATTGGTTGAATTACTATTAAATGATGTTGTTACAATAATTATGAACAAATTATAGTGAATGGTAGTCTTTCGTTCTAGTTCTTGAGAAGATGATCTAGGTTAGGAAGTGAATTGACCTATGTATCTTGTCGTAAGCTATGATCTAGTATTTAATTGTGATGTAGTGATTCTCATAGCCTTGTTACCATGTTGATTCCTTATTTCTGATGATGTATACCAAAATTAGGTTTAATTGAGGACTTATGGTAAAACCTTGATGATGAATTATGATGGAGAATTGGTAAGTCTTATGATCTCTATCCTTTACTTCAAATTGTGGTAAATTATGATTAAGTCCGATGTTATATTTAAGTATGCCTTGTTTAGAATTTATAAGGTGGTAAGATGTTTAATTGAAATGTCTTGACTATGTTGTGAGGTTGATTAAGGTGTATATGTTATAAGAATGGTTACGACTACCAATGTGCCTGATTATGAATTTTAATGAAAGGAATTATACTCGTGCAATTATTATTGAGCTATGATGATGATGTTATACAAGGTTAGACCCTATGACCTAAACAAATCCATGATGAATAATTAAAGGCTTAAAGACATTTTATAAAGGGACTTTAGGTTAGCACCGAGTGAACTAGAGTGATGAGTGTCCCTTCCCACATAGGAAATGTAGGATCACTAATGTAAGAATGGTTACTACAATGAATGTAGCATAAAGAGGGTCCAACAATATCTCCTTGTTAATTAACTATATTGCCTCCATAGGAATACTAGCTAGGGAATCCACGTAGTTACTATGTTTTATATTTGGTACTACGTTGGCAAATAATCCGCCTTCCTTTGGTGTAGGGTTTTATGATACCGGATTCCATATTATCTCATCTAGTCTATGTCAGTTAGGGGAGGATGTTCCCAAAAGGTAAAAGGAATTATATGATTGAATTCTAACTAGGATAACCCAAGGGGTCTAACTTAGTCTAGGTAGGGGTATGGAACTTTACCTAGGCATTGCACTAGTTAGCCTTGAGGGGAGTCTTAGGAGGATTTTCTTATGTATATTTATACTTATAATGATATATGATATGTATATGATGAACTTGCATATTGTTAATACTATATGTAGATTAGTTCACTTATGAATATGTTTTGGATTATATTGTTAATGTAAGATGAAATGTATATCTAAATGTTATGATATGTGAAGTAGGACATTAGTCATGATTCTTGTTGGGTGACTTTATTTAGTAAGGTAATGGGGCTTTGCTTGATCATTGCACTTACTCATTTGATATATGTTCATGGGTAATTATCCTGCTTTGTTTATAATAAAATGTGCTCTTATTCATGCTTATTGTTAATATCACTTAATGATAGAGTCACTTGATTATGTATCCACTTATCTGGTATGAATTGTTGACTTGACTATACTTTATGTTTTAACTTATTGGATGAACATGCCTATGACTTAATGAATAAGACATTTTGATTGATATAGACTTAATGAACATGCCTATCACTTAAAAAAAAATGCATACTTTATGAAATGATCCTTTTTCTTAGCATGTTTTTCAAGTATGTGTGCATCTGGCCTCATACTAACTACAAGTGGCGTACTAACTCCATTACCTTCTTTTCCGCAACATTTAAGGTTCTGGTCGTTTAAGTTTTTTTTAAGGCGACTGGAAGAAGACTTTGATCCTTTGATCATCCAAGTAGGGTAGGTCCTCATTTTCCAAGGATCATGTCAATATCGAGATTATGTGGTTACATAAGTTGTCAGAATCTTCTATTTTATCTCCTTTCATTTGCGTACGGATTGTATAAAGCCTCTATGTGGCTCTCTTTATTTTGATGTATGGGATATTCCCAAATGACTAATAGTGTTAAATGGTTATGAGATGAGACAATCTTTGAAGACTATGTTTGATCTATATATATATATATATATATATATATATATATATATATATATATATATATATATATATATATATATATATATATATATATGTGCAATAAAATTTGAAGCTTATGTAACCTTCCTATGCAAACGGTTCATGTATACTCGATATATATATATATATATATATATATATGTGTGTGTGTGTGTGTGTGTGTGTGTGTGTATGTAGAAGTCTATGCAAACCTCCAAGTAGAAGTAATGAAATTTTTTTAATATTCCGATTAATTTGACCTATGAATGTAATGATGTACACTAAGAGGCTAGTCTTAATCCTCAAAGAGGCCGCCTCCGCCGGTTACCTCTAGATAATAAAATCGGATGTGATAAACTTTGTATCAATGAATGAGGTTGAATTATCTTAGAATCAATGTCTCACTGAACAAATTATATGTAAATTCTTATTCATATTTTTGAAGCGCGCCACACTTATGGATTAGAACCTACGTGATGCCTTGGAAACTCTCACTTTCTTCGAAGTCTAATATCCTACCATTAGATTATAGTAATGGTGTGCTTTTTCATTTTATCTTTATGTTGTGATTATATAAAAATTAAAACTTGATGAAATACAACACATAGACTTGAAGAGGAAATGGATAATGTGGGAGATCCTCCACGTAGTGGTCAAGTTCCTCCTCTTGAAGAAGAATCTAATGGTGAAAATCTCCAGTTAATCCTCAACCCTTGACGGATGGTGATATAAGGGTTGTAGTTATCCAATCGTCCCAAGCCTTCACCACACAAGCCCAAACATAACGGCCCAATATAACCGGGAGGTTCTACCCCTTCCAAATCAAAAAATTTCTACCATGACCTCCCATCTAAAGGACTTCGCTCGGATTAACCATCCTACCTTCTAGGGATCTAAGGTTGAAGAAGACGCTTAAGAGTTCATCAATGAAATCTACAAGATACTCTTGTCTATGGTGTTGTCCACAAGTTAGAAGGTCGAGTTCTCCACCTAATTAACTAAAGGACATGGCTCAAGCATAGGTCATCCAATGGATAGATACTAAGCCATTGAGGGGTGGTCCAATGACTTGGGAGATCTTGCAGCAGCCTTTTCTTAATAAGTTCTTTCTTAGGGACATGAGGGAAGATAAAGTGGAGGAGTTCATAAACCTTCACCAAGGAGGTATGGGTGTTCATGAATACTCCTTCAAATTCCTTAAATTGTTGAAATATGCTCCTTCTATGGTTTCCGATCCTAGAGATGAAATAAGCCACTTTGGGACAGGGTGTGGAAAGTGTGGCAAGAAGCAAAATGGTGATTTCTTTAAGGGGGAGAACAATTGTTTTGGTTGTGTGAAAAGTGGGCACAGGGTCAAGCAAGTGGTTCAAATGAGGCTCTAGAGAAGAACCAAGTGGTGAAAAGTGGACACAGGGTATATTGAAAGTCTTCTCTATTGATATTTATGCCTTACTTGATCCTGGTGCTACTCTATCATTTGTTACTCCTCAAGTAGCCAAAAAGTTTGATATTTTTCCCGATATTTTGCATGAACCTTTTATCGTGACTACTCTGGTTGTTGAGTCAGTTGTTGCAAAAAGTCTTTATAGAAATTTCCTCTAACGTAGCCAAGTAGAGTTTCTTATGTTGAACTAGAAGAATTCTATATGTTTGATTTTGATATTATTTTAGGCATGGATTCGTGGCACGCTTGTTTTGGTTCTATTGATTGTAGGACAAGGGTGGTGAAGTTTAACATTCCAAATGAACCTGTTGTAGAGTGGAGGGGGGGGGGCGAGAAACTCTATTCCTAGAGGTCGTATAATCGCTTGTATAAAAGAATGCAAAATGATCACACAAGGTTGTCTATACCATATTGTAAGGAGTCCAAGATCTAGACTCTGAAATTTCTCCTTTTGAATCTGTCCCTGTAGTGAGTGAATTTCCGGAGGTCTTTTCTAATGATCTTCCTGATATTCCATCAAAACGGGAAATTGATTTTGGTATCGGATAAAAATCCCATTTCAATCCCTCCTTATCGGATGGCTCCAGTGGAATTGAAAGAGTTGAAGGAACAACTCAAAGATTTACTAGACAAAGGCTTCATAAGACCTAGTATTTCTCCATGGGGTTGTAAAACCCACAAAATAAGATAGGTTTTTATATATTCTAACATGTTTTCTTAAGGTTATAAGGTCCTAAAATTAATTATAATTTCTTTTAGAGTCAGTGTGTAATGTTTGAGGTGATTTGGAAGTCAAACGTTAAGGGACGACCAAAATATTCGACGACTAGTCACCTATGTGCCTCATATATCTTTATGTGTTTATATATTCTATGTCATAAGATTATGAAGTCAAAATGAGTTTTAACGATTTTTATAGGTAGTTTTTGGAGTTTCGTGAAGTTTGTAGGTCAAACGTCAAGAACGTCGAAGACATTCGAAAGTTAACCCTTAAGACGCTCAATGTATGTCTTGATGGGGCCTAGGCTGTTTGGACGTGTTATGTGCATTTATTTTGGGTGAAACACATATGGGAGGTCTACAAATTTTTAAGAGTTTTATTTACATTGAAAACGTCAGTGTACAACTTCTAAAGGCCCCGGCAAGAGGACCTATACGAAGGACCTAAGGATGTCGAGACACTTCCTTAGCTTGGTCAATTGACGAGATCCAAGTGACGCCCCATCATTCCATATACGCCCCATCGATTGAGGCGTGGGTTAAAACTCATACAAAGGAGATGAATTATCCAAAATCAAGCCGTAGTCATCAACAACAGAGCAACAAGACACCCCGTGGACAAGTCGACGCTTCGTCAATGATGCCCAATGGTGGCGTGAAACTGTTGCCATGGGACTGCTTCATTAAAGGGGTCAATGGGAAATTAACCATGTCCTAACCTGTCTCTAATTGAATTATTTACCAATTTTTTTGTGTATATAAGTTATCTAAACATTACCAACCCATTCCCAATCCCATTCACTCAAATTGAACCTTCCCTCCAAAACCAATTCTCTCTATATTTTATTCTCATGGGTTATTAATAATGTTTTATAGGTTTTCAACTAGTCAAAGGTATGGTGATCCTTCATCTCTACGTAACTTTTCACTTGGAGAGTTCTTCTTAAAGATTTCAAAGGAAAAACATCATCAAAGTTCTTCTTCTTCAATCTATCCATGAGTTCTTTTTAAAAACGTTTTTAATGGTTAAATAATGATGACTTGATGTTAATGTTGTGGTTTTAACGTAATTTTAATCCAAGTAACTGATGAACCCAAATCCCTTCCCAAAATTGATTTAGCCCTTGCATGGGCATTCTTATCATGGCTTTTTAATGGTTGAATTGTCATTCTCTTACGTTCAATTGACTATATCTACTGTATTTACTTGAATTGATGATGAATTTATGTTGAAGGATCCATTTGGATCAATGTATGAACAACTGAGCATACTTAGTCTACTTAATAATGAGATTACTATAATGATGGTTCTTAATTTAATATAAGTGGAATTCAATTATGTTATGTTCTTTGTATCTACTGGTTTAGGTTAATATTGTGTTTTAATTATGGATATGAATATCATATGATCAACTAAAGAAGGATTATATGAATTGATTTAGGTTTTTTTCTATTTCTATAAAATACTAACTTGTGAACTTGACGTTAGGGTGGTTGTTATGTGATTCAATCATGTTTAATTGTCCTTAGCTACTGCCTATAATGTAATGTGATTAAGAATTGTATATAATTAATCTAATGTGGATCAATGAATGATTGTTTGAATTGGATTAATCTATGTAAACTTATTTTCCGTGAATTGCTAATATAAAGCATACGTACAGTGAATTCAACATTATTGGCAATTGTAGTAGGATATCCTTTAGATTATGATTTGTTTGGTTACTGCCATACAGGTAATTTATAATGAATTTTTATTGATAAACAATACTATGGAAATTGATTGCTGATCTATGCCTATCTATTTTCTAGAACAATGGTAATGTTTTGCACTAGTTGTATCATGATCTTGCAACGACTTGTACATGGTTTCTTTTATGTTTAAGTACATTTAGATACTTTACTATACATCTATTATAAATGAGAGTATCTGTTGATCAATTTTTATCAAAAAGGGTTGATGAATTTGTAAGGTCTACTAATCCTCCCTACTTTTCTATGTTAATGTAGTGATGAATCGTTGTATGGCATTGAGTGGTATAGTCCAATTATGGTGGCGCTGTTTACTTCATTTTCATATATATATAATGACCATTGACTTCAAGTAAAATTTATGATTATACGAAGGAGTGGTTATGATGATAACCTTATGTGTAACTTGTGCCTAGTTTTCTTTTCTAGTTGTGAATCTAGGTGATGTTACTGTTGGTATGAGCATGCAAATGGGTATTATAATGTTATATGTATTTGATCCCTATGATGAGGTTTTATAATTCTATATGTGATGGAAAGCTAAGATAGGTACATAAATACGGAAGCTTAATGTAAGAATGTTGTTAAGCACTCTTATTGTCACGACCGGAGTCTAGACCCTAGATGAGACCGATGTCGTTGACCTCTTTGAGGTCGCAAACAAGCCTACTTACGTCATCGTTACTTCATCTAGGTCAATTTTACTAGAAAATTTGAAATTTTTGATTACTTATTACAAATGAAACATATTCTACTTAACATCATAGTCGTTCACTATCAACCATCTAATATTAAGATCATCAAGTGAAAGAAATAGTTCAATTCTGAATTAAATATAAACTTGCCAAAACGGATCCAATACAATGTTAGAAAAAATATGGGAAAGAAATGCTAGTGTAACATACTCCACTAGCAAAAACCTACATCTATTTAGATTATAACAAAAGACATCCTCGAATGCATGAGGGTCTACCAAGTCCGGATGAATGCTCCACCTACGTATAGTTGCAGCTTTTTATCTTAATCTCTAGCGTTCGCCTGTGCATGCATCTAAAAGTATAGAGTTGTATGGGATTAGAACACACTTGTACTTAGTATGGGTATATGCAAACAAACACCAAGTACATGCATGATACGAATAACTCTCTCTAATCGATATGAATTATGGAAACAAAGGTCAGTGGATTGTAAAATCGGATAAGGAAAGTCATGTCATGAGAGTAACATGCATTATCAGACTTATCATTTTGCAAACAACACATAACATATTTCACATATCATATCACATAGTTCATATCATTCTTTCTTATACCAGTAGACCTTGGAATCATGGACTTTACATTAGGACTTCCTAAAATGAGGGCTCAACATATGGGACCTCAACTAAGGAGCCTTCTTTAGCAAACACACAATATGCTTCATTCATTCATACATACTTCATTTTTCATTCTTTCATATACTATTTTAACCACCAGTAATACCTAGTATGTAGTTTAAGACTTTCATCGGGTTAGCTGTGCAATGACAAAGAATAACCTACTGTAATTACTTAAGTGTAGCTCATCTCTTAATTATCCTATCCTAACACCTTTAGTATCGTTCATCCCGTTATGTGCATTCGTTGAGGATGGCCTCATTCTTTCTTAGGGAACTTTAACCTTAACAAACATAGATCGTGTGAGCTCATGAAATCCAGTGTCTGCCCGACATTGAAAAGAGGTGGAATCATTGTCCAAAGTGACCCGAACATGCTAGCTTATATAGGGAGTCGAACTCTACTAGATCCCTATATTGGCACTATAAGTTCAAAGACTAGGAGATATAAGGAGACCCATATTCGTCATGACGGATAGTCTCATCTAATGAGATTTACGTGAACCTCCTCCCTTCCAGAAGGAATGCATCACCACTCATAGCTAACTTATCGGTGTTCAGTATAAAGTTCCACTACATTCAATCATAGCTCATTAGATGATTTCTCATCTCATCATTTGTATTAAGTATGTTTTTAACTTTAATACTTTCATTAGAGTGTTCATAGATAGTGGTCTCTTTATTAACTTTACACTCTCATTGGTGAGTACATTTTGCTAACATTTACTTAGGCTCATTTGAGATTTCTCTCATCTTTCACATTTGCGCGTCAACACATTCATTAGCTTTAGCACATTTTCTCTTTATAATTACTCACCCCTTTTACGTGAATGTTCATTTCATCATATGTCAATGCACTTGGACCTTTAGTGTGTTTAACACTCTCACATAAACCTTTTAGGGTTACATAATTTCGTCATATACATCTTAGGTTTACTTAGTTTTAAACGTATGCTAGCATATGAGTCTATGCATACAAGCCATGAGGCTTACTTCATAGTTCGTTTAAGTAATTCATATTTTTCTAAGATTATGTGGTAGAAGAAAAATGCATCTTGTATGTACCCGAAGATCTTGATTTCGATCAACGTAGGCATTATTCTTTTGAACATTTATTAACATACGAATTATGTGTCAATACGGAATTGGGAAAGGGAACCCGATTTCGAATCCCTTGAATAATACTTACATTTTTATTTATTTCCCCCTTTTCCTAATCTTCACCCTCGGCTTAGGGACCCAATTTCGAATCCCCTCACTAACATTGTTTTCCTTCCTTTTTCCTTTCCCTCACTTCACCTTAAATGTTTAGGCATTAGGGGACCTGAGATGCAACCTCCACATTAAAATTTCTCTATTTTTAATTTTCCTTAACTCATTTTATGTTGGCCGAGAGGATGTGGGTTCGAATCCCACTCTATCATCTCATTATTTTTATTACTTTTACTCTGTCTCCTCATTCGACCGAGAGTTCGTGGGATCGAATCCCACTCCTCCCATACTTTTTTATGTTTTTCTATTTTTGACCTTCTCCTTATCATGTTTGACCAAGAGGTGGTGGGATAGAATCCCACTCCTCTCACTTATTTTATTTAATTTTTAAGTATGAGAATTAGCTAAGGCACTTAATTTTGATTCCCCTTAACACCATTCCCTTACTTACATTTTTAGTGATTTTCACATGGTGAGGTCTCGGGTTCAATCCTTAGTGACCTCACTTATTTTACATTCATTTTACATTGCATATTGTACATTTTTGCTTGACCGAAACCAACCAACAAGGTGCTGGAAAATGGGTCACGTTTTTCAGATCATTTTTATCAACAATTATACGTTAATTCATAGGGCATTTTGTGAATCATAATTATGTTTTTTTAGGTGTACTTTCATAGTTACATTTAGCATAGAATTATCCCCTAAATTAGCCATATTATACCTCATATGAAAAACACTATTCATACAAGATTGTGCACGTTAAATACAACCATAAAACACGCCATTTTTGAACTTCAAACCGAAAGTATATGTCACGGCTTACACATTGCACACACATAATTTTTCACATAATTTTGAGAATAAGTAAATTGTCAGTGATATAATTCCGAACACAGTTTCATGAACATATTCATCACAAACATCACATTACACGCCTAATCCACCAGAAGACATGCCAACTAAGATCATTCGGAGCTACTGACAAGGAATATGTAATGGGGAACAACGCTAGTTTTCGGAGTAGATTCATATCAGACATAAGGGTAACTTGGAAAAAGCACCAAGAGGAAGAAACCCATACCTATTTTTTTCCTTCAACACTTCCAATGTGCTGCCAAATCCACAAATAAATCAATGTCCCACCTTACCCGACAAGAAATTACCTTTTTCCTTTACTTTTTAAAATTATCTTGTCGTTTGTATTTTTTTGTAAGTTCTTCAAGTGTGAAGAACTTTTGGTTTTTGTTTTATCTTTGTCTTTTATAACCAGAAAGAGAGTTAAATCGTGATAGAGTGTTTGAAGAGAGGGAGATAAACAGGAAAGAGAGAGATGTGAGGTAGTGTTCCCTTAGAACTAGGACTGTTAGGCAAGACTTAGTGAAATTAGACTAAATAGTAGTTAATAAATAAAAATTAATAATAAAAATCTGATTTTTCTTTTTCTTAAATCAGCATTTAAATATTAATTAATTCACCAAAATAATTAATTAAATTAAATCATTGCTCCTACCTAGGTTCGAACCAGGGTGGAGCAAGATTTCGCTCAAAGGCCAATTTAGGCCCTTTCTACCCAAGTTGCCCCTCCACCATATTAATTAAGTAATTAATTAATTATTTAGGATAATTATGATACTACCCTTATCCTTGAAAAAGACCATTTACAACTAGACCCTCCAAACTTAAGATTATCCCCTTTTAAGCCCGATTAAGACTTAACCGGGTAGATCTTCGTATTCGGGTGCCCTACATGGCTGGTCCCAACTTTTCCTAGATCAAAAAAATCCCCAAGTCTGTTGGCTTGGTTGTTTCAAGGGTTCAGAGGTCTAGTTCCACACGAATCAATCTGTGTGAACCTGGTCTAATCGTAGGCATTCTAGACACATTAAACATTACTTAGCATAGCCATTTTTAGGGTTGTTACATTATCCTCCCCTTAGGAACATTCGTCCTCGAAGATACTTCTTATAATATATCACAATGCAAATCATATCACAATGTAGGTATTATGCACAATCAAGGAAAAGCAACCAAGAAAAGAGGAGATAAGGAAACTTAGACTTAATAGTACAAAGTCTAACCTCAAGAGCTGAAAAGTTGAGGTTAGACGGATTTCATATCGGCCTCGGCCTCCCACGTAGCACCCTCAAAAAGATGATTCCTCCACAATACCTTCATTGTTACAATCTATTTCTTCCTCAGCCGCTTGATCTGTTTGTCTAAAATTTGAACAGGTAGCTCCTCATAGGACAAGTCTTCATCAACCCCCAAACCTTTAAAAGGTAGAATCGATGTTGGATCACCTAGGATCTTCTTTAACATAGAGACATGAAAGACTGGATGAACAGAAGATAGCTCCGCAGGCATGCTAACTCATTGGCCATCTCACCCAGAAGTTGTAGGATCTTATATGGCCTAACATACCTCAGAATCAACTCCCCGTTCCTGTGAAACATCATTACCCCCTTCATAGGTGATATCTTCAAATAGACCTGGTCACCAACATCAAACTATATGGGCCATTTTCTATTGTCTGCATAAGACTTCTGCCGACTGTAAGCAGTATTCAACCTGTCCCTAATAACACTTACCTTCGTTAAGGCATCATGAATGATCTCTGGACCCAAAATAAATGACTCTCCAACCTCGAACCACCAAACTAGAGAACTACACCTCCTACAATATAATTCGGCAAACTGTGCAATCCCAATGCTAGAGCGATAGCTGTTATTATACGAGAACTCTATCAAAGGCAGATGGTCATCCCAACTACCTCTTAAGTAAATCACATACGCTCTCAGCATTTCCTAAAATGTTTGAATGGTGTGCTCTGTCTACCCATCAATCTGAGGATGAAAGGTTGTTCTAAGCTTTATCTACATGCCTAATTTTTTTTGGAAGGATCTCAAAAATGTGAAGTGAAATGAGCTCCTCTATCTAAAATGATAGACAAATGAATCCCATGCCATCTCACAATCTCATCAATGTAGAGTCTCATATAATCCTCGGATTTGTAAGTAGAATTCACAAGGATAAATTGGGCTTACTTAGCCATCTTGTTCATAATAACACATATGGAGTCATGTCGTCTCCTAGTTTCGGAAAACAAACAATGAAGTCCATATAAATGGCCTAATACTTCAATTTTGGGTCCTCGATAATCTGAGTAACACCACTAGACATAAAATGTTCTGCCTTCACCTGCTGATAATTAGTACACTTGACTATATTCAGCAATGTCCTTCATGCCATCCCACCAATAGATCTGTTTAAGATCATGATACATCTTGGTGGAACCTGGATGTTTGGAATATCTAGAACCATGGTCCTCTAAAATAATCATGGTCCGCAAATCATCCATATCTGGCACACACAGTCAAACCTAGTACCTAAGTATGTTGTCACCTCCCAAAGAAAAAGACTCATTCATCTTGGTAAACATTGAGTCCCTCAGCTCCTTAAACATCGGATAAAGATTTTGACCCTTCTTGACTCAAACTACTAAGGATGATTCAGCACTATGATAAACTTAAACACCCCCACTAGTAGAGTCAACTAACCGCACCCTGTCGGGCCAGTCTATGTATATCTTTAACCAAGTACTTCATATCATCCTTAACGTGGGTTGTACTTCCCATGCTCATCCTGCTCAAAACATTAGCAACAAGATAAGCCTAACCTGGACTGTAGTGGACATTCATGTTATAGTCCTTCAACAGCTCCAACCACCTCTGCTAACATAGATTCAACTCCCTTTGTGTGAACATGTACTAGAAACCTTTTTGAGCTGTGAACACATCCACATGCACTCTTTGAGTGACATAACTCTTTCCATGAACCTCGAGCTATCTGGAGGAATAAGTTATAAATTTACCCCCTTATATAAGAACACATTCCAAACAAACACTAGATGCATCACAATAAACAATGTAATTCTAACAACTTAGGTAATGTAAGCACCGAGGCTGAAATGAGTCTTTCCTTGAGCTCCTGGAAGCTCTTCTCACAAGTCTCCGACCATTCAAACTTGACTTTCTTGTTCGTCAAAGCAGTGAGTGGGGCAATAATGGAAGAAAAACCCTCCACAAACCTTTGGTAATAACCATCCAATCTCAAGAAGCTACTGATATCTCTAAGAGTAAGAGGTATCGTCAAGTTCTTAACAACCTCAGTCTTCCTGGGGTTTACCTCCACACCATTGTCAAACAGAACATGACCCAAGAACGTCACTGATCTAAGCCAGAAATCACTTTTGTTGAATTTGTCATACAAGTTATGTTGTCTAAGTATCTGCAAGGTTAGTCTCAAATGTAGTTCATGCTCTTCCCTGGTCTTAGAGTAGATGAGAATGTCATCAATGGATACTATGATAAAAAAAATTAGGTATTTATGGAAGACTCTGTTCAGGAGTTCCATAAATGCAGTAGGTGCCTTAGTGAGATCAAATGACATAACCCAAAACTCGTAATGACCAAAACAAATACGGAAGGTTGTCTTTGGAATATCTTCATCCCTAACCCTAATTTGATGGTACCATTAACGAAGATCAATCTTCAAGAAAAACTAGACCCTTGGAGTTTGTCGAAAAAGTCATCTATTCTGGAAAGTGGATTCTTATTCTTTATAGTGACTTTGTTGAGCTGCCGATAATCGATACACATTCTAAGGGTTCCATCTTTCTTTTTCAAAAATAACCCTTGAGCGCCCCAAGGGCATATGCTCGACTGAATGAAACCCTTATCAGCTGGAGCTTTTCTGTAAGGAGAAATCGAAATTAGTTTTAGTATCGAGTTCTAAGTCGATACAAAATTCAATCTCTTTAGGGGAAGAACTCTAGGAAAATCATCAAGAAACACATCTGGGAACTCATTCACTACAGGCACTGAATCTATGGAAGGAATGTCATGATCTAAATAATTAACACTCACAAGATGACACAATAATCTCTTGGACATCATTTTATTGGCCTTAAGGTTCAAAATTAAGGTATTAGGACAACTAAAATAGTACCCCTCCCAGACCAACTTTACATAATTAGGGAATCTAAAGTTCAGAAACATACTACGACAATCCATACAAGCATAACAACTATGAAGCTAGTCCATGCCAAGAATAACATCAAAATCGTTCATTGGTAACTCAACCAATTCTGCACACATAGTCTTACCACATACAACTATTGTTCATCCTTGTATACTCTATCAGATCTTGCATTATCTCCTAAAGGTGTAATAACAACTATATGATCATGTAAAACTTCAGGCAATATCTCAAAAGTGGGTGCAAGCAAAGGAGTTACAAAGGAAAGCATAGATACATGATCAAGTAAGGCATAAACAGAAGTTGAGAATACTTGCAGTATACTTGTGACCACATCAACAAACTTCTCCTGCTCCTACCTACCCTTCAGGACATAGAAACGATTCCTCTTAGAAGGCTCGCCTGCTGCTTCACCCTGTGGATTAGGCCTAGGCTGAGCATTACCTCCAGCCTGACCCCTGTTCTGTGGACAGTCCTTGACCATGTGCCCGTTTCTTCTGAAACCGAAGCAGGCATTAGTGCCTTGTCGGCACTCTCCACTGTGCGCACGACCACACTTGGCACAGTCCTTTCTAGGACGCAAAACATCACCTACATTTCCCTTCATGGGCTTGGGTCTGCCTCCTCTAGGTGTTGCACTCATCTGAAAGTTAGAGTTCACTGAACTATGATACCCCTTTTTCAATCTGGCGGCTCACGGACGCCAAAGTTGTTCTTGTTGCCACAATTACTAGGACCTGCATGGTTAGAAAATTTAGGCCTCCTATCATCATGGACTCCCTTCTTCTTTCGGCTATCATTTACCTTCTAGAAATGCACCATCAACCTTGAGAGGTCCATGTTATCGTAGAGCATCGCACCCCGACATTCCTCCTAGAGATCTTCTGTGATTCCTATGAGGAACCTACTCATCTCATCCCTGCTGTTAGATACAAGGTAAGTGTCTTACCTTGATAATTTCACAAACTTAAGGGAATACTTCCTAACTGTCATCGAACACTGTTTAAGGTTGAGAAACGCCTCAACCTTGGCCTCCCTCATTTCCCTGGGGAAGAATCTCTCTAGGAAAGCTATCTTAAACAGCTCCCATGTGACTGGAATTCCACACAAAGCTCGGTTATCCTGCAACATCTTGCACCAATACTGTGCAACATCCTTGAGCTATTAAGAAGCCACCTCAACCTTCTAAGTATTTGTGGCCCTCATGACCCAAAAGATCTTATGTACCTTATCCATAAAATCCTGGGGATCCTCTGAAGTCTTGAAACCTGTGAAAATTTGAGGATTCATCCATGTAAAATCCCATAGTTTGTCTGCCCGTAGTTTGTTTGCCATGATATGAACAGTTGCGTTGTCCCCTATTAGTTGGCTTGGGCCATGATAGCCTAGGCCTACATAGTGATGGCTTGAGACATCTGATCCAGAGCGGTTCAAAAATCTGCATCAGTCAACTAGCTGGGTTAACTGGCATGGACACTCCTTCCGCTGGAGCCTGGGGTTGAACTTCGTTACCCCCAGCAGCTGCTCCTCCTCTCCCATGACTAACGTTCTGACTTGTGTTAATTTTCTATAAAAATAGAATTGATGTTATACGCTTATAACACCAAAGAACTAGACATTAGAGAAAGCACAATAAGATTAGAAGAAGAGAAATTTTTGTACGCATCATGCAGTCACTAATTAAGAATAGTGTTGCACTTCACTACCATGACTTAGAAACTACTCGATGTGGTTTAAATGATTTTATTATCCTCGGAAGTTAACCTAGAGCTCTGATACGAACTTTGTCACGACCTGAGTCTAGACCCCAGACGCTCTTAGAGGTCGCAAAAAAGCCTACTTAGTCATCGTTACTTCATCTATGTTGATTTTAGCTGAAAATTTGAACTTTTTGTTTCCTTACATGCTTACTAAACAGTCGATTACATATAATTGTTCACCATCAACTATCTAATATTAAGATCATCAAATGATAGAAACAGTTCATAGTTGCATTAAATGTGTACTTGCCAAAACGACACCAATACAAAGTCTGAAATTAATTGGGAAATGAAACACTAGTTTAACATGCTCCACTAGCTAAAGCCTACATCTAAGCTAGATCATAAAAGTAGAAAACCTCGAAATCATAAGGGCCTACCAAGTTTTGATTAAAGCTCCACGTCCAAATAGCTGCAACGTCAACTTGTAAGTTGTACCGTCCACCTGTGCCTGTACCTATAAATATAGAGTTGTATGGAATTAGTACACATTTGTACAAAGTATGGGTATATACAAGCACACACCAAGTACATGCATGATAAATAATAGATCTTTCCTAACAACATGATATATGGAAAGTAAAGTCAGTGGACTTGCCAAATTTGGATAAGGAGAGTCAACGGACCTGCCAAATTTGGATTCGGAAAGTCATGCAATGATTGTAACATGCATCATCCACCTTATCATTTTGCAAACAACAAATAACATAGTTCACATAGCACATATCATAATTTATATAACACAACGTTTTGCATGTCATTCATTTGTATGCCATGAGACCTTGGAATCATGGACTTGACATTAAGACGTCCCAAAAATGAGGGCTCAACATATGGGACCTCAACTAGGGAGTCTTTTTTATTCACTCACAGATATTTCATTTCATTTCATTCATGGGACAATGTAAGCACCAACTATACCTAGGATGTAGTTTAAGACTTTCATCGGGTTTATTATGCAATGACCAAGAATGACCTAATGTCATTACTTGAATCTAAATCACCTCTTGATTATCCTATCATAACATACTTGGTATCATTAGTTTCATTATGTGCATCATTTGAGGCTGGCCTCATTAATTAATTGGGAACTTTAACTTCAACCAACATAGATCATGTGAGCATCATAAAATAGAGTGTCATGAAACCCCACAACGAAAAGTGGTGGAATAACCAAACCAAAGTGACCAAGAACATGCTAGCGTACATGGGAATTGAACCCCGGCAGATCCCTATATTGGCACTGTAGGTTCGACGACAAGGAGATACAAGGAGACCCATACCTTGCATGATGGAGAGTCTTATCTCATGAGAGTTATGTAAACCTCCGCCCTTACCAAAAAAAGGTATCACCGCTCATAGCTAGTGTATCAGTGCTCAGTGTAATGTTCTATTACATTCAACTCATACGTCATTGAAGCTGGCTTCTATTATGAGGACATCATAGATCAATCGATATTTTCTCATCTCATCAATAGTATTAAGTGTGTTAATCTCAATGCTTTCATTAGAGTGTTCATAGAGACATGTATCTTCATTAAATTTACACTCTCAGAGGTGAGTACGTTTTGGTAACATTTAGTTAGGCTCATTTGTGATTGCTCTCATCCTTTACATTATGCTCATATCATGTTGTCACCACATTCATTAATATTAGCACATTTGGTCTTCATAATTACTCACCTTTTTTACGTGAATGTTCATTTCATCATATGCCAATGTTGTAGGCCATTTAGTGTGTTTCAAACTCTTACTTAGAACTTCTAGGGTTTAATCACTTCATTGTTTGTTTCATCATTTCACTGTTCATTTCGTCATATGCCAATGCACTTGTCCATTTAGTGTATCTTACACTCATACATAATCCCTTTAGAGGTTTCATCATTTCATTACATACATCTTAGGTTCACTTATTTTTAATCGTATGCTAGACTTATGGGTCTATACATACAAGTCATGAGGCTTCATTCATAGTTTCTCTAATTAATTCATATTTACCTAATATTATGTGGTACAAGACTTATTCATCGTGTAGATATGCCAAGATATTGATTTCTATATTTTAGAGGCAACATTCATTAAATATTACTTACGTATGACTTATGTGTCAATACGGAAATGAGCAAAGGAACCCGATTTCGAATACCTTGGACAACACTTAATCTTATTTTAAATTTGATAATCACATTTTTAAGATTTGGGGGACCCTATTTAAATCCCTATTAACCCCATAATATTACCTTTCTTTTTCTCCTCTCCTTTTTCGTTTAATTGAAGGAGGTTGTAGGTTGAATCCCACAAGCTCATTATTTATATTTTATTTTAACTTTTAACTTTCTCACCTATTCAATAAATTTTGGGTTCAAACCCCACTATCCACATTTGTTATCTCCTTTATTTTTCTCCAAACTCTCGCATCCATTCAAGAGGTTGTGGATTCAATCCCCACTCACCACATCTATTTTTCCTTGTATTTTTCTCACAAAATTTTTATGAAATTTTCATTTAGTGAGGTCATGGCTTCAATCCCCAGTGGTCTCACATTTAAAAAAAAATTAGAAGAAGCTCATTTTTTTAAAAGTTGGCAGGGACTACAATTTCCAGCAGGCCGGAAATTTAGTCTCTTCCAATCCATTTTTGTCTTAATCTTTTGTTGATATTTTTGTAGCTTTCATGTAATGATCTCTTGGGTTAATTCCTTAGTAATCTCAATTATTTTAGATTCATTTTTATTGCATTTTGTACCATTTGTTTTGGCCGAACACAACCTACCAAATGCTGGAAATTTGTTCACTATTTTCAGCTTCTTTTTATCATCATTCATATGTTAATTCATAAGGCATTTCGTGGATCATTTAGTGCATATTTAATTGTATTATTTTTATGATCATATTAATCCAAGAATTACCATTTCATCCAGCAACATTAAACCACTTTTACACCTCATGATTTCCAAACATTCGCACATAAAATTCAACCATAAAAAAACATTTTCACATACTTTCGGTTGACATAACTTAACATGCTTAGAATTCCAAACACATAATACAGAACAAATTATATAAAAAAAAAACTTCATATTTAAACTACCAGAAAAAATATAAACAACATGATCTCTAATCTATTTCACATTGAGATCAAAGGGGTACTAGGGACAAGGAGTTCGACCAGAAAGGGAACAACCGTAGTTTTCGAGTACATTCATCTGTGCCTTAAGGGTCTCTTGGGAACGGGACCAAGAGTAATAAAACCCATAACTTGTTGTAGCTTTCCAAACCTTTCAAGTGCTGCCCAAAACCTCCCCTAAACCTTCAACACAACACCGTCGAGAAGCTGATGCAAAGTATTCGTTTCATAAGTTAGCTTGCTTGCTTGAATATTTATTTTTTGTAAGTTCTTTGAGAGTAAAGTACTTTTTGTTGTTTTCTAATGTTTTTATTTTCTATTTTTGCAGCTTATATTGTTAGAGAATTTCTTGTGAAATAACAAGAGAGATTGAGCGTTAGAGTTGAGAGATAGATGTGAGAGAGTAGGAATTATATTAGGCTCAGGAGTCTAGTTTAGGACTTAGTCAAATAAGGTTTACTTAATTATTAAAATATCTGATTTTTATTTTATTTTAAATCAGCTAATGAATAACAATTATTAATTAATTATATTTATTCAATAGCTTAAATAAAAATCACATTAATTCATTGCTTCTACCTAGATTCGAACCCGGGTGAAGCAAGACATCACTTCAAGAGCTCCATTTCGTCTCTCTCCGTCGAATTTGCCCCTCCACCTTATTAAATAAATAACTAATTATCTATTTAGGGTAATCAAGATATTACCCTATCCTGGAAAAATACCATTTTACCCTTAGATCCTCCAAACCCAAGATTTCCTCTTTTTTAGTTTGATAAAGACTACTTCTTCTTATTCGAGAGCCTACATGGTTGGACCCAACCTTTCCTAGCTCAAATAACTCCACAAGTTAGTTTGCTTGTATGTAGCAAGGGTTCCAAAGTCTGGTTCTACTCGCATCAAATCCATGTGAACCCTGGTCTAATCATAGGCATTCTTGACACATTAAGTATCATTTAGTATGTCCTTTTTTAGGGTTGTTACACTCCCTCCGTCTAAGTGTGGGATGACGGTGGCATCGACGCCCTGTCAATCCACACGCAGACCGTACCCTGATTCTTTTCACTCCATTGATCAGTTTAGAGGTTGTGCAGGTGAAGGGACCTTATCCACCAAACTAAGTGTGGGACGACGGTGGCATCGACGCCCCGTCGATTCACACATGGGCCACTTTATGTCCCGTCAATGTACGCTGCCAGGAAGTGTTGCGTCAAACTAGTAGGATCCTCATCAAGGACCCTTAAGTAGTCCTTGGGGAAACATACCCAAAAGTTTCAATCGTGAAACAACTCAAACACCTATAATCTACCTTTCCACCAATTTTCTTATATTTACGACTCCTAAAAGTTAGTCAAATAGTCTAAGGCACACTAATATCCCTTTAAACCAATGTCCAGTACATCATGGACATTTTTTGATGTTTTCATTCTTAAACCTCCTAAATGACCTATATTCATTAAAACGGACTTAGAGATATTTCATAGACTTTATGACACCTATGTTTTTCTTTAGAACGTGTCTTGTATTTTCAAGGTGTTACAACCTTGAAAATATGGAGGCAATACTTGTATGGTGTCCATGTTGAAGTCTAAGACGAGCCTAAGAGTCTTCAATATGTGTTTACCCAAAAGGAGTTGGATCTTCGACAAAGAAGGTG
This sequence comes from Solanum peruvianum, assembly GCA_027705065.1. Lineage (NCBI taxonomy): Eukaryota > Viridiplantae > Streptophyta > Magnoliopsida > Solanales > Solanaceae > Solanum > Solanum peruvianum. The sequence continues at coordinate 22,404,507 of JAKWJD010001756.1, read as the reverse complement.
GTTAAAATTGTCAAAAGATTATGACATGAGTATCCTTTATCAACCTGGCAAGGCCAATATAGTTGTGGATGTTCTAAGTCGTATGGCGATGGGTAGTATATATCGTATATATGAAGCCAAGAAAGACCTAGTGAAGGATGTTCATAGGTTTTCTAGGTTAGGTGAGAGGTTGGAAGATTCTCTGAGTGGTGGATTCATGCTCCATCATAACTTAGAGTCATCATTGGTACTTGAGGTGAAGACACATTCATAATTCATTGATGGAGTTGAAGGAATTGGTCCTTGGAAATCTTAATGAGGCATTCTCCTTAAGGGGGATGGTATTTTAAGGTACCAAGGAAGATTATGTGTTCCCAAGGTAGATGAATTAAGGAACTAGATACTTGAGGAATCCCATGGGTCATGCTATTCAATTAATCTGGGTTCTTCAACAATGTACCATGACCTTAGGGATGTATTTTAGTAGGAATGTTTAAAAAAGGACATAGCGGAGTTCGTTGCTAAGTGTCAAAATTTCAAACCAAAAGCCAAATATCAAATGTCGTGTGGCTTACTACAATAAATCCAAGTTCCTACATGGAAGTGGGAAGACATCAATATGGATTTTGTAGTGGGTATACCTCGGTTTCAAAGCCAATATGACTCTATATGGGTTGTTGTGGATAGGTTGACCAAGTCCGATCCCTTTATTCATGTCAAGTCTACTTATTTGACAAAATATTATGCTAGAAGCTTCATAGATTAGATTGTGTGTCGACATGGTATTCCGTTATCCGTCATTATTGGATCGGGGTGCACAATTTGCATCTAAGTTTTTGAGGTCATTCAAAGAAAGGTTGGGTAATAAGGTGAAGTTGAGAACCGATTTCATTACGAAATGGATTTTGAAGAAGAGCATACTATTCAAACACTTGTGGATATGCTTAGGGCTTATATTATTCATTTCAAAGGAAATTGGGATAAACATGTTCCATGAGGAGTTTGTTTATAATAATAGTTTTCATTCATCCATTTCCATGGAACCTTATGAAGCCTTGTATGGTAGGAGAATTAGGTCTCCTATTAGATGGGTTGAAGTGGGAGAGCATTTACTTCTTGGTCCCGATTTGGTTTATAAGACTATGGATAAAGTTCATATCATAAGGAAACGGTTGCAAACGTCCTATAGTCGCAAACGTCCTATAGTCGGCAATAGTTTTATGCCGATCATAGGAGAAGGAATTTGTAGTTTGAAGAAGATTATAAGGTGTATTTAAAAATTTTACTTATGAAAGGGGTGGTTAGATTTGGCAAAAAAGGGAAGTTAAGTCCTTGTTATGTGGTTCCAAATGAAATCTTGCAAACGGTTAGTAAAGTTTCCTATAAATTGAAACTTCCTAATGAATTGGCTTCCGTTAATCTGGTTTTCCATGTTTTCATGCTTAAAAAGTGTTTTGGTGATCCCAAGTCTATTCTTCCTATTGATGGTCTTTGTGTGAAGGAACCTCTCTTATGAGGAAGTTCTGGCTTAATTTCCTTAAAGTCAAGTCAAGAAGTGAATGATTAAAGAGGTGGCTTCCGTAAAGGTGTTATGGAAGAATCCCTAGTTGAGAGTGCAACATGGGAGGCCGAAGCCGACATGAAGTCTCGTTACCCTCATCGATTTGATAGAAATGGTTACTAGTTCTTACCAATAATTAAAATAATATGTAAAAATTTATGTTTTTGATATTGGTGAAGTCGTGCAAAATGTGCATTTTCGAATAGTCTTACAATGAATTATAGTGAAGTTATGTAGTTGAACTTAAAATTTTGATATTTGGCTTGTTTGAGTTATCATGTGCATTTTGATATGGTGATTCTTTATGAAATGATACGTAGCATTTTGGTAAGTTGAACTATGTCTTAATTAACTCATGTAAAGAATGTTGAGATCATGTTGTTGTTGTGAGAAATATATTCCTCATAATGTAATATAAAGACTTATGTGTGGTAATTGAAGTTTTGAATTTCCTTGTGTAAGTGATACGATTGATTTTTTTATGTATTTTTCTTCTTTGGGCTTCTAGTCTTGAGTATATTGCTTCCTTCTAAAGATTTTTAGTGTCATTCGGGAAGAATGTTCCTAAGAGGGGATAACGTAACACTTCAAAAAATCAAAGACGTGTCTTAAACACTAACATAAGTTTCATGAGGTCTAAACACTATTTTAAGACCTAATTTAATGAATCTAGGTCATTTAGGATGTTTAGGAATCAAACATCCAAGAACGTCCATGACGTTCGAAAACTAGTTATAAGAGGTACTAGCGTGTCTAAGCCAATTTATCTATCTTTTAGAAGTCATAAATCCATGAATATTTGTGGAAGGGTAGTTAATATGTGTTTAAGTTAATTCGTGGTCGAAAGGTCTGGGTACGACTCCCCAAGGACTAACCAAGGACCCTTAAACTTTGGTGTAAACACTGCCTGTGCCTACGAAATGGAACAAACTGGGCGTGTATTGATCGACGGGGTGCCGATGCCAAACATCAACCAATAATTAGATATTTTGTTGATGGAGCTTGTTTGTACACTCTGTGAACTCATCAACGGATGTGCAACATGGAAGGTGGTGTTGGTCCGTCGGTTGAGCCATGAGGCTTCGACGGGGTTTCATTTGTGAGTGGCAAGTTTTTTCTGCACGATTTAACTTGGTTGAAAAAAATTAATTGAACATTATAGTTTTTAGTTAGGGATCAATAGAAGATAAATTAACTTAATCCCCCCCCCCCATTATAAAGACCCTAACCCCATTAGCCTAATTAAAACTCTCAAAATAAACTCTATACCTCACTATTGGAAGACACCATTCAATATTAGATAGGGGAGGGATTTGGGGGCTGTTAAGGGGATATTTCACCATCAAATATTCATCAAACGTTGAGGTATTGGATGTAATTAACCTTTGAGATCTTTTTCCTCAAAGAGTTCCTTCAATGAATTTTCATAAGTTGGGTTTCATGTGGGTTCTTCTCAATCTCGAAAATTAGGTTATGAATTGGTTTGGTCTAGTAGAGTTGGGTCAGGTTGGGTCGTGACAAAGTGGTATCAGAGCTGTTCTTCCTCGGAAGTGTCTACAGACCGTGTCTAGTAGAGTCTTGTTTATCGGTGTGTTGTGCACCACATCTATAAACAGGAAGCTACAGGACATTTAGGATGTCATCCTTTCTTCTTATTCAAGATCGTGTGATAGAGCTATATTAACAGGATAATCCCTCTCTAACAAATCCCTATGTTTTCAGTTATTCCTCCAAAGAAAGCGACAGCCGCCCAGAAGGGCGAATCGGTAGCAGAAAGTGTAAGGACCCAACCCGATGGGCCGTGACTAGTGCCCATTTTGGACACTCACATACAAACCTATAAAGTATGACCAACTGAAACTAAGACAATATGGAATTTAATCAAATCAAGCCAACCCCAATGCCATATATATATATATAAAGTAGATCTGTCACATAAGGAGTCATAACCATTCAACTGTACCAACATACGCGATCCGACAAGGCCGCCACTATCCAAAGCATAATAGCATACGCAGCCGACAAGGCTGCCACTACACAATACACAATGATGTACGCAGCCGACAAGGCTGCCCTTGTACAAGCGGACATCCCAAACAAACCATGTCAAGACCATTATCAAAAACATAAATATACAACCCACACGATGTCTACAGACCTCTAAGAGTATAGTAGTGAAACTCGACGGGACAGGGCCCCGCCATACCCATAGACAAGCAAAAGACTACATAAAAAGTTATGTACCAAAACGACTAGGCTCTGGAACAGTGGAGCTCTCCCAAATAGCACAGTACATATCCTAGGCGGGAGGATCACCGAACTGAGCGTCTACACCTGCGGGCATGAAACGCAACCCCCCGAGGAAAGGGGGTCAGTACAGACAATGTACTGAGTATGTAAAGCATAAGGTAAAGATGACAGGATACCAACATGATAAGTCGAAACAAGATATCGCTACACAGGTACCTTTTAAGTGAAAATCATGCATATCTTTAACATATAAGATGCCCAGCTTCCTTAGTAAGGAACTCGGCTAAATAATCATCATTATATATACATCATACGTACCCGGCCCTCTATGAGGGACTCGGTGAAATAGTCATCACATCATCTCCGTCATCATCATCATCATAACCATCCTCATCACCAATCATATATATAATATACATACCCGGCCCTTTAGTGAGGGACTCGGTGACATATGTAAGAAACTCCGCACGAACATTACCCGGCCCGGGACTCAGTGAAATGATAAATGAATCTATGCACGAGCAAAATATTATGAGCAACCATATGCAATTAAAATCATTTCTTATAACTCAATAGAAGAATCAACGTGGAACAGCAAGGAGTATTACCAAAGATTAACGTTATATCAAGATTATGAACCTTTAATACGATATGGAAACGTAAAATCTCAATGACTCTAAGAAGCACTACCATAAATATCAGAATTCACCATAGCCTTAGACATAGCCGATATATAAAGGAATAATTGTGGAAGTAAGAATATACGTCACCTAGACGCTCTAGAAGTAGGTATCAAATCTGTCAGTTATTTGCTCATTTTTAAAAGTCATGCAAAACAAAGAAGGAAAGGATAGCGTTACATACCGTATAGTCGAGCCGCACGTCCAATATTTACTGCTCAACCTATTAATATATTACAAGTAACAATCGTGCCACAATTAGATAAACGTTGCGCTTTACTACTTATTGTAAGCTAGCTAATAATCTAATGAAAATCCGGCAGCACTTCCCCTATATTCCTTACTTCGTCCCTATCCGACAACAAACCAAATTATCCACAGCAATACCAATAACACATATAACCCAACGAATCATATTAAATAGCCTCCCCAAAACAGTTCCGTCTCGGCAACCATAGTAACGAAACAACAACACACCTTTGGAGTATATACCCATAAACATATTAACATATACATAACACCAAAACAGAATTTCCTGCAGTTTGCTTTAATCAAAACAGCCCAAACACTAACATAACACCACTAGCAATCTTATCATGGTTTTTGTTCATACTTAGCACATTCAATAACTAAAACAAATTTCCTAAGCTACTGTTCACGCCCCTTATTAATATTAATGGCTAATTAACAAAGGTATTCTAAGGAATTAACATACCAAGCAAAGGGATTACTAACCAAATTCTTTGCAGCAGCTGGCCAAGAGTTTCATGGCTGGTTTTCTCCATTTCCATGGCTACCTAAGCCAAGTGGTGAAAAAAGATGTTATGCTTGCAATGCATTTCACTACATCATTTAATAATATGAAGTGGAGGCAGCCCCCCCACTACACATTCTCCACTAAGGCCATCTTCCAATCTGATTCCTTTTTAATATTTAATAATATGAAGTGGAGGCAGCCCCCCACTACCCATGCTCCACGAAGGCCAGCTCCCAATCCGATTCCTTTTACTTTGCCTTGAGTGGTGGGGCCCACTAGATTAATTTAATCCTAATCAGCCACTAATTATTCCCACACTTAAAGTTAATGGCCTAATCATCCACTAATTAATCCCACACTTAAAGTTAATGGCCTAATCAGCCATTAATTAATATCACATTTAGAATTAACATCCTTGCCTAATATTTCTTTAAACACTTGGAACTTAAAATAAAATCTCATTCCTCGGACTTACATCTACTAGTACATGACGCGCACTACGTATAAAAATATGAGGCATAACATCCTTCCCCCCTTAGCAACATTCGTCCTCGAATGTTAAGTTAGCGTCTTAACGAAAAAATTCCAGCGAGGTCTCTCTAATAGTTATACCTATCGACCTGCATTTCGTAACTTACAGATGCCTCACAGAGTTACAACTTAATACATAATCTCGTTTATCAATCAATATAGTCAATCTAGGAATTGAATTACCTGTAGGTACGGGGAACAAGTAAGGATACTTATTCTTCATTTCGTCTTCCGATTCCCAAGTCATCTCCTCCCTATTATTATTTGTCCACAACACTTTGATGGAAGCCACATCCTTAGTACGTAACCTTCTAACCTGGCGATCAAGTATAGCTACGGGTTTCTCCTCATATGACAACTCCTCTGTTACCTGAACATCATTTACAGGGAATACTCTAGAAGGATCACCAATACATTTACGTAGCATCGATACATGGAAGACTGGATGTACCGCCTCCAAATCAGATGGTAGATTCAACTCATATGCAACCTTGCCTATCCTACGAACAATCTGATAAGGCCCAATGTATCTCGGACTGAGCTTCCCCTTCCTGCCGAATCTCATCACACCCTTCATGGGTGATACCTTCAGGAATACCCAGTCACGAATCTGAAACTCCAAATCTCTACGCCGATTATCTACATATTACTTCTGTCGGCTCTGGGCTGCTAATAATCTTTCTTGAATAAGCTTCACCTTGTCAACAACTTGCTGAATCATATCCAGGCCTATTAACTTAGTCTCGCCAACATCAAACCAACCAATAGCTGATAAGGCCTCGTACGGTGCCATCTGGATTCTAGAATGGTAGCTATTACTATAGGAAAACTCAATGAGCGGCAAGTGATCATCCCAGCTACCTTTGAAGTCAATAATACAGGCCTGCAACATATCTTCTAATGTCTTAATAGTACGCTCAGCCTGCCCATCAGTCTGAGGGTGAAATGTTGTGTTAAGGTTCACCTGTGTCCCCAATCCCTTCTGAAACGATCTCCAAAAGTTGGCTGTAAATTGAGCTCCTCTGTCTGATATAATGGATGTGGGAATTCCATGAAGTCTCACTATCTCCCTGATATATAACCTCGCATAATCTTCAGCCGAATAAGTAGTCCTGACTGGATGAAAATGGGCCGATTTCATCAGCCTATCTACAATAACCCATATAGAGTTATACTTCCGTTGGGTGCGAGGTAAGCCTGTAATGAAGTCCATATTATTCATCTCCCATTTCAAGTCGGGATCTCTATCTCCTGTAATAATCTACCAGGCTTTTGATGTTCGATCTTGACTTGTTGACAATTCGAGCACTGAGCAACAAACTCCGCTATGTCCCTTTTCATGCCATCCCACCAGTATAAGAATCTGAGGTCATGATACATCTTTGTTGACCCTAGGTGAATAGAATAATAGGTAGAGTGTGCCTCTCCCATAACCTGACGTCGTAGCCCCGCAATATCGGGTACGCACAATCTGCCTTCATATCGTAACACTCCGTTAGGTGTAACCTTAAATGGGGTCTTTTCCTTTTGAAGAGTTGCATCCTCGTATTGGTGTCTCTTTACCTCATCTATGATTGAGGACTCAGCAACCTCTCGAATAGAAACTCCACTATCTTCTGAATTAGCCAGACGGATTCCAAGGCTGAATAGCCGCTGAATCTCCCGAACTATCTCCCTCCTTTCTGGTTGTACATCTGTTAAGCTACCCATGGACGTACGACTAAGAGCATCTGCTACAACATTCGCTTTCCCTGGATGATATAAAATATCAACATCATAATCGTTTAGCAACTCTAACCACCGCCTCTGTCGTAAATTCAGCTCCTTTTGTTTAAAGATATATTGGAGACTCTTATGATCTGTATAGATGTCCACATGGACACCATATAAATAATGCCTCCATATCTTCAAGGCATGAACCACGACCGCTAGCTCCAGATCGTGAGTAGGATAGTTCTTTTCATGCTTCCTAAGCTGTCAGGAGGCATAGGCTATAACTTTGCCATGCTGCATCAATACACATCCTAGCCCAACACCGGAAGCATCACAATAAATAAAATAGCCGTCTGGTCCCTCCGAAAGAGTTAGGACTGGAGCTCTAGTCAATTTGTCTTTCAATAGCTGGAAGCTTCGCTCACAAGTACAGTCTACTGGAACTTGGCTGCCTTTTGAGTTAGCCTTGTCAAAGGCGCTAAAATTGAGGCAAACTTTTCTACTAATCTCCTGTAATATCCTGCTAACCCCACAAAGTTGCGTACCTCAGTAGGTGTCGTAGGTCTGCGCCAAGTCTTTACCGCCTCAATCTTCTGCGTTTCTACCTGAATACCATCAGCTCCAATAATATGCCCCAAGAATGCCACTGAAGTCAACCAGAACTAGCACTTAGAAAACTTAGCATAAAACTTCTGGTGCTGAAGCACCCTAAGTACCGTCCTTAAATGGTCTGCATGCTCCTCTTCTGAACGTGAATAGACCAGAATATCGTCTATAAATACAATAACAAACATATCAAGGAATGGTTTAAACACTCGATTCATTAAATCCATAAACACCGCTGGAGCATTAGTCAGCCCAAAAGACAGCACTCTAAACTCATAATGCCTGTATCGGTTCCGGAATACCGTCTTTGGAATATCTGCCTCCCTTACCCCCACCTGATGATAACCTGACCGCAAGTCTCTCTTTGAAAAACACTTAGCACCCTGCAACTGGTCAAATAGATCGTCAATTCTTGGGAGGGGATACATGTTCTTTACTGTTACATTGTTCAGCTGCCTATAATCAATAAACATCCGCAGCGACCCATCCTTGTTCCGCACAAACAGTACCGGTTCTCCCCAAGGTGACGTACTAGGCCTGATGAAGCCCTTTTCTAACAAATCTCTCAATTGCCCTTTCAATTCTTTGAACTCAACAGGTGCCATTCTATAAGGAGGTATAGATATAGGCTGGGTATCTGGCAGTACATCTATAGTAAACTCTATCTCCCGTTCTGGAGGAAATCTGGAAGTTCCTCTAGGAATACATAGGGAAATTCATTAACTACCGGGACTGATTGAAGAGTTGGTGCCTCTGCCTTTATGTCATGCACCAGAACTAGATGATAAATATATCCTTTTATAACCATCTTCCCGGCCATAAGGTATGAAATGAACTTACCTTTCGACGATACTGCACTCCCCTTCCACTCTATAATCGGTTCCCCTGGAAATTGAAATCGAACTATCTTTCCTCTGCAATCAACATTAGCATAACAAGCAGCCAACCAATCCATGCCCATGATAATATCAAACTCAATCATATTTAACTCTATTAGATTAGCTACGATACAACGACTATATATAACCACTAAGCAATTCTTATGTACTCGCGTAGCTATGACAGAATCTCCTACAGGTGTAGCTACCTCAAATGGTTCTATCAACTCAGACTCTATTCCAATCCTAGTAGCAACGAAGGGAGATATAAATGATAAGGTGGAACCTGGGTCTATCAATGCATACACACTTCGGGAGAATAGTGATAATATACATGTGATCACATTAGGTGACGCCTCCTGATCCTGCCTACTAGTCAAAGCATATATACGGTTCGAGGGACCGCTAGAACTGGAAGCTCCACCACGTCCTCTACCACGGCCTGCTGGCGCCTGAATACCCTGCCCCATAGGATGCATAGCCACAGAAGGAGATGAACCAGCAACGGACCCAGTAGGCTGTGCGATATCACCTGCACTACCTCTAAGGTGACACTCCCTCATAGTATGACCTTGACGGCCGCACGAAAAACATGCACTTGTAGCCCAACAACATTCCCCAGGATGGGACCTACCACAGCGAGAACACCGAGGCAAAGGTGGCCTCGACTGGCTCAAACCCCTGCCCATCTATGAACATGACGTCCTAAAGCTCTGACCAGCTTCCGAATATCCCGTACGATCGGACCCCCTACCCATGGAACGTGGGGGTGCACTCTATGTTGGATGGGAAGAAAATCTATCATGCTGCTGAGACTGCCCCCCTCGAATCTCGTCAGGATAACCTGCTGATCTAGCCCTCTTATGCTGGCCTCTATTACAATCTCTATCTGGCTGACGTCCCCGGTGACGATCCTCTCCCCCCTGTGCATATGCCTGCACCCGAGCAATGTCCATACCTGGCTGAAGAGTCACTGCCATACAATGTCAATCAGATGACGGTCCAATCCCATCACATAACGATGTACCCTGTCTGCCATATCAGCCACAATAAAAGGCGCATGCCTAGCCAATGAGTCAAACTCGAGGCTATACTCTCGAACGCTCCTGCCATTCTGCCTCAAACGCAAGAATCTATCGACTCTAGCTCGCTTCATCTCTGGAGGCAGTAAGTGGCCCTGGAAAGCCTCCACAAACTCATCCCATACCGCTGGAGGAGCACCCTCACCCCTAGATAACTCCCAAGACTCATACCATTTAATAGCTACAACCTGCAAACGATACGTAGCAAACTAAACAGACTCGGTCTCCTAAGCCTTGATTATCCTCAATGTACGCTGCATCTGACGAATAAACTCTTGCGGATCATCCTGGGGCCTTGACCCAAAGAACTTTGGAGGATTACAACTTAAGAAGTCACGAGCCCTTAAGCTATCAGATCTGTCTGCATGATCAACTCCTAGTCCATGCCTGCAAGCCTGACCTGCCACTAATCTAGTCAGCAACTGAACCGCATCTCTCATGGCCCTATCCTCCGTCCCTGGTTGAGGAGTTTGAGGTTCAGGTTCTGGGGCCTCGGGGGCTGGTGGTTCTTTCCCCCGAAATGGAGTTGTTGCTACTCTAAGCTCCTCTAGCGGTGGCGGTGTAGCAGAGCTCTCTGACTGGAGCACAATACCAGGCATAGACTGGACACGGGCCCTAGTAACTCTCCGGGTCTGACAAGTACTTTTTGCTACCGATTTTCCCTTCTCGGCGGCTGTCGCTTTCTTTGGAGGCATAACTGAAAACACAGGAATTCGTTAGAGAGGGATTATCCTGTTAATATAGCTCTATCGCACGATCTAGAATAAGAAGAAAGGATGACATCCTAAATGTCCTGTGGCTTCCTATTTATAGATGTGGAGCACAACACACAGATAAACAAGACTCTACTAGACACGGTCTGTAGACACTTTCGAGGAAGAACCGCTCTGATACCACTTTGTCTGGACCCAACCCGATGGGCCGTGACTAGTGCCCATTTTGGACACTCACATACAAACCTATAAAGTATGACCAACTGAAACTAAGACAATATGGAATTTAATCAAATCAAGCCAATCCCAACGCCATATATATATATATATATATATATATATATATATATATATATATATATATATATATATATATAAAGTGGATCTGTCACATAAGGAGTCATAACCATTCAACCGTAACAACATACGCGAGCCGACAAGGCTGCCACTATCCAAAGCATAGTAGCATACGCAGCCGACAAGGCTGCCACTACACAATACACAATGATGTACACAGCCGACAAGGCTGCCCTTGTACAAGCGGACATCCCAAATAAACCATGTCCAGACCATTATCCAAAACATAAATATAAAACCCACACGATCTCTACAGAGCTCTAAGAGTATAGTAGTGAAACTCGATGGGACAGGGCCCCGCCATACCCATAGACAAGCAAAAGACTACATAAAAAGTTATATACCAAAACGACTGGGCTCCAGAACAGTGGAGCTCTCCCAAACAGCACCGTACATAACCTAGGTGGGAGTATCACCGAACTGAGCGTCTACCCCTGCGGGCATGAAACGCAGCCCCCCGAGGAAAGGGTGTCAGTACGGACAATGTACTGAGTATGTAAAGCATAAGGTAAAGATGACAGGATACCAACATGATAAGTCGAAACAAGATATTTCTACACAGGTACCTTTTAAGTGAAAATCATGCATATCTTTAACATATAAGATGCCCAGCTTCCCTAGTAAGGGACTCAGCAAAATAATCATCATTATATATACATCATACGTACCCGGCCCTCTAGTGAGGGACTCGGTGAAAGAGTCATCACATCATCTCCGTCATCATCATCATCATAACCATCCTCATCACCAATCATATATATAATATACATACCCGGCCCTCTAGTGAGGGACTCGGTGACATATGCAAGAAACTCCGCACAAACATTACCCGGCCCGGGACTCGGTGAAATGATAAATGACTCTATGCACGAGCAGAATATTATGAGCAACCATATGCAATTAAAATCATTTGTTATAACTCAATAGAACAATTAACGTGGAACAGCAAGGAGTATTACCAAAGATTAACGTTATATCAAGATTATGAACCTTTAATACGATTTGGAAACGTAAAATCTCAATGAATCTAAGAAGCACTACCATAAATATCAAAAATCACTATAGCCTTTGACATAGCCGATATATAAAGGAATAGTTGTGGAAGTAAGAAAATATGTCACCTAGACGCTCTAGAAGTAGGTATCAAATCTGTCCGTTATTTGCTCATTTTTAAAAGTCATGCCAAACAAAGAAGGAAAGGATAGTGCTACCTATCGTATAGTTGAGCCGCACGTCCAATATTTACTGCTCAATCTATTAATCTATAACAAGTAACAATCGTGCCGCAATTAGATAAACGTCGCGCTTTACTACTTATTGTAAGCTAGCTAATAATCTAATGAAAATCCGGCAGCACTTCCCCTATATTCCTTACTTCGTCCCAATCCGACAACAAACCAAATTATCCACAGCAATACCAATAACACATATAACCCAACGAATCATATTAAACAACCTCCCCCAAAATAGTTCCGTCTCGGCAACCATAGTAACGAAACAACGACACACCGAGCGATAACTCGTTTTATAATTCGCAACACATCTACCTTATCGTATTCATCCTTTGAAGTATATACCCATAAACATATTAACATATACATAACACCAAAATAGAATTTCCTGCAGTTTGCTTTAATCAAAATAGCCCAAACACTAACATAACACCACTAGCAATCCGATTATGGTTTCTGTTCATACTTAGCACATTCAATAACAAAAAAAAAATTCCTAAGCTACTGTTCACTCCCCCCCCCTTCATAACATTAATGGCTAATTAACAAAGGTACTCTAAGGAATTAACATACTAAGCAAAGAGATTACAAACCAAATTCTTTGCAGCTGCTGGCCAAGAGTTTTATGGTAGGTTTTCTCCATTTCCATGGCTGCCTAAGCCAAGTGGTGAAAAAGGATGATATGCTTGCAATGCATTTCACTACATCATTTAATAATATGAAGTGGAGGCAGCCCCCCCCCCACTACACATGCTCCACTAAGGCCATCTTCCAGTCTGATTCCTTTTTAATATTTAATAATATGAAGTGGAGGCAGCCCCCCACTACCCATGCTCCACTAAGGCCAGCTCCCAATCTGATTCCTTTTACTTTGCCTTGAGTGGTGGGTCCCACTAGATTAATTTAATCCTAATCAGCCACTAATTAATCCCACACATAAAGTTAATGGCCTACTCAACCACTAAATAATATCACATTTAGAATTAACATCCTTGCCTAAAATTTCTTTAAACACTTGGAACTTAAAATAAAATATCATTCCCCGGAATTACATCTACTAGTTCATGACGCGCGCTACGTATAAAAATACGAGGCAACACAGAAAGTACTAGTCAGAGCCGGAGAGTTACTAGGGCCCTTGCCCAGTCTATGCCTGGTTTTGTGCTCCAGTCATAGAGCTCTGCTACACCGCCACCGCTACAGAAGCTTAGAGAAGCAACAACTCCATTTCGGGGGACACCACCACCAGCCCTCGAGGCCCAACAACCTGAACCTCCTGCTCCTCAGCCAGGGGCAGAGGATAGGGCCATGAGAGATGCGGTTCAATTGCTGACTAGATTAGTGGCAGGTCATGCTCGCAGGCATGGACTAGGAGTTGATCATGCAGACAGATCTGATAGCTTAAGGGCTCGTGACTTCTTAAGTTGTAATCCTCTAGAGTTCTTTGGTTAAAGGCCCCATGATGATCCGCAAGAGTTTATTCATCAGATGCAGCGTACATTGAGGATAATCAAGGCTTCGGAGACCAAATCTGTCGAGTTGGCTACTTATCGTTTGCGAGATGTAGCTATTAATTGGTATGAATCTTGGGAGTTATCTAGGGGTGAGGGTGCTCCTCCAGCGGTATGGAATGAATTTGTGGAGGCTCTCTAGGGACACTTCCTACCTCCAGAGATGAAGCGAGCTAGAGTCGATAGATTCTTGCGTTTGAGGCCGAATGGCAGGAGCACTCGAGAGTATAGCCTCGAGTTTGATTCATTGGCTAGGCATGCGCCAACTATTGAGGATAATACGGCAGACAGGGTACATCGTTATGTGATGGGATTGGATTGTTATCTGATTGACGGTTATATGGCAGTGACTCTTCAGCCAGGTATGGACATTGCTCGGGTGCAGGCATATGCACAGGGGGTAGAGGATCGGCACCGGGGACGTCAGCCAGATAGAGATTATAATAGAGGCCAGCATAAGAGGGCTAGATCACCAGGTTATCCTGACGAGTTTCGAGGCAGGCAGTCTCACCAGCATGTTAGATTTTCTTCCCAGCAAGTACAGAGTGAACCCCCACGTTCCATGGGTAGGGGGTTTGATCGTACGGAATATTCGGAAGCTGGTCAGAGCTCTAGGGCGTCAGGGTCACAGATGGGCAGGGGTTTGAGCCAGTCGAGGCCACCTTTGCCTCGGTGTTGTCGCTGTGGTAGGTCCCATCCTGGGGAATGTCGTTGGGCTACAGGTGCGTGTTTTTCATGCGGCCGTCAGGGTCATAATATGAGGGAGTGTCACCTTAGAGGTAGTGCAGGTGGTATCGTACAACCTTCTGGGTCCGTTGCTGGTTTATCTCCTTCTGTGGCTATGCAACCTATGGGGCAGGGTATTCAGGCGCCAACAGGCCGTGGTAGAGGACGTTGTGGAGTTTCCAGTTCTAGCGGTCCCTCGAACCGTATATATGCTTTGACTAGTAGGCAGGATCAGGAGGCGTCACCTGATGTGATCACATGTATATTATAACTATTCTCCCGAAGTGTGTATGCATTGATAGACCCAGGTTCCACCTTATCATTTATATCTCCCTTCGTTGCTAGAAGGATCGGAATAGAGTCTGAGTTGATAGAACCATTTGAGGTAGCTACACCTGTAGGAGATTCTGTCATAGCTACGCGAGTATATAAAAATTGTTCAGTGGTTGTATATAGTCGTCGTACCGTAGCAGATCTAATAGAGTTAAATATGATTGAGTTTGATATTATCATAGGCATGGATTGGTTGGCTGCTTGTTATGCTAATGTTGATTGCAGAGGAAAGATAGTTTGATTTCAATTTCCTGGGGAACCGATTATAGAGTGGAAGGGGAGTACAGTATCGCCGAAAGGTAAGTTAATTTCATACCTTAAGGCCGGGAAGATGGTTAGAAAAGGATATATTTATCATCCAGTTCGGGTGCATGACATAAAGGCAGAGGCACCGAATCTTCAATTAGTCCCAGTAGTTACTGAATTTCTCGATGTATTCCCAGAGGAACTACCAGGACTTCCTCTAGAACGGGAGATAGAGTTTACTATAGATGTACTGCCAGATACCCAACCTATATCTATACCTCCTGATAGAATGGCACTTGCTGAATTGAAAGAATTGAAAGAGCAATTGAGAGATTTGTTAGAAAAGGGCTTCATCAGGCCTAGTACGTCACCTTGGGGAGCACCGGTACTGTTTGTAAGGAAGAAGGATGGGTCGCTGCGGATGTGTATTGATTATAGGCAGTTGAACAAAGTAACAGTAAAGAACGGGTATCCCATCCCAAGGATTGACGATCTATTTGACCAGTTATAGGGTGCTAAGTGTTTTTCAAAGATAGACTTGCGGACAGGTTATCATCAGGTGCGGGTAAGGGAGGAAGATATTCCAAAGACGGCATTCCGGACCCGATACGGGCATTATGAGTTTAGAGTGCTGTCTTTTGGGCTGACTATTGCTCCAGTGGTGTTTATGGATTTAATGAATCGAGTGTTTAAACCATTCCTTGATATGTTTGTTATTGTATTTATAGACGATATTCTGGTCTATTCACGTTCACAAGAGGAGCATGCAGACCATTTAAGGACGGTACTTGGGGTGCTTCAGCACCAGAAGTTGTATGCTAAGTTTTCTAAGTGCGAGTTCTGGTTGACTTCAAAGGCATTCTTGGGGCATATTATTGGAGCTGATGGTATTCGGGTAGACACGCAGAAGATTGAGGCGGTAAAGACTTGGCCCAGACCTACGACACCTACTGAGGTACGCAGCTTTCTGGGTTTAGCAGGATATTACAAGAGATTAGTAGAAAAGTTTGCCTCAATTTTAGCGCCTTTGACAAGGCTAACTCAAAAGGCAGCCAAGTTCCAGTGGACTGATGCTTGTGAGCGAAGCTTCCATCTATTGAAAGACAAATTGACTACAGCTCCAGTCCTAACTCTTCCGGAGGGACCAGACGGCTATGTTATTTATTGTGATGCTTCCGGTGTTGGGCTAGGATGTGTAATGATGCAGCATGAAAAAGTTATAGCCTATGCCTCCCGACAGCTTAGGAAGCATGAAAAGAATTATCCTACTCACAATCTGGAGTTAGCGGTCGTGGTTCATGCCTTGAACATATGGAGGCATTATTTATATGGTGTCCATGTGGACATCTATACAGATCATAAGAGTCTCCAATATATCTTTAAATAAAAGGAGCTGAATTTATGATAGAGGCGGTGGTTAGAGTTGCTAAACGATTATGATATTGATATTTTATATCATCCAGGGAAAGCGAATGTTGTAGCAGATGCTCTTAGCCGTAAGACCATGGGTAGCTTGACAGATGTACAACCAGAAAGGAGGGAGATGGTTCGGGAGATTCAGCGGCTATCCAGCCTTGGAGTCCGTCTGGCTAATTCAGAAGATAGTGGAGTTTTATTCTAGAGGTTGCTGAGTCCTCAATCATAGATGAGGTTTAGAGACACCAATACAAGGACCCTATTCTGGTAGAGTATAGAGATGAAGCTCTTCAAAAGGAAAAGACCCCATTTAAGGTTACACCTGACGGAGTGTTACGATATGAGGGCAGATTGTGTGTACCCGATATTGCAGGGCTACGATGGAAGGTTATGGGAGAGGCACACTTTGCCCGTTATTCTATTCACCTAGGGTCAACAAAAATGTATCATGACCTCAGATGCTTATACTGGTGGGATGGAATGAAAAAGGACATAGCGGAGTTTGTTGCTCAGTGCTTTAATTGTCAATAAGTCAAGATCAAACATCAAAAGCCTGGTGGATTATTATAGGAGATAGAGATCCCGACTTGGAAATGGAGATGATTAATATGGACTTCATTACAGGCTTACCTCGCACCCAACGAAAGTATGACTCTAAATGGGTTATTGTAGATAGGCTGACGAAATTGGCCCATTTTCTTCCAGTCAGGACTACTTATTTGGCTGAAGATTATGCGAGGTTATATATCAGGGAGATAGTGAGGCTTCATGGGATTCCCACGTTTATTATCAGACAGAGGAGCTCAATTTACAGCCAACTTTTGGAGATCGTTTCAGAAGGGATTGGGGACACAGGTGAACCTTAGCACAGCATTTCACCCTCAGACTGATGGGCAGGCTGAGCATACTATTCAAACATTAGAAGATATATTGCGGGTTTGTATTATTGACTTCAAAGGTAGCTGGGATGATCACTTGCCGCTCATTGAGTTTTCCTATAATAATAGCTACCATTCTAGTATCCAGATGGCACCGTACGAGGCCTTATATGGGAGGAAATGCAGGTCACCTATTGGTTGGTTTGATGTTGGTGAGACTAAGTTAATAGGCCCAGATATGATTCAGCAAGCTATTGACAAGGTGAAGCTTATTCATGAATGATTATTAGCAGCCCAGAGTCGACAGAAGTCATATGCAGATAATCGGTGTAGAGATTTGGAGTTTCAGATTGGTGACTGGATATTCCTGAAGGTATCACCCATGAAAGGTGTGATGAGATTCGGCAGGAAGGGGAAGCTCAGTCCGAGATACATTGGGCGTTATCAGATTGTTCGTAGGATAGGCATGGTTGCATATGAGTTGGATCTACAATCTAATTTGGAGGCGGTACATCCAGTCTTCCATGTATCGATGCTACGTAAATGTATTGGTGATCCTTCTAGAGTATTAACTCTAGATGATGTTCAGGTAACAAAGGAGTTGTCATTTGAGGAGAAACCCATAGCTATACTTGATCGACAGGTTAGAATGTTACGTACTAAGGATGTGGCCTCCGTCAAAGTGTTGTGGAAAAATAATAATAGGGAGGAGATGACTTGGGAAGCGGAAGACGAAATGAAGAATAAGTATCCTTACTTGTTCCCATTACCGCAGGTAATTCAATTCCTAGCTTGACTATATTGATTGATAAACGAGATTATGTAGTAAGTTGTGACTCTGTGAGGCATCTGTAAGTTACGGAATGCAGGTTGATAGGTATAAGTGTTAGAGAGACTTCGCTGAAATTTTTTATTTTGGTAAGACACTAACTTAACATTTGAGGACGAATGTTTCTAAGGGGGGGAAGGATGTTATGCCTCGCATTTTTATACGTAGTGCGCATCATGATCTAGTAGATGTAAGTCCGGGGAATGAGATTTTATTTTAAGTTCCAAGTGATTAAAGAAATATTAGGCAAGGATGTTAATTTTAAGTGTGGGATTAATTAGTGGCTGATTATGCCATTAATTCTTAATGTGATATTAATTAGTAGCTGATTAGGCCATTAACTTTAAGTGTAGGATTAATTAGTGGCTGATTAGGCCATTTACTTTAAGTGTGGGATTAGTTAGTGGCTAATTAGGATTAAATTGATCTAGTGGGCCCCACCACTCAAGGCAAATTAAAAGGAATCAGATTGGGAGCTGGCCTTAGTGGGGAATGGGTAGAGGGGGGCTGCCTCCAATTCATATTATGAAATATTAAAAAGGAATCAGATTGGGAGATGGCCTTAGTGGAGCATGTGTAGTGGGGGCTGCCTCCACTTCATATTATTAAATGATGTAGTGAAATGCATTGCAAGCATATCAACTTTTTCACCACTTGACTTGGGCAGCCATGGAAATGGAGAAAACTACCCATGCAACTCTTGGCCAGCATCTGCAAAGAATTTGTTTAGTAATCTCTTTGCTTGTTGTGTTAATTACTTAGAATACCTTTGTTAATTAGCCATTAATGTTAAGAAGGGGGCGTGAACAGTAGCTTAGGAATTTTGTTTAGTTATTGAATGTGCTAAGTATGAACGGAAACCATGATCGGATTACTAGTGGTGTCGTGTTAGTGTTTGGGCTGTTTTGATTAAAGCAAACTACGGGAAATTCTATTTTGGTGTTATGTATATGTTAATGTGATTATGGGTATATACTCCAAAGTATGAATACGATAAGGTAGATGTGTTGCGAATTATAAAATGAGTTATCGCTTGGTGTGTCGTTGTTTCGTTATTATGGTTGCCGAGATGAAACTGTTTTGTGGAGGCTGTTTAATATGATTCGTTGGGTTATATGTGTTATTGGTATTGCTGTGGATAATTTGGGTTTTTGTCAGATTGGGACGAAGTAAGGAATATAGGGGAAGTGCTGCCGGATTTTCGTTAGATTATTAGCTAACTTACAATAAGTAGTAAAGCGCGACGTTTATCTAATTGCGGCACGATTATTGCTTGTTATAGATTAATACCTTGGGCAGTAAATATGGGACGTGCGGCTCGACTATACGGTATGCAACGTTCTCCTTTCTTTCTTTGTTTGGCATGACTTTTAAAAATGAGCGAATAACGGACAGATTTGATACTTACTTCTAGAGCGTCTAGGTGACGTATATTCTTGCTTCCACAACTATTCCTCTATATATTGGATATGTGTAAGGCTATGGTGATTTCTCATATCTACGGTAGTGCTTCTTAGAGTGATTGAGATTTTACGTTTCCATATCGTATTAAAGGTTCATAATCTTGATAAAACGTTAATCTTGGGTAATACTCCTTGCTGGTTTACGTTGATTGTTCTATTGATTTATAAGAAATGATTTTAATTGCATATGGTTGCTCATAATATTCTGCTCGTGCATAGAGTCATTTATCATTTCACCGAGTCACGGTCCGGGTAATTTCATGCGGAGTTTCTTGCATATGTCACCGATTCACTCACTAGAGGGTCGGGTATGTATATTATATATATGATTGGTGATGAGGATGGTTATGATGATGATGATGACGGAGATGATGTGATGACTATTTCACCAAGTCCCTCACTAGAGGGCCGGGTACGTATGATGTATATATAATGATGATTATTTTGCCGAGTCCCTTACTAGGGAAGCTGGGCATCTTATATGTTAAAGATATGCATGATTTTCACTTAAAAGGTACATGTGTAGCGATATCTTGTTTTGACTTATCATGTTGGTATCTTGTCGTCTTTACCTTATGCTTTACATACTCAGTACATTGTCCGTACTGACCCCC
This sequence comes from Solanum peruvianum, assembly GCA_027705065.1. Lineage (NCBI taxonomy): Eukaryota > Viridiplantae > Streptophyta > Magnoliopsida > Solanales > Solanaceae > Solanum > Solanum peruvianum. The sequence continues at coordinate 22,384,152 of JAKWJD010001756.1, read as the reverse complement.
TTTCCTCGGGGGGCTGCGTTTCATGCCCGCAGGTGTAGACGCTCAGTTTGGTGAGCCTCCCGCCTTGGATATCTACTCTGCTGTTTGGGAGAGCTCCACTGTTCCGGAGCCCAGTCATTTTGGTACATAACTTTTTGTGTAGTCTTTTGCTTGTCTATGGGTATGAGTTTCACTACTATAATCTTAGAGGTCTGTAGACATCGTGTGGGTTGTATATATATGTTTTGGATAATGGTCTGGACATGGTTTGTTTGGGATGTCCATTTGTACAAGGGCAGCCTTTTCGGTTGTGTACATCTTTGTGTATTGTGTAGTGGCAGCCTTGTCGGCTGCGTATGCTATTACGCTTTGAATAGTGGCGGCCTTGTCGGCTTGCTTATGTTGTTACGGTTGAATGGTTATGACTCATTATGAGATAGATTCACTTTATATATATATGGCGTTGGGTTGGCTTGATTTGATTAAATTCCATATTGTCTTAGTTTCCTTTGGTCATACTTGATAGGTTGGTATGTGAGTGTCCAAAATGGGCACTAATCACGGCCCATCAGGTTGGGTCGTGACATACTTATAATGATATATGATATGTATATGATGAACTTGCATATTCTTGATACTTTATGCAGAGTAGTTTACTTTTGAATATGTGTTGGTTTATATTGTTAAAAGTAAGATGAAATGTGTATCTAAATGTTATGTTATGTGAAGTAGGATGTTATTCATGATTCTTGACGGGTTACTTGATTGAGAAAGGTTATGGGGCTTTGTTCTGTCAATACACTTGTTGACTTTATAGAAGTTCATGGGTAATTGTCTTGCTTTGTTTATAATGAAATGTACTCTTATTCATGCTTATTTTTAATATGAGTTGATGATAGAGTTACTTGACTATGTATCCACTTTTATGGTATGAAGTGTTGACTTGACTAGACTTGATGTTATAGGTATTGTTATTAACATATGTATGACTTAATGAATATGTAATATATATTTATATGGTCTTGTTGAAGGTGAATAAGTTTTTTTTAAATGAAAAATGCATACTTCATGAAATATCCATTTTTATTAGAATGTTTTTGATGTATGTGTGCATATGGTCTCATACTAAGTACAAGTGGCGTACTAACCCCATTTCTTTGTGTTCCCCAACATTTTAGGTTCTGGTCGTTGAAGTGTTTTTGAAGGCGATATGAAGAAGACTCGGATCCTTTGATCATCCAAGTAGATATGTCCTCATTTTCTAATGGCGGTGCCAATATCGATATTATGGCGTTATTTTAGTTGTAAGACTCTTATATTCGATCAACTTTCATTTGAGAACGGATTGTATAAAGACTATATGTGGCTCTCTTTACCTTGTTGTACGGGCTATGCGGAATTGCTAATCGTGTAAGATGGTTATGAGATGAGACAAACTTTGAAGACTATGTTCTATTTATATTTTATATATAAATATATACATATATATATATATATATGTGTGTGTGTGTGTGTGTGTGTGTGTGTGTGCGCGCATAAATATGGAAGACTATGTGACCTTCCTATACGAAGGGCATTGCTGCCGTCTTGGTCATGATATTGACCTCTGGACCTGTGTTGACCAACACACGAGCACACTGCCCATTGATCGTGATGTCGATGTATTGAGCGCATGCCATAGACTTCGCAAGCCCCTGATCCGCATGCTTCGGCTCCGCTTGCCTTGGCTTTTCTTGCCTTGGCGTCTTTGATGGTTCATTGATGACAGCTCCGCATAGGTTTATCAAGCCCAACTGCTTAGTCTCCCTGACTTCATCTTTCTCTTGGGCTTTCTCTTCCTTCCGCTCACGGAGGATAGCACCAAGACTCTTCAGTTGGGGGCACCTTTTGTAACCTTGTGGCCCGCCGCATATGTAGCAACCATCCTTAGAATCCGGATTCCTCCCCGTGTTGCCACGAACTCCGGATTTTTTGTTGTTGGACCTATAGGTGTCATGCTTGTGAGGTCGTGGCTCCTCGCCTCGCCTCTTGGGTTATGGCCGTTGCTCCTCGCCTTCACCACAGTCTTCCCCACTATCATCATGACTGCCTATCTCGTCGTCCTCCTCGGTACTAAGAGACTTCTCCTGCCTGAAGTCTGTCAAGGATTCGGCCTTCGTAATGGCTTCGTCAATAGTCCCGACCTGTCGCCGCTCCAACTCCGTTCTGGCCCAATTTCGCAGCCCATCCATGAAGTAGAACAACGCGTCGTCATCCGTGAGGTTGGGAATCTGAAATGTAAGGGTGGTGATCTCCTGCACATACGCGCATATGTTGCCCTTTTGTTTCAACTCCCTAAACTTGTGCTTTGCCTCATAGATAACATTGTTGCGCTTTTCTCGACCCGATCTTTCAAACTTCCTCCTTCGTAGGAGGCAAGTGCCTCGGCGGCTTCTTCTCCATCATGGCAGTGTTCCTTCTCGGAACCCTCTTTCCTCGCGGAGGCAAGGATTTTTAAGCACCATTGTATTCTCTCGAACTTGCAATGGTTGCTGCCGATGTTAACCTCTTCCTTACGTCGACCCTCTCGATCTTCATGGCTGTTAGTCAAAACTGTTCCTCCATTGCTTGTGCCTTTACCATGGGAACCGTAAATGTTCCTCCTTTCTCCATGATCTTCAATTGTTGGAGATAAGGATCGATCACTGCATGGTACTGCTGGAAGAACTTCTGCCCAAGAATAATGTCAAAAAGATTTAAGGGAGCGACGACGAATTTGGTTTTCCCTTGCCAATCGCCTATGGTGATGTTCACCCCGTGCGCAACTCCAACTACGGGAATTGGTGGTGCATTGACCGTCCTGATTTGGGCGTTGCTTGGAGTATAACGAAACCCCATCCTCGTTGCTGCCGTCTTGGTCATGATATTGACCTCTGCACCTATGTCGACCAACACACGAGCACACTGCCCATTGATCGTGATGTCGACGTATTGAGCGCATGCCATAGACTTCGCAACCCCCTGATCCGCATGTTTCGGCTTCGCTTGCCTTGGATTTTTTTGTCTTGGCATATTTGATGGTTCATTGATGACAGCTCCACATAGGTTTATCAAGCCCAACTGCTTAGTCTCCCCGACTTCATCTTCCTCTTAGGCTTTCTCTTCCTTCCGCTCATGGAGGATAGCACCAAGACTCTTCAGTTGAGGGCACCTTTTGTAACCATGTGGCCCGCCGCATATGTAACAACCATCCTTGGAATCCGAATTCCTCCCCGTGTTGCCCCAAACTCCGGATTTCTTGCCGTTTGACTTGTAGGTGTCATGCTTGTGAGGCCGTGGATCCTCGCCTCGCCTTTTGGGTTGTGGCCGTTGTTCCTCGCCTTCGCCACAGTCTTACCCACTATCATCATGACTTCCTACCTCGTCGTCCTCCTCGGCACTAAGAGACTTCTCCTGCCTGAAGTCTGTCAAGGCTTCGGCCTGTGTAATGGCTTCGTCAATAGTCCCGACCTGTCGCTGCTCCAACTCCGTTCTGGCCCAATTTTGCAGCCCATCCATGAAGTAGAAGAATGCGTCGTCATCCGTGAGGTTCGGAATCTGAAATTTAAGGGTGGTGAACTCCTGCACATACTCCTGCACATACTCGATATATACATGTTATGTGTATGTAGATGTCTATGTAAAACTCCAAGTAGATATAATGAAATGTCTTCTATTCTTTGCTAAATTTGACGTATGGATGTAATGATGTAAACTAAGAGGCTAGTCTTAGTCCTCAAAGAGGACGATGACGCCGGTTAAGTATAGGGGTAAACTTGGATATGATACAATGTTGTTAGAACTAATGATATGAGTATGATATTGAAAATAAAATGTGTTTTCATTATTTCGGATGAAGAGTTATAGAATCTAATCTATTTTCTTGTTGTGTTGTGAATCTCTTGAATATTTTCGAGGACGAATGTTTTCGAAGTGGGGAAATGTAAGATCCCAAAATTAACTTAGGTGAACTAGATCCTAACCTTTTTTTCATAATGGTATAAATTCCTAAAATGGTTATAATATGGTAAATAGGTAGTGTCTAAGAGTTAAGGTGATATGGAAGTGAAACATCAAAGTACGACTAAGACGTTCGACGACTAAGTCACCTGTGTGCCTCATATATAGTTCTATGTGTTTATGTGTGATTAATTAGATATAACGTCCTTAAATTAGTTATTGTTGTATATATAGGTAGTGCGTCATGTTTTTTGACGTTTGGAGGTCAAACGTCCAGGACGTTTGAATGTTTTACCTTGAAACGACCTTTTGTGTGTAGGCATGTTTCATCGAGTTTTACGTGTTTGTTTTTTATAAGATACATGTGAGAGGTTCTAACTCTTATACCATCATGTTTGGGTTTGAAATATCCTTTCAAACATCTCCAAGAACCATCCTAGGGTCCTTGAGGAAGGACAAAAAGTTTTTGCCGAAGACTGCCAAAGACAACCTACCAACAGAATGCATTTGAAGCCCAGTGGGTCAATCGACGCCCCGTTGGTGGTGTCTCATAGACTTCACTTAGGTGAGGGATATAGTAAGCCAAAGATAAGCCTCAGTCCCAGACCACGGACCAATATGAGGATTGTTGGTCAATGGAAGGGCCATCGATGGGCAATCGTCGATGGTCTATGTCCCTTCGTGCAGTTCAATGTAAGATGTGGGGTGAAGTTATAAATTAACCCGATGTCAAAATAAGAATAATGTAGGTTACTTAAGGGTATTTTGGGTATTTAAATATCTTTATAAACCTATAACACTTAGAAGATTTAATTTTTCAAAAAAAATAAAACCCAAATCCCTTAGGCATAGCTCTAGATCTCCATTGGAGCCAAAACTAAAGGAAGGGATTGGAGATTTCAGTGAAGAATCTTAATCAAATTGAAGAATTATATTTATTGAGGTATTTTTTTACCCTCCCAACTCTATTCATCAAGCAGCCCAACTTTCAGAGATGTTTTCTAAAGAGTTCAAAGATGAATTGTCCAATTTCATGATCTATACATGGGTTCTTGCATTAAAGGTTTCTAAGCATTGAATGTTTATTAAATTGTTATTAATTAGGTGTTTTAACTGAATTAACTTGTGAACCCATGAATTTGATGAACCCTAGTTTTTTACTAAGTTAGGTGTTACTTGATATTGATATAATGTTTATGAATTCTTGAGTAGTTTTTAAGGGGCTATTGATTGATGTAATAATTGTATTAAATTGATATATCGATTTTAATATATTAATGAATATGTAGTGAATGGACCTAGTTTTATTGAATATTGTTGTAATTGTATAGAATTGTTGGTTATGGCCATGGGTAAAGGCCTTGTGAAATTGAATTGGATGGTTTAATATTGAATTGAGGTATTAAGGATGGAGTGGTGTTACATTATATTATTTCCTTTTATTTTATAATTATTAGACTTCAATTATGTTTTGATTGTATAGTCTACTCATGGTGGCGGTGTTATGTTTTTTACTCATAATTGATGCGGCCTTGACATCGTTATTTTAAGAACATTGATGATATGGACTTGTGGGAAAAATACTTTAAGTAATGTGATTATTTGTGTAGTTATTATGTGAATTATGATAACAACTACCTACATGTGAAGTAATGTGAAAGTATATATGTTCTTCTAATGATGTTAAGTAGATGATCATATTAGACTATGACTATGGCACTATGGTTTTTTTTGTGTAGTCTCAGGGTTGATGTATGTTATTCCTACTTGACTATATGAGTCAATGATGGTCATATTTATGATAATATGATAGTGTGTAAAGGATGACTCAAAGATATTAAGGGTTATTTATATGTGCTTCTAGAATGATATGTAATATGAGTTAAAGTGAAGTATGTGGTGTCTTGTATTGGTTTAGTTGTGTCCTTAACTTATTCAATGTTGAATATGAATATGTGATGTCTTGACTTAGGATGCTAAAGTCTCTTAGTCTTGTATGGATGAATGACATGAGACCTTAAATGAAGTTAAGAGGGTCCTTTATGTGAAATCTTGAACCTTGTGGTAAGGTTATGAATGTTGAAGTCGCAAGACGTAATGGTATAGTTTAAGTAAAAGAATGATAGACTTAATGTTAATTTGCTGGAACAGCATCACATTAATAATTAGGAAACTCACGATAAGCTTCTTGTCGCCATTGTGAGGTAGACCTCGTAAACAATTTTTTGTTTAGGGTAAATGTTATTGGGTTATGAACTTTATATGGAACCCCTTTATATGAACCATAAGTGTAAATTACTCTATGAGAACAAAAGCTAGCATCGACTGAGTATAGCAAGGGAATAAATTCTAGTTAATGAATGAGACTAGATTATAAAGATGCCCTTCATATTCCTTCACCATGTGCCTATGTTCTTGGCAAGTAGAGAACCCTCATCAAAGTAGGTTAGAACTTTAGATTCCATGTCTTGCTATCATGGTCTACGTCGGTTATTTTATATTCTCATCATATCGAATACCTATTAGCATTACAGAAGTGCTATGAAGTTTAGGTGGTGGTATGGAACGCTATCTGGACATTGCACAATAGGCTTTGAAGGTGTTATTTGGATTTTGTAGTTCTTGTCCAGGACAATTACTTGAATGTTCTATATGTGATGAATATCTCTTAAATGAACTAATGAATATAATGACTTAGGCTAAGAAAGTATTATAAATGAATAAGTACCTATCTAGAGTAGTAAAGGATTATTTAGTTGAGGTGTGAAGGGGACATATGAATGGTCACTTCGTATCTTACCTAGATGAGTCTTAAGAATCACTCTTTTTAGGGAAAATGGTTAAATATGTAGACATGATCTATACTTAGGTAGTCTGAAGAATTATTTAGGTAGACTTGAAGAGGTGAATCATGGATGTTATCTTTTTGATTTAGTTAAGTAAGTCATTTGGCAGTCTTTGGTAAGAAAATATCATATTATCTATATGTTGTTGCGTTAAGTGAGGATAATTCTATCATAGGTAGTCTATAGGATCTCTTAAGTGTGTGTGTGTGTAAGGGATTGTATGGGAGGTCGCTTCACAACTCACTCAAGTGAGACTTAGTGTAACAACACAAAAATGACTATGCTCAGTAAGACCTAAGCATACCTAGATTGCATAGGTTAGACCGGGTTGACACGGCTTGATGCACTTGGATCCAGACCCCTGGACCTATTCACAAGAAAATCCAACAAACTTGGTGATTTTTTTGAGCTGGGAAGGGTTGGTTCCATCCATGTTAGGTCCCCTAACACAAAGATTCAACCGGGTGAGTCTTAATTGGACTTAGAGGGTTAATCATAGGTTTTAAGTTTTCTAGGGGTAAAAAGGTAATTTCGGGGCAAGGGTAGTATATTTATTATCCTAGGATGATATTTAATTAATTTAATAAGTTTTTTAATTAGTTAAAATTGGTAAAAACTCGGTGGTCAAACCCGAGTTTTACCGGATCTCCATAATCGGGTTTGAGCATAATTGGAGCAACTAAGTTGGCAATTTAAGTGAATTAAATTATACAAAAAAAAAAAGAAGGGGTATTATATTAAATTACCATGTGGATTATAATCTGATTTTATCATTTCAAATTAGTTTAAAAAGTCAACAACAAAACCCCAAGGAAAGAGGACCACGACTCCCACTAGGAGTGAACTCAATGTGCTTTCTTAATTCATTATCTCTCGACTAAGCAAAGCCCCATAACATTACTCTATCAAGTAATCCCAAAAAGACCCATAACCAATGTACAACTTGACATAGCATATCATTAAGAATACATATCATCATGCTTTAGAAATGGAGACCAAATACGTATTCATATGTTAAACCATTCATCATATAGTATCATCAATAAGCAAGATCATTATATACATATCATGTACAATTATAAGCATATAAAGATATAAGAACATCCTTCTAAGACTTCCCTCAAGGATACTTTGTGCAATGTGTACGTAGATTCTCATACCTCTACCTAGACTAAGTAAAATCCCTTGGGTCATCCTAGTTAGATTTCATTCCTTTAGTCCATTTTACCTTTTGTAAAAATCTTGCCTTAATCGACATAGACCACATGACTGATGTGGAATCCGGTGTCATGGAACCCTACACCGAAGGAAGGAGGACTATTTCCAAGGTAGTACTAAAACATGAACATAGCATTTACGTGGATCCATTAGCTAGTATTCCTCTGAGGGAAACAATGTAGAAAAACTAGGAGATATAGTTGGGACCCTCTCTACGCTACATGAATTATAGTCTTCAATCTCATGAGTACGTTACTCATCCTACCTTCCCTATGTGGTAAAAGACACTCCTCACTATAATTCAATCGGTGCTTAGCTAAAATCCCTTTTTGAAATGTCTTTAATGCATTTATTAATCATCATAGCTTAATGTAGGTTATAGGGTCTATCCCTTTCTATAATTATCATCATCACATCTCAATAGGAATTGCATGAGTATTATACTTTCATTACAATTCATAAAAGTGAGGTTAGCATATTTACATATTACATCATGATAATGCACTTTGATAAGTTATTACCATCCTTATAACATTTACATCTTATCCAACAACTCACAATCCATAGTTTGGACATTTCAATTTAACATCATACCAACACTATCAATCTTAACATAAGGTATAATTCAATACAACATCATCACTTAATCACAAGTAATTATAATCAAAGTAAAAAATAGAGATCACAAGACTTACTGAATCTCCTTCACAATGCCATCCTCAAGGTCTTGCCATAATCCATCCAATGCAACCCAACAATGGTATAATACCATCACACAATAGTAACCAACATAATAATGAAGTCAATTGATTCACTGCACAACGATTCATCACTAGTTCATGGCCTCGAATTAGAGACTTAAATCAAGTTCATAATCTACTTCCAAACCCAGGTAAATTACTCAAGAACTAGCATAATATAATTACAATTCATCTCAATCTACTCATATATTAACATGATAATAACCTAGGATAGTAATTCACACATTAACCAAGTCAATTACATCAACACTACATAATTCAATTTAAGATCACAACCTAGGGTGAAGGGAAATAGGTCGTCTTCTACAACTTAGACGAGTACATCAAGAGGTAACTAATCGAGTTATAATACATGTTAATCTACTCATAATAACTACAATAAATCATGAACAAACAAATTCACAAGATCAATTCCGTATTGAATGAAAACCCACTTGAATTTCATACTTTTGAAATCAATTTGATAAAACCCTTTGGGGAAAGAAGTCTCAAAGGTCAAAGTAAACACATACCTTGTTAATTGATAGAGTTTGATGGAGAAACTTTACCCTTAGAAGCCCTGCAACCCTCCTTGACGTTGTATTCTAGTGTGTTCTTCTATTTGGGAGAGAGAAAGAATAGAGACGGAGGAGCAATTTGGGTTTGGGAAATTATGAGGGTTAAGTTAGTTTAATTAGGTTAGGGTCTTTAAATAGGTCATTAACAAACTTACTTAGACCTCCCTTAACCCTTAAATAATAAACTAACCACCTAATTAATTAACTTAACTTAGCTTAAAACGTATAGAAAATCAGTGGACTCCATAGACGAGAGCACATCTATTGTCCGTTTGTCCAACAATGGCCAAGGGACCAACCATCCTGTTCGTCTGTCGTTTTGTTCTAGGATTTTTCAAAACAGGCCTCCCATGAATTTGGTGTTAGAAAACTTACCACAAAATTTATTCATTTTTTGACTCCTAAAACTTAGTCTAATAGGCTAAGTCACACTACCACCTTAGTGAACTAGCTTTTGGATGTCATGGACGTTCTTTGACGTTTTGATCCTAAAAAATTCATAAATGACCTATATACATTGACATTGACATTAAAACAGTTACACAACCTTTATACAATCATTTTAGGCTCTAGAACACGTCTTAAAATTTCAGAGTGTTGCATTATCCCTCCCTTAGGAACATTCGTCCATGAATAACATTAAAATCTTTTGGAAGAAAGGAATAGACTCAAGACTATAATCCCAACCAACAACACATAACAACATGAGTTACAACATAAAACATGGCATTTATGCATAGCAATTCAAAACTTCAACATCACAATATCTGGAATTTCCTTATCACAACAACATGAGCTAAACATATCATTAAGGAGTCAATTATCCATAACTCAATCTATCAACATGCTCAATATCATTTCGCAAAAACTCTTTATATCAAAATTCACAACATAACTCAAAACAAATAAAATTGACAATTTTCAAGTCTATAATTAACTGTAACATGAACTTTTTTGCAGAACTTCACCAATAAGAAAAGAAACATTAAATTTAGTCATTATATTCATTATTAGTAATAATAATCAATTTTAATTATAAAATATAGGAGGGTAGCGGGACTTCATGTAGGCCTCGGCCTACCATGTTGCACCCTCACCTCTTAATTCCTTAACTTCTTTAATTGTCTATCAAGGATTTGAACCGAAAACTTCTCATGAGAGAGTTACTATTGCGCACCTAGACCTTCAATAGGAAGAATGGACGCGGGATCACTGATACACTTCGTAACCATAGAAAACATAGAACACCGGATGAACTGAAACCAATTCACAAGGTAACTTCAACACGTATGCAACCTTACCAATATTTTGCAAGATTTCATAAGGACAACATAACGAGGACTCAACTTCCCTTTCTTGCCAAATCTCACCACCCCTTTCATAGGCAAAATTTTTAGATACACCTTATAATCTTCTTCAAACTCTAAATATCTTCTCCAATGGTCGGCATTAGAATTTTGCCGGCTATAGGCTATTTTCATGTGATTCCTTATGATATGAACCTTCTCTAAACACTTATAAATAAAATTGGTACCCAAAAGTGAAGACTCAACTAATTTAAACCATCCAATTAGAGATCTACACTTCTATCATACAAGGCTTCATAAGGAGCCACAGATGTAGATATATGGTAACTATTGTTACAACCAAACTCCACCACAGTCAATTGCTTATGCCAATACACCTTGAATTCAATGCTACAAACTCTAAGCATATTTTAAAGGATTTGAATAGTATGCTCCGCTTGACCATACGTTTGGGGATGTAAAATGGTTGTTAGGTTCCTTTGGTACTCAACCCTTTTTGTAATGATCTCAAAAACCTAGATTTGAATTGTGCACCCCTAATCGATATGATGTATAACGGAATACCATGGTGACAAACAATATCATCTATGAAGATCCTTGCATAACTTCTGCCGAGTAAGTAGACTTCAGGGGAATAAAATGAGAAAATTTGGAAAATCTATCCACAACCACCCATATGCATTCATATTGCTTTTGTGTTAGAGGCAAAACTACAACAAATTCCAAATTAATGTCTTCCTACTTCCAAGCAGGAACTTTGATTTCTTGAAGTAAACCACCTGGATTTTGGTGTTTGGTTTTCACTTGTTGGCAATTTGGACAGTTGGCAACAAATTACACTTTATACTTTGTCATGCCTTCCGACCAAAACATCTACCTAATGTCATGGTACATCTTTGTCCAACCCAGATGAATGGATTATCGGAATCCATGAGATTCCTCAAGAGTCTGGTTCGTGAAGCCATCTATAATTGGGAACACATAACCTTCCTTGATACCTCAAAACACCATCACCCATAAGGAGAATGACATATTTAGCTAACAAAATAACCGACCCCTTCAACTCCATTAATGGTTGATCAAGGTGTTGTTTAGACTTCACGTCAACCACCAAAGATGACTCAGAGTTGTGATGGACATAAACCACCATTTAGAGAATCTTCCAATCTAACGCCCAATCTAGCCAACCTATGAATATATTTCACTGGGTCTTTCTCGGCTTCTTCTACATGAGACACACTACCCATGGTCATACGATTTAGAGCATCCGCAACCACATTGTCCATGTCGGGATGGTAGGAACACTCATGTCATAATCTTTAAACCATTCCAACCACCTACTTTGTCAGAGATTCAATTCTTTTTGAGTAAACAAATATTGAAGATTTTTGTGGTTAGTATACACATCCACATGGACACCATAAAATAACACCTCCACATTTTCAAAGAAATACCACAGCTTCTAACTCAAGATCATGAGTTGGGTAATTCTTCTCAAACACCTTAAGTTATCTAGAGGCATAGTCTACTACTTTCTTTTGTTGCATAAGCACACACCCCAAGCCCACTCGGGACACATCATAATACTCAACTAAACCCTTTGTAACCTCAGGTAAAGTCAACACCGGAGTGCAAGTAAGCCTATTTTTCAAGATTTGAGAGCTTTTCTCACATGCCTACAACCACTCAAATTTCATACTATTTTGGGTCAAAGTAGTCAAGGGAGATTCAATGGATGCAACACCATCTACAAACCTCCTATAATAACCCGCTAGACCCAAGAAACTCCTAATGTTAGTCGGAGTCAATGGTCTATGGTCTAACCTAATTTTTCACCACCTCAATTTTCCTTAGATCAACCTCAACTCCATCACTAGAGATGATATGACCAAGAAACGTCACCAACCTCAACCAAAACTTACATTTGCTATACTTGACAAATAGTTGGTTCTCCTTAAGCACTTGTAAAACCACCCTCAAATGGTCCATATGTTCGCCCTCATTTTTCGAATATACCAAGATGTCTTAAATGAAGATAATGACAAATAAATCTAGGTAACTTTGAAACACCCTATTCATACGATACATAAATGTCTTCGGGGCATTAGTAAGACCAAAGTACATTAATAAGAACTCATATTGACCATATCTAGTCCGAAATGCCATTTTTGGTATATCCTCACCTCTCACCCTAAATTGGTAACACCCTGATCTCAAGTCAATCTTAGAAAAGTAGCTTGCCCCTTGAAGTTGATTAAACAAGTTGTTTATCCAAGGGAGAGGATACTTGTTCATAATAGTGAATTTATTGAGTTGGTTATAATCGAAGCACATTCTAAGGGATCCATTCTTCTTCTTCACAAACAAAACTGGAGCACCCCATGGAGAAATACTAGGTCTAATGAAGCCTTTGTCTAGTAAATCTTTGAGTTGATCCTTCAACTATTTCAATTCGGTCGGAGTCATTCGATAAGGATGAATTGAAACGGGGTTGGTACCCAGTAGATAGTCAATACCAAAATAAATTTCCCATTTGGGAGGGATTTCGGGAAGATCATTACAAAAGATTTCCGGAAATTCCCTTACTACGGGGACTAACTCAATGGGAGGATTTTCGGAGTCCTAAGATTTTGACTCTTATAATGTGATATAGACACCCTTTTGAGAACATTTTACAAGCCTTAATACAAGAAATGATACGGTCTCTACGAATAAAACTTTCCCCCTTACACTCTAAAATGGGTTCATTTGGAAATTTGAACTTGACAATTCTAGTTCTTCAATCAATGGAAGCAAAATAATCATGCAACCAACCCATCCCCAGAATGACATCAAAATCGACATTATCAAGTTCTACTAATTCAACATGAGTACCTCAATTGAAAATATTATAGGGCAATTTCTATATACCCAATTTTAACCACCTACTCATCTACCGAGGTAGTGTTACCATGAAAGGTTCATATAGAATATCGGGAAAAGTATCAAACTTTCTAGCTATCAAGGGACTAACAAAAGATAATATAGCACCGGGATAATTTAAAGCATATACATCAATAGAGAAGACTTGAAACATACCGCTCACCACATTGGGAGAACTTTCTTCTTCACCCCTATAGCGAAGTGCGTAAAAGTGATTCTTCTTTGGAGGATCCATATTATACCCACTAGATTGAGCATGCCACCTACCTTTGTCTTGACACTTCACATTTCGGAAATACCTAACCTTGTGTCCACTCTTGCCAGACACAAAAAAATTGTCCAGCCCAACAAGGCAATCACCGTTATGCTTCTTGCCACACTTTCCACAAGGTGGCTTTTTCTTTTATGAGCTAGTACCTCTTCCCTTTTGAGACTTAGGGTTCGAAACCCTATCATCATAGGCTTGGGAGATTTTTGTATGAACTTCATTAGAAGACCTTTTTTTAAACCTAGGCTTGTCTTGGATGTCAAGCCTACCCTTTGAAGAACCATAATCTATATTTTCTCTTAACCCTTATCTCTTCCATTTGTTGAGCATGAACCATGAGAAGAGAAATGTTTATATTATCATGTAGCATAGCCGAATCACATTCTTGTTTCAAGTCATACCACACACTCGTCATAAAACAACTCATTCATCTCTAGGATCAAAAACCAAAGAAGGACCATACTTTGACAATTTAGTAAATTACATAGAGTAGTCAAGTACACTCATACCTCCTTGATGAAGGTGTATGAATTCCTCCATTGTGGATTACCTCTTATCCCTAGGAAACAACCTATCAAGATAAACCTTCTTGAAAATCTCTCAATGCATAGATCCACCTCTTAAATGCCTATTGTCTCTCCATTGTACGTACCAAGTTTGGGCCACATCTTTGATTTGGTAAGTGGATAACTCGGACTTCTTACTAGTAGTCAACCCTATAGTGTAGAGGATCTTGTAAGCTTCATCAATAAATACTTTGGACAATTCCTCAACTTTGGACACATAGAAATTAGAGGGATTCATCCTTGTGAAATCCCTCCAATGGGAGGCCATGGTACCAACATGTTGATTTTCTTGGGGTACAACCTCCGAATTTGATTACGTCCTCATGGCTTGTGCTTGAGTAGTAATGTCTTGGGACATTTGGAGAAAGGCAGACCTTATGTCACCATCCGTCAAAGAAGGAGGATTGAGCGGAGCTTGGTCATCATTTGCAACTTCTTCAAGAGGAGGGACTTGATTGCCTCGGGGAGGAGCTCGGATATTGGCAATCTCTCCATCAAGTCTTCGAGTGGTTGTTCTTTTAGTATTCATTGCCTATAATCACAATAAAAGGATTATATGTTAAGGCACATAGAATCAAGACTCTAGAGGCACGATATTAGATTTCGATGAAAAGGAGAATTCCCTAAGCATCTTAAAGTTTCTTTTTCATAAGTTTGACGGGCTTCACAATTATAAATAAGAATCTACATTGACGTTGTCAAGTGAGACACTGTCTCTAAATATATTCAACCTCATGCTCTGATACCATGTTTGGAACATCCGGGGAGCACCCCGTAGACATAACCAGCTCCATCGTCCTCATCAAGGAGTAAAACTAGCCTCTAAGCTTACATCATCACATGCATAGGTTAAAAATGCGGATTATATAAAACTTTTCTATATCTATCTTGAGTTTTACGTAGGTATATCGCATACACATAATATAGATGTTCATATTGATTATACATAGACCTTTCGTATAAGAAGATTACATTGTGTTCTACTTTTATTATACATAGATATATAAGATACTTAACATAGTCTTAAAAGGAAGTCTCATCTCATAACCTTCTAAAGCAAGAGTATATCAATTCGGCATACCCTATTTATCAATGTAATAAAGACACATACAGGTTATACAATATTTAGTACTCAAATGAAAAGGAAAGAACTAGAAGTCTTATAACTAGAAAAATATAAAAAGTTTGATATAGGCATTGCCCTCGGAAAGTGAGGACCTACCCAACATGGATTAGTGAGAACTCCAAGTCTTCCTTCAAATTCTTCTTAAAAGCCCTTCAACGATCGTAACCTAAAATGTTGGGGTAAATGGAGCAAATGAGGTTAGTAAACCACTTGTACTAAGCATGAGACCATATGCACACACATCATAAAATCATTCTAGAAAGGGACACATTCAAGCATGATATTTTACATTCAGTAAGTCTTATGCACACTCAAGAATCAACACAAGTCCATAATGAATATTCATCAAGTCAAGATCATGTTCCAACTAAGTCTAGCCAAGTTAATCATGCATACAAACTTACTAGAATATATAATCAAGACAACTCTATCATCAAGTTATAACATCAACAAGCATGAATAAGAGTTCATTACAACATCACTAAAGCAATACAATTACCCATGAGCCCTCATTAAGTTAGCTACTGCAGTGACTAATCAAAGCCCCATACCCTTACTCAATCAAGTAAACCCAATGAGACCCATAACCAATGTCCAACTTCACTAAGCATATCATTAAGACTATATATCATCATGCTTTAGCAACGGAGACCAAACACATATTCATTAGTGAAACCAATCAATATATAGTATCATCAATATGCAAGATCATCATATACATATCGTGTGCAATTATAAGCATAGAAATATATAAGAACATCCTCCTAAGACTTCCCTCAAGGCTAACTAGTGCAATGTTTAGGTAGAGTCTCATACCTCTACCTAGAATAAGTTAAACCCCTAAAGTCATCCTAGTTAGAGTTCATTCCATTAGTTAATTTTACCTTTTCGGAAAATCTTGCCTTAACCGACATGGACCACATTACATAATGTATAATCCGCTTTCATGGAACCCTACACCAAAGGAACACAGACTACTTTCCAAGGTAGTAGCAAAACATGAACATAGCATCTAGCTGGATCAACTAGATAGTATTCCTCTGGGGGCAACATATTTCAAGAAATAGGAGATATAGTTGGGACCCTCTTTATATTACATGCATTATAGTCTTTAATATCATGAGTACATTAGTAAGCCTACCTTCTCTATGTAAGAAGGGACACTCCTCATTCTAGTTCACCCGGTGCTAAGCTAGAGTCCCTTTTGATATATTTGTAATATCTTTATTAATCATCATAGCTTAATGTAGGTCATAGGGTCTATGTATTATATATTCATCATCATCATATCTCATTAGGAATTACATGAGTATTATCCTTTCATTAAAATTCAAACAAGTAAGATTAGCACATTTACATGTCACATCATGATAAGGCACATTGGTAAGTTATCACCATCCTCAGAACATTTAAATCTTAGACAATAACTCACAATCCATAGTTCAAGAAATTTCAATTCAACATCATACCAACCCTATCAATATTAACATAAGGTATACTTGAATACAACATCATCACTTAATCACAAGTAATCATAATTTAAGTAAGAACTAGATATCACAAGATTTACTCAATATCCTTCACAATGCCATCATCAAGGTCTTACCATCGACCATCCAATTCAACCCAACAATGGTATATATAATCACACAATTGTAACATACATAATAATGAAGTCAATTGATTCAGTACACAACAATTCATCACTAGTTCATGGCCTAGAATTAGAGAATTAGATCAAGTTAATAATTACTTTACAACCTAGGTCAAGTACTCAAAAACTTACATAATAACAAGATATAATAGTAATTCACACATTAGCCAAGTCAATTACATCAACACTAGAGAATTCAATTTAACATCACAACCTAGGGTTAAGGGAAATAGGTCATCTTCTACAATTTAGACGAGTACATCAAGAGGTAACTAATCGAGTTATAATACATTTTAATCTACTCATAATAACTACAATAAATCATGAACAAACAAATTCACAAGATCAATTCTGTATTAATTGAAAACCCACTTGAATTTCATACTTTTGAAATCAATTTGATGGAACCCTTTGGGGAAAGAAGTCCCAAAGGTGAAAGGAAACACATACAATATTGATTAATGAAGTTTGATGGAGAAAATTGAACCTTAGCAGCCCTATAACTCTCTTTGACCTTGTCTTCTATGGTGTTCTTCCATTTGGGAGAGAGAAAGAAGAGAGAAGGAGGAGCAATTTGAGTTTGGGAAATTATAAGGGTTAGGTTAGCTTAATTAGGTATGGGTATTTATATAGGCCATTGAACAACTTAATTAGACCTAAATTAAACGCTAAATTAATGAAATATTTACCTAATTAATTAACATTACTTATCTTAAAAACGTGCAGAAAATCAGTGGATTCTACAAACGAGACCACGTTTATGGTCCGTTTGTCCAACAACGGCTAAGGGACCAACCAAACTGTTGGTCCGTCATTTTTGTCATAGACTTTTTAAAACAGGCGTCCAATGTAATTGTCTAAGTGACCATTTATGGTGGTCATCGACGCCCCGTCGATTGGTCCACGATCCGGCGTTTGTACTCGTTTGTGCACACTACCTTTTGGCATCTTTTTGCCAAATTACAAGGGCTCTTGGTTGGTCCTTGGGGATTTGTACCCAGACATTTCGACTATATACTAATTATAATACATGTTATACACCTTACCACAAAATTTTATTATTTTCTGACTCCTAAAACTTAGTCAAATAGGCTAAGGCACACTAGCACCTCATAGAACTAGTTTCCGGACGTCATGGACATTCTTTGACGTTTTGATTTTAAAACTTACTAAATAACTTATATACATTAAAATTAACCTTAAAATAGTGACACAACATTTATACACTCATGTTAGGCTCTATAACATGTGTCAAACTTTCACAGTGTTACAACATCACCCATTCCAAGTAATCCAATTTAAAAGACCACCTGACAAGGGAAATAAGAGAGAGATCATATGGAGATAAGCTCTATTGCACGACACAAGAGTAATGAAGAGTGTGTAACTTTTATCATTCTATAGCCTTTCGCTCATAGATATGTCGCAACTCACACCAATGAACAAGACTCTGTTACACGTTGCTTGTGAGACTTTGGACCCTAAGATTATCTACATAAACTTATGCTCAAAAACCAAGTTTCTAATGACCTTGGAGTACCCCCCCCCCCAGGCGTTAGACGGCGTACTTTACCTCTAAGAGGTCTTATAAAAGCCTCTTAACTTTCATTCATCACATAGGTATGTAAAGTAGTGCCAAATTTAAACATTTTACAATAAAGTAAATGAGGAAACTCTTTTATAAAACGTAGGAACAACTAAGTCTCGTCATCACAAGTATTTTTAGACACATCTTATTATCATAGGGTCACAACTCTTATGTATAAAATAAAATCATGCCTGATAAAAAGACTTTAATAGAAAGAAAACTAGAAATAACATCTACATCCTCGAACATATGAGGACGTACCAAGAGCCTTTAGTTAAAAATCTACTTCCCAAACTTGAACTCTAGGATCCTAACTTTCTTCCACCTAACTTGTATAAATAGAGAAGAATAAGGAGTTTGTACAATTAAGCACTAAGTATACCAATCATGCAAAAACATGCTTTACAGAGGACATTTTAGTTGAAATATGTTTTTCATGCTTTTTTGATAAAACTTCATGAACCAAGTGTAAATAACATCATACAAGTCATCATCAACATAAAAGGTGATACTTCCATCATTCTCAACATAGAACCATATTCATTGAGTAAAAAACTATCCATTTAGACCCTCTATCTAAAGTTACCCTAAGACTCACCTAGGTAAGACATCAAGAGACCGCCTATACAACCTCATTAATACACACCTATGTGATCCCAAAGACTACCAAAGATAAGGATACTTCCTTTTCATCACAACTCAACAAGTCATCACTCATTATTAGAGGTACTAAAAGAAACATTCATTTATTTAAGAACTTCACACAAATATCATCCCCTAGGATAACTCTAAGTTACACTAGTGCAATGTGAAAGTAGCATCTTATTCTACTACTCCCACTTATTGATCCTTTGGAACCGCCCTAGACTAGGCATATCACATTCAACAATTCACATAACCTTTATTGACATTAGACATAAGACCAACATGCTTCATTAACATTAGACATAAATTCAACTTGCATCATTAACATCATATAGTAACCCATTCATACATTAACATTGCAAGGACACACCAAGACTCCCTCTAAATGCCTACTTTTGCAATGCATAGATGGTGTCCCATTCCACCACCTACAGTAATCAGTGCACCATTGGTAAGACCTAGTTCATTACATTCATTTGTGGGGGCTATCTTTACGTGACATAGAACATGTGATCTTAACATGGGATCCCAGTATTAACCCCTTCTAGATGAGGTATCCCCACTCGCCTAAGGTAGGGTCATTTTTTATCCTTTACGTGGAATACAACTAGCTAGTATCATCTCAAGAGGTTGATTTTGAATACTAGATCTCTACTCATGAAGAGTATCCAACCCTTCTTAAATCTTCTCGATGCTAAGCGTTAATCCCCACAGAGTTTTAGACTTTCATTACATTCATTAGCTATAGGTTAATGGAGTGCTACTAAGTACTAAATCTCGACTCACAAAAAGTACTCATCCCATCCTATCATTCATTCATTGGAAAACTCTTGAGAATATTGAGGATGTTACTAGACACTACACATCTACTCACCAAGATTGTCCACCCCAAAATCCCGCATTTATTCATTAGAGTTATATTGAGAAAACCATTCAATAGACTCTCATTCATTACATTTTCATTAACTTCATTTGTTCATGGTGTGCGTATGTGAGAAAGTCTTTCACATAACCACCATCATTCATGACATTGTGTTATAAACATGATCATACTATATTCATCATAATCCACACACAACCATACTTCACATTAACATTTTACTCAAAAAAATCACAACATCTGAAAGACTCACATGCATATCTTTAGATACATCTCTATACATAAGCATCATGATATTACTTTACTTCACATTCAATGCCTTCTATGCCATAATCATAGTTGTCACACACACATTTACTTTACTTCACATTCAATGCCTTCAAGGCAATAATCACAATTCGCGCGCGCGCGCACTCACACATACACACACACACACACAAACACACACACACACAAACATACACACACACACACACACACACACACACAGATATATATATATATATATAAATTAACTAAACACGGTATCATAAATGGACCATACGACACAAGATTTATTCAATAAGAACTAGACAAATTTAGGTCAACTTACCCTTCATCAAGGCCATGATTACCCTATCGAAAGTTTCAAAAAATTCACTATAATTCGGCATAGATAACAATATATAACCATAATACAACATAGTATAAACACAATTCTTACAATATCCAATAACATTCATCAAACCCACTTCATAAGTCAAAATTAAAGAATTAGGATGATCATGGGTCCAAGGAGTTTTTTTATCATTAAACCCTCAATTAACATTGAAACATAATAATCATCCATTTAAACCTTTTAATGCAAGAACACATGCTTAGAATTTGAAATAGGATTTTTGAGATCTCTTCAAAAGCCTTTGGAATGCTCCTTCAATGATATATGAATTAAGGATGAAATTTTTATACCTTAATGAAGTCCTATCCAAGAAATTTCGGTTGAAAGCATGAAGAATTTGACCTTCTTCTTGGGAGCTTCAAAGCTGATGAATGGATGTTTTAGAGAGAGAGAATGAGCTTTTGATTTTTAACATAGATTTTTGTTTTGATTGATTAATTGGGGTAAAAGTGACTTAATAACTGCTCATAATAAATCTCCAACATACCCAAAATACCCCAACACTAATTTGACCTTTTAATTAAGTCTAATTTGACTTGGTTGCGCGTTGCGGGGGCACCTCCAAATCTTGGTTCTAGAATTTAATTTGAGGTAGAATAGTTCTTAAAAATTCCCCATTGCAAGGCAAAATTTTTGCATTCTATGTTTGGGGGGTGCGAGGCGCCATGGTCCTCAAAGAAGGCTTTCGGCATGCTACCTTGGCATCCCACTTTGCAAAAACATGGGTCCTCCTCAAGGACCCGTTGGTTTGTCCTTAGAGAGTTGTGCCCAGACATTTTGACCCTAAATTCAATTATTAAGGCGCTAGGGTCACCTCCACTTATTTTAGACTCTAAAAAACACATGAAACCCATACAAAATACAAGGACACACTAGCACACACAAGGCTAGTTTTTGCATGTCTTGGTCGTCCTTTGAATTTTGTCTTGCAACTCTTTCAAACTGACTTCAAAGTCTTAATTTCATTATTTTAACAATTTATTAACTCAACAAACTCATGTGAGGATCTAATTTATCCTATTTCATTTTGACGGTTGTTAAAGTAGGCAGTTAAACAAGGTCACAATCAACAATAAGTATCTCATCGCCAGGATTGCAAACTTGTTTGAACAACTTCAACGTGCTCGCCATTTCTTAAATATAGACCTCAGATCCGATTATTATCAGCTCAGAGTTAGATATAGTGAAACTTCAAAAACAGCCTTTGGAACTTTGTATGGTCATTAGCAATTTGTAGTTATATCATTTGGACTTATCAGTGCTCCTGTACCTTTCATGGATTTGATGAACAGTGTTCAAGCAGTACTTGGACTTGCTCGCTATCTTCCTTATTGATGATATTCTTATTTACTCTAGGAATAAGGAAGAACATGCGAGTCATTTGAGAGTTGTTCTACACACTCTCAAAAACTCCACTTATCTGGAAAAAATTTAATAAGTGTGAGTTTTGATTACAAAGAGTTTCTTTCCTTGGGCATGTTGTGTCTAGGGAAGGAATTTTAGTAGATTCCTAGAATATAAATGTAGTGAAACAATGGACCAAACCTACCTCTTACAATGATAAAACAAGTATCTTGGGTCTGGCGGATTATTACATAAGGTTCATGGAAGTACTTTTATCCATAGCCTCACCATTTACTAGGTTAACTCAGAAGATGGTCAAGTTTCAATGGTCAGATGATTGTGAGAAAAGTTTTACAGAATTGAAAACTAGATTGACTACACCTCTTGTCTTGACTTTACGAGAAGGTTTAGATGGTTATGTGATTTATTTTGACGCATCAAGAGTTGGCCTAGGTTGTGTTTTGATGCATCAAGATAATATTATATCTTATGCTTCTAGACGTCTTAAGTTGCATGAGAAGAACTATCAAACTCACGACCTCGATCTTGCAGCGTGCTGTTTGCACTCAAAATATGGATACCTACTTGTATGATGTTAACGTTGATGTGTTCACTAACCATAAGTGTGTCACGACTAAGGAGAACCTCCTAGAAGTAACATGGCGTACTTGACCTCTCAGATATCTTATACAAGCCCATAGTCATCACTAATTGCATAGTCATAGGAAATTGAGTAGAAAATATAAGAATGACTTCATATAAACATAAAATAGGTCATAATACATAGTTAGACTCTAAGTATATTTTTTCGTCTTAGACTCAACATCAATAAAGTTTAATAGGGACACGACTCCTATCAACATATAATAATAATCTAACTATTACATAAACTTGAATAATAACTTAACGTAGGAAATCCTTGAATCATAAGGATCCATTTCTTGAGCTTGGGAAACATGTATCGAGGAATCCATAAGAGACATCATCTAGGAATCCATCACCTACACTTTGTGAAAATATGAAGAAGAATGGTATTAGTAAAAGAATGCACTAAGTATGGAATCCATGCAAAAACATGCATTTAAAGATGACATTTAGTTTGAAATTATGCAACATGCCTTTCTAAAAAATCTTCATTAACATTGGCACAATTACACAATATATTTCATATACTTTATATAGGCATTTTAAAAACATATAATATTATATAGGCATTTAAAAAACATATAAGAATATCTTTTTTTACGTTTAGTTCATTAACCCCTAAGTAACACTATCCATACTCAAGCATCACCTTAGGGTCACCGTGGTGAACATTCACATAACCATCAATAACTCAAACATAGACATTCATGGAAACATAACACATACTTCACATATGACCCAACATACTTCATGAACCACATAGAAGACACATTCCAAGACAACATGCAATTCAAGACTACCAACATCATCATAGTAAGGCAATAGTAAAAATATACATGTTCATTTCATTGAAACATCATAAGACCTTACTAATAATACTAATATAAGCCTACTAGTGCGATGTACATGTGAAGTCCCATAAACTCACACCTACTATGTAAAATCACAAAGAGACCACAAGCATACCATTTACTTCATACAACAATATCACAACTATAGTGAACTACGTGCATAAGTAGGACCTTCATCATATAGAAACTAAGACCAACATCATGCTTACAAAGTAAGACCGTCATCATATACACACCGTAGGACTAATACTATGCATATTATCATTACAAGTAGGTCAATGTAATAGTTTCATGCATAAGATATACATACATACACATATACATAAAGGACACCTTCCTGGAATCCCCTTCAAGAGATACTTGTGCAATGCATAGGTAAGTTTATTACTCTCACCTACACTAAGAACCTTCCTTTAGGTGATCCTATTTAGGTTCCATTACTTTACTTCCATTGGCTATTTTAAATTAGGGAAAGTTGTTCTTAACCGAAACTATAATATGTGAGCTAAATATGGAATCCGGTGTTCTCCTCCCACAACAAAAAGAGAGGGTTAACACTTGCCTAAGGTGTAACCAGATATGATAGCTTATCTATGTTGATCCACTAGCTATATCCTTCCAGGTCACGTATTTATGGAACTAGAATATTACTACTAGAAACATTGACTTCCTAACATGGAGGTTTCCATCTCATTGAGGCCATTGGTGAACCTATCTTACATATTGGTAAGGGACACCTCTCATGGTCAAGTTCACTCGGTGCTAAGCTAACTTTCATTTATGGAAAAAGTCTTTATTAACTTTACTTCATAAAAATGAGACATATGAGATTAAATTCTCATTTTCATAGCTCATAGGTTATAGATGAGAATATCCTTTCTTCAACCTAACTCAAGTGAGAAAACCTTTCACATTGACATAAAATATTCAAGCATAGTCTAGTATAGAGTAAAATTGAGAACACCTTCCAAAAGACTCTAATTTACTATATTATCATACATGCTTCATCATATGCATTCATGTGTGTGTATGTACTTATATGAGGAAACCTTTCTCATAAACACATTTAGACACCACACAGATTCATACTTTATCCTAACATATACTATACATCATAGCATATACTTCATGTTATTAGCTTAATCATGCATTCATATTAATGTACATCGAAAATCATCCTTCAACTATTCTATCAAGATACATGTGTGCAATGTATAGGCAAAGTTCCATTTCCTTGGCTACAGTGGTACACTTATCAAGTCATCCTACTTAAGATACATTTCATACTTTCATGGACATATAATTTACATGCATAGTAGTAGACATTAGTGCGTATGAGAATTATCCTTTCAGTAGAAACCATGAACCTATACTACTCATAGACATGCATGAAGTGTGTGTGTGTGTGTATTGGTCAACATGATCACATAATGGCAATGAACATATCATTGAGGAAGCTACCCTCCAAGGATCACAATGCACATCCACTTCCCTTAAACCATAGATCACACACCACATAATAGCATTGGAGACAAGACACCTTCATAATTGAATCTAAGACTCCTTAGATTGGTTGAGATAAAACATTCATATATGTGTGTACATAGCTAGGGGGTAATTCATCAATTATACTTCATCAGTGACAACATATAAACCACTCATTACCTGGACAACCTCTTTCAATTGTCATAACATCATCAATGCACCCTAGAACATGAACTGGAAGGAAAACTAGACATATACCTTTACATGTGTGATCATCATTACTACACTTCATAATACATAAATTTGCCTTCAAGTCCATGATAATATCATATAGAGATTGAAAATAAAGTAAAACACGCCCACCATAAGTGGACCATACAACACAATGTACACTACATAAACATCAAATACATAGAAAGTAGAGGAATACAATCTTACCAATTCTCCAAACCTTGATCAGCATTGATAAATTACCAACAATTCACCATCAATTCATATATAAAATAGTAGCTATATATATACTAACACAATCAAAATAACAATCTATCAACATCTAAACAAGATCACAGTATCCACATTATAGGCTAAATTGAAAATCGAGAATTCATGGGTTCATACTGAAATTTGATTAAAAATCATCAATAATATAGTATCTAATCATAAATTCATCATATATATGCTTTTGAAAGAAATTTGAGAATGCACCCATCGTTCGATTAAAAGAAGGACAATTTCTTATGAAATCTCTTTGAAAACATTGAAGGAACTCCTTAGATGAATGGTTAACTAAGGATTAAGGGTTACCATAGCTCATTATATGAAAAAGACACGAAAAACTGATGAAGAATCCATGGAAATCCTACCCTAAGTTGTCCTTGAGCTTCAACTCCAATGGAGGTTTCTAGAGAGAGTTTGTTTTGAGAGGGAAGGGTGAAATTTGAAGAGTGAATTGGAAATGGAATTTTCATGTTATTAACTAACTTAATATACCTAAATACCCCATAATAACCGTCCATACTCTTTTTGAAATGTGGGGTGAATTTCCCATTCATCCCTTAAGTGACCAACATTTTGGACAGCATTGCAGGCATCCATCGACGAAGAGCAGTCGAGGACCGTTGGTGGAAGGACGACTCGTTCTACACCTCGTAGTGTAACATTACGTAATTCCATGACGGAATTTAGAGCCTCACATGATGAAATTATACATATAACACTGTTTATAGGCCTAAAATAATGTATTTAAACTAGTTAGGAAGTGTTAGAATCAAAACGTCAAGAAACGTCCATGACATCTAGAGACTAGTGGAATAGAGGTTAAAGTGTCTTTTCATGTTTAATGGGATTTTAAGATTCATAATTTGATAAATGTTTATATAAAGGTGTTAAACAAGTATAAGAGTGTGGTAAGGGTCAAAACGTTTGGGTCCGACTCCCCAAGGACCACCCTAAAGGTCATTAGAGAGGACCCTTGCATTGGACCAAAAATTATGAATCTTTACAGTGCACATCTATGAGACAAACGACAAGCCTTCGATTGATTCATAGGTTGAAATTTAGAAATTCTCAAAACTGGTCCAAAAGACCAATCTCTAATCTAAACAACTCCTTGCCAGTACGGGGCCATCGATGAACCTACGAACTGTAGGTTGGGGTCTCTTATGTTAGGTTCTATTCTGACTGTCCGAATTTTTAATAAGTGACTTAATTAGCCAGTTACTTAGGTGTTTAATTAAGTTTTAGGGTAATTTAGAAGGTTAAGGGAGTATATAACACCTAACCCACAGTAAACTAACCAAACACTCCTCAATTCCAAACTCAAAATTCTCTCTGTTTTCTCACTCTATTCACAAAGGCTCCATTGAATACAAAGCTTCAAGATCACTAGGGAACCAAGATTTCAACTTTATATCCATAAATATTGAAGGATTTTTAAGGTATGGGAGCTCTTCACTCTTGGGATCTCTTTCCCCAAGAGGCTCCTTAAATTGATTTCAAAAGATGTAAAGGGATCCTTAAATTGATTTCAAAAGATGTAAAAACCATGGGTTTCTTTCCAATTTCGTGATTTGTCTTTCAATTGGATTTAATGTTGAATTCATTTGATTATTAATGATAGATATTGATTGTTTATGGTTTAATCAGTGTAGTTCTTAGTCTTTGACCTAATTCCATGCGAAAATCCATGAATTGAATCCCTTACCCTAACCCTAGTTATGAATTGGACTTGTAGATGATTAGGGTTGTTAGAATTGGTTATATTATTGCTTAATTCAATATATTATGATTATGATGAGTGGTTTATTATATAATTGTAATTAATTGAGGATGATATTCTTGGTGAAATCCATGGAGGCTAATCGATAAGACTTTGTCATCTTGAAATTTTTACTTCAATAATGATGGATTGCATTTTGATGATGTTGCGCAATTGACTTATTACATGTAATTAGATTTTGAAAGATATAATATGATTAATATAATGGCATTATATGGATATTGAATTTGAGATCATGGCAAGGTTGTGAGAATAAAAGGTTGAAGATGATCCTCTTGTGTGACTTATGTGATAATGACTATGATATGTGATCTCACTCATAATGGTTGTGTGATGAAAGAAAGTTCACATCCTATGCCTAATGAGATAAATGAAATGCTATATGAAGGGTAGTATCCTATGACCTAAATTAAGTTATGATTGTTAAAGAATGACTTAATGGAATTTAACAAAGAGACACTAGCTTAGCACCCAGTGAACTTGATAATGAGAGGTGTCGACTCCCCATAGAAGGGATATTAACTAAGGGTTCTCATGAGATAGTGAATATAATGAAATTTTGTATAAAGAGAGTCCAATACATACATCCTAGTTCTTGAACTATGTTTCCTGCATAGTAATAATAGCTAGTGGATCCACCTCGAATGTTATGTTTATGCTTCCACCACGGTTGACCATTTTCCTAGAGTATCCTCTGATCTCTCCCTTCAAGCCCCTCAGCTAACTTTTATCAGGGGATCTTATTTCACTTCTTTTTGTTAAGTCACTTTGGTCCTACCTTTGAAGTAGACCACCTTCTTTCAGGGTAGAGTTTCATGACTTTAGATTCCATGTTTAGATCACATGGTCTATTTTCTATTAAGGCAATTGTTCCTAAAAGTAAAATGAAAGTAATAAATTGAAATCTAACTAGGGTGACTCAAGGGGGTTCTTCTTAGTGTAGGTAGGGGTATGGGACTCTACGTATACATTTCACTACTTGGCCTTGAGGGAAGTCCTAAGAGGTTTTTCTTATTCTCTTATAAATTAAATGATATGCATATATTTACTTTACATGTTGATGATCCTATATGATGTTAGTTTCACTTATGAACATGTTATTTGTCTATATTTCTATATATGATGATAACTACTTATTATTCTATGTTATATGAAGTTAGGAGTTACTTATGATCTCTTTCCTTGCTTACTTGATTATGTGGGGTTATGGGACATCACATGAGCATTGCACTTGCATGCTTGGGATGTAATTTCGGTTAGGGTTTTACAAGTTATGATGTTATGAACTCTTGTACATCTTTGTTGTTATGAAATTATATTGGATTATTTTGGTTATATAGTTTTTATATGGTACTATTCATATTAATATGACTTTATGTTGATAATATCCATGTTGACTTGAAATTATTGGTGATGTTGGTCTTGTGTTGCATATGAACTTGTCGTAATTAATATGTGATCATTGGCTTGTATCAATTCTTAAGTGTGCATTAAGGTTTTAAAAAGCGACTTAGCATAACTTTGAACAAAATATCCCTTTTAGCATGATTTTAAAGATTATATGTGCATATGTTTCCATTCTTAGTACAAGTGGATGTACTAACCCATATTCTTTCCCTTTTCCCAAATAATGTAGGTTCAGGCCGTTATAGTATCAAGGTCACTTGCAAGAAGAACTGGACTTCTCCCCATGTTTTGGTAGCTCCTCTATTTTGAGGATGGTGCCACGTACTCTACCTTAGTTGTATTTATATAGTCTAAAGACATTCATTTCTCTTCTATGAGATATTGTTGTAATCCTTATGTGGAAATTATGGATTTGTACTAAGTGCTATGCCCGAATGTTCTACTTCATTTTTGATGGTTTAATGTGAGATGGTATTATTACACTAAACTCTTATATGTATATTGTGTTGTCTAAATGAGAAGCCTATGTAGGCTTCCTATGCCAGTAATTCAAGTAAACTCCCTAAGTAGTAAGTGAGAGGTGTATGTAAATCTCAATAGGTATGAAGTTTTAATTTTTCCGCATTTTAACCTATGATATGTTATGACTAATGCTAAGAGGCTATTCTTATTCCTCTCCGAGGACGACGACATGGGTTATATTTACGGGGTGCTCCCCGATAATGACAAACTTAGTATTAGAGCATGATGTTGAAACTAATCTTAGGATTGATGTCTCACTAAACCCGGTCATTCCTCAACCTATGATGGATGGAGAGATAATGTCAACATTTGTTACATTAGCTCAAGCCATGACTACGCAAGCTTAAGCGGTAGCCATTCAAATTGAAGCCATGATGGCTCAAGCAAATAGAGAGGTTGGACCCCGTGTTCAATAAAATGTTAGTACCATGGCTTCTTGCTTGAGACACTTCACGAGGACGAACCTTCTGATGTTTTATGGGTCATAATTGAATCAAGACCCCCAAGACTTTCTTGATGATGTCTATAAGATCCTCTATGCTATAGGGCCAGTTCAAATAAAAATGTCAAGCTAGCCTTCTATCAACTCAAGGATATAGCACAAACATGGTATACCCAATGGCGAGACAATAGGGCCTTGAGAGTGGGTATTATAACTTGTGAGGTGTTTAGAAGGGATTTCCTTGATTGGTTCTTTCATACCGAGAAAAGGGAGGCGAAAGTGGAAGAGTTCATCAACCTTCGTCAATGGGGTATGAGTGTGCAAGAGTACTCCCTGAAGTTCACTAAATTGTCCAAATGTGCTCCTTTCCTGGTATCTAATCCTAAAGATGAGATGATTCGCTTTGTTAAGGGAAAGTTTGATGACTTAGTTGAAGAGTATCATTCGGCGATGCGACATGACTATATGGATATCTCTCGGTTGATGGTTCATGCTCTGCATATTGAGGAAACTAGACTTAACAGAAACAATAGGCAGTTTAAGAGTGTTAAGTCTTATGAAGGAGGTACTTCCAAGGGTAGGCTTGAGATTCAAGACAAGCCTGGGTTCAAGAAGAAGGTTTCCAACAAATTTCCTTGCAATTCACCTATGTAAAACAAGGATAGGGTGTCAAACTCTAGGTCTCAAAATGGAAGGAGTGGAAATTCACCACGAGACAAACCTACTTGTGCAAAGTGCTATAATAAGCATATGGGTGAATGTTTGGTGGGAACAGGAAATTGGTATGGTTGTGGAAAAGCGGTCCATACGGTTAATGATTTTCCTAATGTGAGGAGTCAAGATAAATGGTGTGGTCAAGCTCAAGCAAGCGGTCCTAGTTCAGATTCCCCAAAGAGGAACCGCTTTTATGCTCTCTGCTCTACGCGTAAGCAAGAAGAATCTCCTAATGTGGTCATCGGTATGTTACTACTCTTCTCTATTGATGTTTATGCTTTACTTGACTCCGGTGCTACTATATCATTTGTAACTTCACTAGTAGCTAAAATGATTGATGTTCTACCTGATATTTTGATTGAACAATTTTCGGCTACAACCCTAGTGGGTGACTCCTTGTGGATAGAAGAGTCTTTAGGAGTTGTCATATAAACTTTCCCAATAGAGTTACATGTGTGGATTTAATAAAGCTTGATATGGTTGATTTTGGTGTCACTTTGTGAATTAATTGGTTGCATGATTGTTTTGCTTCCATAAATTGTTGAACAAGAGTGGTTAAGTTAAATTTTCCTAATAAATCCATCTTAGAGTGGAAGGGGGTACCTAAATTCCTAGAGGTCGATCATTTCTTACCTAAAATCTTGTAAAATGATATCTAAAGGGTCTCTTTACCATATTTTAAGAGTTAAAGATCTTGAGTCCTACATTCCTCCTATATAGTCAGTCCCCGTAGTGAAGGACTTTCCGGAAGACTTTTCTAATGACTTGCCCGGAATTCCTCCCAAGCAGGAAATAGATTTTGGTATTGACTTATTACTGGATCCGAATCCCATTTCAATCCCTCTTTACCGGACGGCTCTGGCGATGTTGAAAGAGCTAAAGCTTCAACTCAAAGACTTATTCGATAAGAGTTTAATTCATCCTAGTATTTCATCATGGGGAGCTCCGGCGATGTGTATTGACTATTGTCAACTCAATAAGGTAACCATTAAGAACAAGTATCCTTTCCCTCGGATTGATGACTTGTTTTATCAACTCAAAGGGTCATGCTAATGTTCTAAGATTGATTTGAGGTCGGGGTATCACGAACTTAGGGTGAGAGGTGAAGATGTGCCTAAAACACATTTTCAAACTAGGTATGGTCAGTATGATTTCGTAGTATTGTCCTTTTGTCTCTGAATTCCCCGACGACTTTTATTGACCTTATGAATAGGGTATTCCAATATTACCTAGATTCCTTTGTTGATTGTATTTATTGACAATATCTTGGCATATTCATAAAATGAGGGTGAACATATGGACGATTTGAGGGTGGTATTGCAAGTAGTTAAGGAACACCACTTTTTTGAGAATTATAGTAAGAGTCATTTTTGGTTGAAATCAGTGGTATTTCTTGGTCATATTAAATCAAGTAAGGGTATAGAGTTCGATCTAAAGAAAACTGATGTGCTTAAGAATTTGATTCGACCTTTGACTCCGACCGACATTAGAAGTTTCTTGGGTTTAGTTGGATATTATACGAGTTTTTTGGATGGGTTTTATTAAGCTTAAACTTACTTCTCAAATAAGAAGTAAAGCGGTCGTGTCAAGTAAATAACCCAACTAATAAGGTTGGGATCGTTCCCACGAGGAAAATAGTTTAGACTTAACTTCAATCAGACTTAACTTCAATCTATTATTACTATTGTTCATTCAATTATTTCCTTGGAAAGCAAAAATGATAAAAGGGGGGGGGTTCTATTTCTAAATAAATGAAAATAACTAGTGAAATTAAAGGATACAACTAACAGCTTCAAATGTTGGAGTTTAATCAATTAATAAAAGTAACTAGGGTTTATGTGTTCTCCACAGGTTCATAAATTGATAATTCTAACTATAACAATTCTTTCCTAGTATCTTGCATGCAAAGTGATAAGTTATGTACTTCTAAATCCTTGGTCCGGCATCTAGAAAATTTCACTCCACAACTTGGTCCGGCTATGTGTGTTGGTAAACTAACCCTTACGTTTACCTCATATTAAGCATCGTATTCGATATTTGACTAAGTTATTACCTCGTACCAATCAATACTAGTCTATTAGATAGAATACACTAAATCTATGTCGATAATTCTTTTCCTATTATCTACCTCCTTGGTCCGACAAGTAGCATTAAGGCGAGTTCTAACGTTGGCCATCCGTTAAAAAGACTTCTAAGAGAAAAAAATATCAATACATGCAAGACACTATTCTAGAATTGTTATTTTAGTTAGGTTTTACCTCATTATTCGCCTATGGTTCCCACAACCCTAGTCATGGAATTTAGTTACCCATAGTCATAATCACAATATTCAAATATATGATATAGGAATTCATGCACTTACTTCAATGAGAAAGAGTAAAATCCGAAAGTTCGCTTGATTAATCAACAAAAATCACCAACAATCAAATACTGAAATTAATTGAAGAACAAAGATTCTCCAAAAGTGTAACAATAATCCTCAAGTCTAATCCACAAAAGAAGCTCACAAATCAAGAGTCTAACAAAGAGTCTAAAAATAATCAAGGGTCTAACCTCAAAAACGAGGTTTTTCAAAATATTTATAAAAAAATAAAAACCTAATTAAATAAGGACTCTATTTGACGGAAATTTATCAAAACGTGGCAGGGTAGACGGACCTCGCGATGGATCATCGTGGTCACGACGGACCGTCATGGATCATGTCGTCTCATACTTGTGCAATTTCTTCTGCTACTCTCTTCATTACCCTCGACGGCAGGTATGACGGATTGTCAGAGGCACAACGGTCCGTCGAGGGTCTCCGTTCCAAAACACTTGAACTCTTGGAATTTGGGTACTGGGAATACTTCTCTAATCTTCATGACGAACCAGCAGGACGGACCGTCATGGCTACGACGGTTCGTCACGCACTTCATAACCCCACACTTGGTCAAGATTCCCCATCTTCCTTCAGCAGCTGCACTACAATGCCACCTACGGACCGTCACGAACACGACAAACCATCACAAGCTCCGTAGGTGGTACTTTTCTGTATTTCTTGCTCAAAAACCTCCGCATTCATCTTTTATAAAGATTTTCTGCAAATAAAGAGAAACCTACATAAAAATTACAACAAAAAGGAGTTTGGACACACCAAACTTAAGGAAAAAGTATTAAAAATACTATGAAACCACGGTATACCAACAACCTCAATCAACCAACTTTGACTCAATACAAAATCTTTGTACAATAGTATCCATGTTTTATCTTTCGCAATCATTTGGCTATCAATCCCGATCAGTCTCAATGTTTATGCATGCTATCACTATTAGGCTTGAATTATGTGGAATCAGACCATGACACAGACTCACCATGCACTAACACCTATCCTCTTCAACTTCTCACCGAGGTGCTAATATTTCTGGTATTGCAACTAGTGTCCTCACTTCAAAACAAAATCCTCATTTTTCACACAATGATTTCAGTTTGAGTATAAGGATTACTTTTCAACACTCACTCTCAGAATAAATTCACACTCATTCATACATATTTCCATAAGCTTGCCCTTATTTTCACAGCTTTGAGTTCTCTATAGAACTCTTAGAATCAGGATAGGACTTTCTTAGCGTGTAACATAGGCTCAGGGTCAGGTAGGGTATATTTAGGTATACTGTAGTGACCTTTTTCCCTCCTTGACATATCGGCTAAACATACCATTTCCTATCATTTTATTTGCCCAGTTTCTCATATTCTTTCACCTTGCTATTTTCCCTTCTATCTTCATTTGTGTAAGTGACTCTTTTCTTTTCTTGCTTGTATTTCTTGTATTTTTTTTATTTTTTTTTACTTTTCTTTCAACTAATTCTTGAGTCACTTTACTTTTGTTCTTTCTCTCTCTTTGTTCGTTCAACCCCACTTTCCAGAGCATTCCTCATAATAGCCACCCTCAACTCATGGCTTTGCCATGATGCAAAGTACACAATACCCAAAGTTGGGTTTGGGCCATAAAAAGGGTCGTTTACTGCATTAGCCACCCTCAACTTATGCTTTTGGCATAAGTTGAGGTGCACATGTCAAAGGAGGGACCAAGGCCAACACATTATTTTCAAGAAAAATTAGTTGGGGTGAAAAAGAAAGGTGTAGTTTAAGCACAAATCATTTGGATAAAAAAAGGATAAATTTCATTTCCTTTTCTTTTATTCAGGCTAAAAATGGGCTATATTGAATAAGGGCCTATTATCCTTCCCTAATTGTCTATTACAACTTACTTTTAGCAGGAATAACCAGGCAAGTTCTAGCTCAGTACAAATAGTGGACTATTCAAATCTTTCTCACACTCACTTGACGTCTCATTACTCTACCATATTATCAGACGCGTAGTTCGAATTTTAGACTTAGGGTCATGCAGTGGTGTACCTCTATGTCGTGCTTAGATCCACACATTTATCAATTACTATGCCTAGTCATGCATCATTTTTAATTTTATCAGTATATCATTTTATCCATCATGCTTCAGAATTAAACTATGTACACAAGATATAGACATGCCGGTTCAACAGAAAAAAAAATCAGTCTCTTGGGGAAAAAGAACACAGGCAAGAACACCCCAAAAGAGGATAGTGAATTGGGCTACTCAGACTTCACCCTAGCACTCATTGTCCATTTACCCCACCCCCAACAAAAAAGACAAGCAATTGTCCCCAATGCATAAAAAATTGAAATACAAGAGTTGTAGGTAAAGCAAACCTGGGGCACAAAGCGCCAACGATCAGCAAGCTGGTGGGTCCGATTCCTCACTACCTCTGTAATATGGACACCCTTAGTAGTGTCCATAGCATCGACAGCACTATCAGCAGTGCCTCCCGTGATCTCCACATTTCTAGAGCTAGACTCCCCAGCAGCTAACTCTACTGCTCTCATCTGACGCGCCTCCTCATCAGCGAGCAAGGCTCTCCTCGAATCCTCCATCTTACGATGCTCCTTCTTCTATGCTTGAGCCTCATCCTCCTCTCGACCACTACGCCTCTTGGCATGCTCTCGAGGGGGAGGTGGTCGAATCTCAGAAGTGGCGAATAAGGCCGCCATCACTGTGTCTTCAGTAGGCTCTTTAGAAGGGGTCTCAGACTCAGGCACCCTAGCCTCTAATATCATGTCGATGTCTGTACGAAGATTGTCGACCGCAGCCTAAAGGATCGACACATACACCTGAGGGGCTGGTCGGGCTAACACCTGCAACTCAAAAGCGTCCAAACGCTGATGAACCTCAGCGATCTTCCGCTCTGTGTGCTGGACCATTCTCCTATCCAAGCGCTCTTATGCCTCAACAATACACCTCTGCTTCCAAGGCTGGATGTGATGCAAAAGTGTAGCCATCGGTGCCTCTAATTTATGACCCTAGCAAGCGGGACCTGAGCGGGGAAAGGTTCTGAGCGAGAGTATCTCAGGGCAGTGCTACTACCCGGGATAGACTCGACCGGGGTAGTGTCAGCGGAAGCCACCTGCGTAGCCATGTTGGCATGTGCTACCGTATGATCCAGATTGTCACCAAGTGGAGGCAACTCTGGACGGGGCCCTCTACTTAGAGCCAACTAGGTGTGGATTCTGAACTGTCAGCCTCATCAGAAGAGGCAGACTGTGCAGCTGTGGCGGGAACCTCAGCAGATCCTGAGGCTTTCTCTGACCACGAAACTCCTAAGGATACAGAAGCTTCTTCTTCATTGGTAGCATACCAAGATGGTGTGCCGGTCAGTGTGTGCTCCAAATCAAACTGGGAGGCAGTGACTACGCCGGACGCCACCTTTTTGGGTGTGGCTCTGGCAGCATGTGCAGCTCGGAATGGGGTTTAAGTTCCTGGGGGCACGTACTCGGGGTCACTCTCATCATCAGAGCCAATGACTAGGCTGGCAGACGGGGCGACAGACTTCGATCGCCCGCGTGTGTAGACTCGATCTTTTTTTGGTGCCATAATAGATAGTACATGTAAAGAATCGATATTAGTACTAGAAGGAGCAAACAAGACAAGCAAAACCACACAAAATAAATAAAAGAGTTAGATGTAATGACATTTCTATAGTAACACTGAAACACGGCGGACAAGGTGACGACTCATAGTGAGTACGACGGACCGTCATGGGGTCCGTCATGTCTTACATAAACTATGTTTATGTGGAGAACCCTGAAGGAAAGTCTCCAACAAGTATGACGGTATATGCAGGACGGAACGTTGCGACTATGATGGTCCGTCGACGATGTCCGTCGTGGGACACATGGGAAAAAAATGAAGACCCTTAGGAGAGGGGTCTCTGACCGTCATAACCGTCGTGAGTCCTCATAGGAATCCTTTATCCATCATATCGGATAAAGGTGCACAATTCACTTCTTGTCAAGCGGATCGTACTATTCAAATCCTAGAAGACATGTTAAGAGCTTGTGTGATGGATTTTAAAGGTAATTGGGACAATCACTTACCGTTGATTGAGTTTTCCTATTATAATAGTTATTATTCGAGCATTTCCCTAGCACCTTTTGAAGCAGTCTACGGTAGAATATGTAGGTCTCCGATTGGGTAGTTTGAGGTAGGAGATTCTTCACTCCTTGGTCATGAGATAATCTATGACGCTTTGAAGAAGGTTCGAGTGAAAGGGATAGTTTGAAAACAGTCTATAGTAGGCAAAAATCCTATAGCAACAATAGAACAAGAGATCTTGAATTCGAAGTGGGCGATATGATGTATTTGAATATTTCACCTATGAAAGGGGTGATGAGATTCGGAGAGGAAGCTAAGTCGCCAATATGAAGGTCCCTATGAGATGTTGTAAAGGGTCAAAAAAGTTTCATATGAGTTTAAATACCTAGTTAACTATCTTCGGTTCATCCGATATGTCATGTATCCAAAATAAAGAAGTTTATTTGTGATCCCGTATCCATTATCCGTATTGAAGGGTTAGGTGCGGATGAGATTCTTTCCTATGAAGAGGTTCTAGTGTAAATTCTAGATCGTGAAGTCAAGAAGTTGAGGAACAAATAGGTGGCCTCTATAAAAGTCCTATGGAGAAACCACCTAGCTAGGTAACAACATAGGAGGTCGAGGCCGACATGAAGTACCTCTATACTCATCTTTTTCCTCAAAGTTCTAGAAAAAGTTGAGGTTAGTAATAATCCTCTTTGAAATAATGAATAAATTTGAGGCTTTTTTTACTAAAATATGAATAATTATGGTAAAAAAAGTTCATGCTAAAATGAGTTTTCATGTGAAAAGGTTCTTTTGCGTAACTTGCACTTATTTGTTTTTTGTGTATATTTGCTTTCATGTAATGATATTAAGCATGGTAATGATACATGACTAATTTATTAATGCATAAATATCAGTTTATTTGTTCCATCCTTAAGTTGCATGTTCAGTTTGAGCTATCCAGTATCTTACGAAAATCCAGTCATAATGTGTTAATTACATAATCCATTGGGAGTAGCATAATACCGAGTTGGACTAGGGTTCAGTGCACCCAAATAGTCCCAAAACTACTAGCCAAGAAATTTGTAAGTCTCCTTTATGGGCATCATTTTAGTGTTCATGCCAACGTGCCTCTATACCTCTGGTAGGGTATGTTGGGTCCTCTCGATGGGGTTTATATATCAGACTCCAAAGTTCGCTCATGGGGTTTTATTATCGATTATTAGTAGCTCCTACATTTCAGTTAAACTCCATTGCATTGACCATGTTCTAGTTTGCAGTCTTAGCATGTATAACTTGGTCAATGCATTCACATTAGTCATGTTCATTATTTCAGCACCTTTATCATGTTCATATTATTTCATTGCTTTATTGTATTGTTTAGTTATGCGTTATTTCAGTTGTACTATATCCTACATGCTTAATACCTTTTAAGTACTACGGATACGTGCGCTACATCTTCTCGTAATGTAGGTTCAGGTTCTTAACATCCAGATTACGCTTAGATCGGTTCCCGATCTCCAGTTCAATGATATCAGTGATTAGTCATCATTCTCAGAGGACAACAGTCATGAGTTTCTTTTCTGTATTTTTAGTCCTTTAGTTTCAGTTTTCCTAGACTCAGTTGGGGTCTATCTCAACATTTCTAGTCAGTTAGAGGCTATTTTCAAACATAGTTAGATTCAACTTAGAATTGAGTTAATATCTTCCTTTTATTAAACTTTAAAGTTTCCATATGTCTATGTTATAGTATATGAATATTCTTCATCTTTTCATTTTATTTATGATTATAGCCTCCGCATCGGTTTATTATTTTGTTATTTTTGGTATACTCGTGATCATGTCAGCATGGTTAGCTTTCTATCACTTGTGGTCCTAGGTTCCATGTTCGCGTCTCGGGGGTATCTCGGGGTGTGACAACATGGAAGGCGAACGGGCCCACATTCACCTTTTTATATGTTCCAAATAATTTCAAGGATACAATCCCAACCTTAATTAGTACAATGATCATTTTATCATGATAACAAGCAACACAAGTGAATTCTTGAAGAAACTTTTATCTTTTCAACCATATAGTCACATGATCTCTATTTCTTTTGCATCACATTTGAATCACAATGGTCAACCGATTATGCCAACTGATATTTATTCTAGTATGCTTCTAATTTACTTTTAATTGTGATTTCATCATCATTCTCATATTTGTATACAAAAAAGAACGAGAAAAATGAGTAATCTTCATGTAAATATTTACAACCCACTTTAGTTGTACTAACTTGAAGATATTAAATCTTCCATAATTTATAGTATAAATGTAATATTTTCTTCAATTATTCCAAAACATAAAAGTTTGTTCTAAGACTTACTTCAGCCCCAATATTATAAACAATTTCATTCCTCCGGATAATAATAAATTAGCCCTTTCAACATTATTAATTAATTTTGTGTACTACAACAAATATCAAGCCATTCCTATGGTGAATTTCTCCTTCAACAATAAAATCAATATTATTGTCATAGTTAAAATTATCACATGCAAGATATTTCTCGACAATCAGTGACAAGTTTGTTTGGTCATAGACACAACCTTTATAAGAAAGAGTTATTTCTTTCTTTTTTTTCTTCAATAGTTCATAATTTAACATAGCACAATATTTGTGTAGTACTTGAAGTATATGAATAAATGATCATTTATGTAAAAATATTTCTTTTCAATCTCATACCTCCCATAGAGGTGAGATGTGATATTTATCCAACAATACATAACATGTTCTTATCCATAAGAATACAACCAATTGAATACGCTCAACAAATTTTTATTAGAAACTTATTGTCATGATTTCACATTCATCAAATGTATGTGACTCATATAAACATCACTTTAAGAGGTCAAATGTACCAAATGTACTACAACTTTGTATTCTTTTATTTGATGGAGGGTTTACAAAACTTTTCAAATTTGGGTTCACCAACAACAATGTGCTCAATAACTTCTGATACCACTTTGATGCATAAAAATTGGATTCACATTTGAAGGAGTATCTTAAGAAACAATGTGTCCAATAACCTTGCATAACACTTTAATGGACAAAATTACCTTCACAATTGAGGGAACATCTTAAGAATTCATAGTGTTATTCCTTACAATTAATTTTATTATTTTGTAGTCCTTTATTTTCTCAAAGGAACTTAAGGACACAAAGCCAAGGAGTGAGATCAACAAGAAATAAGCATTCGACAATAGTGGATATCAACCAAACCCAAGATAAGCTAAAAGACAAAGAGCTTACAAGACCTATTTTTTTGTGCTAATTATATTTTATTTTAGATTGCTCCAACTTTTTGCATTCACTTATATTTTGTTTGTATAGATTTTATTTAATATATAGTAAATCAACTCAAGTTATATATAGAAGAAGTGATGTAACATGTCTTGACATGTCGAATAATTTTATGGTGGATGAGATATACCATGTCATAGTTGTATACATATTTTTTTTAATAGAACAAAGTACACATTGTAGGTCACGTGCATGGGAGGAGATACCATTATTCGACACCCCTTCATTGGAAAATTACATTGTATAGGTAGGTTACATTTTGATTTTATTCCTATATATATTGTAGTTGACACTTCGTAACACAAGATGAAAATTTAGTTAAGTGGTTGAGCTGTTGCAAAATTTTTCCTCAATCTTTGCCCTGAATGTCAAGGGTTTAAACCTGGCTGGGGGTTTTTATTATTTTTTGTCTTTTTTAAAATTAAAATTAATAATTCAAGATGTGTCTATTATCTTTAAATATTACAAAACTGAAGGATTTTTTTCACCATTTTTTAAGTTACTGACTTAAATATACTTAACAATAATATTTTATTTTAAAAAGAAAAAACTCTACTTTGAGGATTAAAAAAATCCTTAATTTCAATATTAAAGGGCTTGAAGAGGAAGAGCTAAAAAATCCATCCATTTTAGTTTGTTGCTGAGTCACTGCTTTCGCTATGACTCTTCGAATCGCCAAATGATTGTGATATTGTAATTTTTTTCACTTACAGTACTAAAATTTATTTTGTTGATTTTATGTGTACTTACAACTTTGTATTTTGGCACCCTTCAATGTAAATCCTGGTTCCGCCACTGATCCGTGTCTTTTGAACCTCTTCTTTTCTTTTCTTACTCCTCAACTCCTCCATCCCACCTCCTATTTACCCCTCCATTTAATATAGAGTACTTTATATTAGTTACTATTTTCTAATTTAAATATATTTCATTATATAAATTTAAAAAAACACAATAGCAAGATCAAAGTAAAATAAAATAATACCTTGGTTCATTATTATTCATCATGTTGCGCATTCCAAAAGTCAATTTGACTAATTTCAAAGTTAATTAGATTCTATTAATTCAATATTTTAAGCAACAAATTT
Organism: Solanum peruvianum; assembly: GCA_027705065.1. Taxonomy (NCBI): domain Eukaryota; kingdom Viridiplantae; phylum Streptophyta; class Magnoliopsida; order Solanales; family Solanaceae; genus Solanum; species Solanum peruvianum. The sequence goes on along the minus strand of JAKWJD010001756.1, from coordinate 22,342,655 downwards.
AAATATTCAAAAACTAAACGAAAAATACTATTAGTTGTAATTTCTTGCATATCAATATGATGAAAAATATATTGAAAATGTTAGTCAATGTTTTTATAATTTGACTCTAAAAAAAAAAAGAAACCATGACAAATAAAAGTGGGCGGATGAAGTTGTAATATATTAAAATTAGAATGTCATTATTTCTTAAAATTAGTATTGATTTTCTTTACCTTTTTTGTAATTCATAGTATTCATTTGTCAAAAATAAATTAGATATAATTATATTAATAATAATATAAATTCAAAAAGTCAAATAATTACATACTCAAAAGGGGTTAAATTAAGATGTGTTCACTTAACCTCATAAAAAGTCATTTTTTTAGTTTTAGAATAAACATAAATAGTTATTTAAGATTACATGTCAATCAATAAATAAAAATATAATTAATAAAATCATTTTTTTCAGTTTACTCTCTTCATCAATTTATTGAATCATTTTTTGTTTTTCAAAGTCAAGCAATAATATATATATATATATATATATATATATATATATATATATATATATATATATATATATATATATACTAACATAAAAAGAATTGTAACTTTAGTACTTTTGATTTATAAAATACATAAAAAAAAAAACTCCCCTAAACATGGCACGATAACTTACTTTAATATTTAAACTACACGGGCGTTTAGATACCTCCTTAAATGTAACAGCTCTAAAATAAACTAGGTTAAACTAGAGTCTATCATGTGTATCATGAGTCTATAAAGTCTTAACATGGTCTATAATAGTGTTGTGAGGGAGTGTCTAAAGTTTGGTAGTGTTTGGAGGTCAAACGTCGAAGAGTTTGGAAGTTTCGCCTTAAGACGTGCTTGTGTGTTTTAGTGTGCCTCTGCATGTTTTACGTGTTTGTTTTGGTAGAAATTGATGTGAGGGGTTCCTAACATCTACACGAGTTCAAATTAATGTGAGGGGTTCCTAACATCTAGACTAGCGTATTTAGGTTGGAAACATTCGGGCACGACTCCCCAATGACAACCTTAATGGTCCTTGAGGAGGACACAATTTGTGGGTTAAAGTTGCCAAAGGCAGCAGAATTTGTACAATAAAGGAACACGTCGCATCGCGGACTTGTTCTTCCAAAGACCAAATTCTGCCTCCGCTCGCGGAAACAACGCGGACTTTACTTCACGAAATTTATTTTCACAAATAATGTGGGAAAAACTTCGCGCCGTGGACTTGTTCCTTGACAAAAGTTCCAAAAATTTAAGTTAAGTTTAACTTGGTTAAAAGGTCCTATAAGTGCAGGGGTCTTTTGAGTAGTTCGGGGACTAGTTATTGACAGTTATTGATCTGTTTTAACCCCAATTCACTATTCAAATCAAAACCCTCAAGTCCAAAACAAAACCTCTCCATTCCTTCTCTCCAAAACCTCCATTGATGAAGCTTTGAAGGTCCAAGGAAGAAGACAAATTTTCCACGTTTTTCTCCATCAATTTTGTGGGCTTTTGTTCACAACCAAGGTATGGTGTTTCATCCTTGAATTCTCTTCCATTCAAGGATTCAATTACAATGGTTTTCAAAGATGATCAAAAACATGAAATCTTCTCTTTTGAATTATAGCCATGGATTTGTAACATTCCGGAAAGTGTACATGTTCAGTAAAGAGCCTATTAGGTTTTACGAATATGTATTGGGGTACATAGACATTCCAATTCCCAGTATTGAGTAATATTTGGCATGCTTGAGAATATTGACTTAAGGGTGTTAGCCAATTTTTATACATTTACAAGTAACTTAAAATACACTTTGATGTTTAGCCAATTTCTAAGTATGAACAAGTAAATTAAGATAGACTTTGATGTTCAAATCCTCCAATCCAAGTTTGTTTGGGAATTGTACCTGCAATGAAGACCCTAAGCTAATCGCATTAGTTTCTTGGCGTACACATTAGGTACGAGGCATCCAAGTGTCAAGCCTAGGTACCATAGCACATGATCATTTAAAATGATCAAGTAGATTAAGCATTGCCCAAGGACATAGTGAGGATCCTTGGTACAACAAGAAGTGCTCAGCAACACATGTGCTGCCAGCCAAGAGATCAAGCGACCAGCCCAACCGAATTTGGTAAGGGAAGTTAGGGGGTAGGCGCCCCTAGTTTCCTAACCAATTCTAGACTCTAACTAACTTACCTAATTATCTAAATAAGCTAGGACTAACCGAAATAAACTAACTAGTGTACCCGAAATCCTAAAACCTAACCCGATGACTCTAGCCTAGTAACTAACTAAAGAAACATCCTAGTACCTAACCTAGGATGGTCCAAAGGGGTTGGTTATGGTCCTAGTGACATGGGGGTACTTTAGAAATTACCCTAGGTCACTTAATTAATTAAATTAAAAACTTAATTAATTAACTAAAAATCAAAGTCAAGGCCGACACCCTTAGAAAAATTTCAGATTTGGCTAAGTCAAATGCTCTCCTATTTTTAGTTAATTTAGGCGGGGCATTTTAGTAATTTAAGTGGAGGGTCTTTTGAGTTATTCATAGGAGTACTATATATGTATAGTTTTATACCAGTTTTACACGTCCCAAATCAGATAAAACGAAAATTCACTCAAGAATGCTCTCTTTTACAAACTCCATTGAAGAACAAGAAAAGCTTAAGGAAGAAGACGAAGGTTTCAAAGTTTCCAATCAGATTTTCGTGGATTCTTGAACTATAAGGTATGGGTTTTTAACTCTTGGGATTCCTTTCCCCAAGAGTTCCTTTCAAGATAAGTCTTCAAGAACTCAAAATACTAGGGTTTTTACTCTACAAAATGGATTTTCTTCCTAACCCTAGATTTATCATTTCCAATGAACAGTAAACGTTTTCTATATTCAATTTCACATGAATTGTTGAGTGATTGATTGATAATGTTTGAATGTCGTGTGATACATGATCTTTCTCTATGTTATGGTTTCAAATGGGTTGTTTGTAGTGTTTGATAACGTGAAAATGTTAAGGTTAGAATTTAAGGTTTGAATGAACCCTTTAATGACCCGTTTACCTTCTGTTATGCTATGTATTGATCTTGTACATGATTTTATGAGTTGTTCTTGATTATTTCACTGAATATTTCACTATGTATGATTATGAATATTGCATGAAGAATAAGATTCTTGGAAGGAAGAGGTAAGCCTTCTAAGTGTGATTACTCTAAATGTTTATATTAGCCTATAAACTATGATGCTATGCTATGAAAAGTATGTATGATGTTTCTATGTGAATATTCTGGGCTATGAACGTGTTATTTTTGAGATTATGAGAAGAATACGAATATAAAAGTTGTGATACTCTCTTGTATTCTTTACACAAGATGATTATGCCATTTAAATCTCACAAAAGAAAGGTTACAATGAAAGGACAACTCTCATCTAACCTAAAAGATCTTGTGATCATGTTATACAAGGATATAATATCCTATGACCTATTATAAATTAATGATAAAAGAAAACATCAAGGTTATTTCAGGAAAATGATATTAATCTAAGAACCGATAAACTCGATATGGGAAGTTTCCCTTCCCTAGCGGGAAGGTAGGTTCACAATGATTCTCATAAGATTGAGGCTGCTATGTAATATGGAACTATGGGTCTCTAATACATCTATTATTTCTTGAACTGTGTTGCCACCACAGGATACTAGCTAGTGGATCCACCTAGAAAGCTATGTCATGTAGGTTCTACTTTGGCCGGTAGACCACCTTTTTTTGGTGTTGGGAAGACACTGATTCCATGTTAGCTCGCATGATCTATGTCTATTAAGACTTCCCTCATGTAAAATGAAATAAAAATAAATGAACCTTGACTAGGGTGACTTAAGGAGTTTGTTTAGTATAGGTAGTGGTATGGGACGCTACCTACACATTGCGCTAGTTTACTCTAAGGGAAGTCCTAGGAGATTGTTCTTAAGTAATATGATGATAAGAAAAATACATGTTTATGATATATGATGTTACTCTTCTATGAATGTTGGTTATTATGATAATACTTTATTTGGTTGCATTGCGATACGAAGTGATGACTACTTATGTTACAAGTTACATAAAGCAAAGCTTTACTTATGGTCTCCTATCTTATCTACTCAGTTATGTTGAGTTATGGGGCTTCACATGACCATTGCACTTGAAGGTTCGGGATGGGCTCATTGGTAAATATTTTGTATGTTGTGTCTATATGATCTATTGAATATGAAATATTAATATGACTCTATGATAACATGTCTTTGATTATGATCATGCTTTAGCTTGTATGTGTTATATGATATGTGCATTGAAAATTTTCATATGACTTAGCATGTTTTCTTAAGAAATGATAAATGATCCTTTTTCATGCATGTCCTTAAGTTTTATGTGAATATACTCATACTTAGTACATATGGCGTACTAACCTCATTACTTAATATTACTACAACTGTAGGTTCCGTCCATTGAAGTTTAAGGAGGCCGATTTGAAGAAGCTTGGAACTCTTTCTCCAAGTCTTGGTAGGTCCTCATGTTCGGGACGCTATCATTTATTTTCAAGTTTATTAATACTTTAGTATATATTAGGATTATATATATCCATCATGTTTTCTTTGGATTCTTCTGTATTAAGGCCTATATGGCATATTGACTATTTATTGGCTAAGTCTTGATTTGAACTCTTAGATGGTTTTATATATATGAGATAGTTCCTTAGAATATCATATGGCTTATGAATGTTAAGTATGAAGTGTAAGTATACTTTAATATAATGTTAAAAATTATAATTTTTCTACTAAATTTAACTATGATTGTGATGAATGCTAAGAAGAGGCTTGTCTGCGACCTCTGAGAGGTTAACAACGCCGGTCTCATATGGGGTGTATTCTCCAAGTGTGACAGTGTTCTTCTATAAGATGATTTCAATCAATGATTGATGATATAATTAATGTTAACTGAATGATTTTAGATCAAATTTCTTATGGTCCCATTCAAATCATTAAATCCTAATTTTGACTATACAATGGGTGATGTGATCATGTCTCTATTGTATTTAATTCTTATGTAGATTGTATAGGGCTGTTGATATATGTATGAATTAGTTTAAAATTGTATATAGGTTGTCCTAATATGATGAATTTCATGCAAAATTATTTTGGGGAATTAGGTAGTTTGATTATTGGTTTGGATTGGTGTATATGGCTATTGGTAAGAGCCTTTGTGAATTGAATTGGTTGAATTGGCTAAGGATAGGAGGTGTTGATGATGGAATGGTGGTATGTTGACCTAAATTCTTCTATATTGTGTAGTATAGTTATTTCACATGTGATGTTTGTTATGTTCCACTTATGGTGGCAGTGTTTATGTCATATATTTATGAAGAATGTTGCCTCGTCGACATTACTTTATGAATTATGATGTTATCATGTAATACTTGTATATGTGATCATTGTGAAGGTCTATATGACTTATGTGTATATATAAAGTCAAAGCATGTGTTCTATTAAATAGATGATAGGTCTCTACAGTAGACTATGGTGATGTCTTAATGTATGTTACTTGATGTTGAAGTATGAATCCTCCTAGTTGACTATATGAGTCTTATGATGAGTTATATTGAAGTTTATATAGGAGTATGTAGGGTGACCTGTAGTATACTTGGTTATCCCTATATGCTACTTGAAGGATATTGTGCATGTGATAAGATGATGATGTGTGTATCTTGTTTGGTAGACCTTTGTCCCTGTACTTGATACATGTAGAATATGAAAATGACTTTAGTAGGATAAAGCACATTTGTCATGAATGTGCATGTGTAACTGAAATATGATCTTAAACATAGTTAAGAAGGTCATTAATGTGGAACCTTCAACCTAGATAGAAGGTTATAATATCCTTGAAGTTGAAAGTCGTAACGGTATCCTTCTTGTGTGAATGATGGACTTAGGGGTTGATTGGTTGGAACGACATGAATCATCCTTAGGAAATTCATGAAGCTATCCTATTTAACCATTGTGTGGCAGCCCTAGTGGACCCCCTTTGATAAGGTGTATTATGATTTGGTTGTGACTTCTATATGGTACCTTTTGATATGCCCTTGTGATTGAATTACTCTATGAGCACAAAGTCTAGCAACGATGAGTATGCTTGGGGATTGACTTTACTTTAGTTTAGACTAGAGTACAAAGAAACCCTTGATAATCCTTAACTATGTGCCTAAATGAGATGTGTCCTAGTTATACCCTTGGCAAGTAGAATACCCTCCATCGATGTAGGGTTGACTCCAGATTCCATGCGTAGCTAGTATTGTTTATGTCGGTTGTCAAGACTGGAGTCTAGACCCTAGCCGAAATCGGCGTCATTAACCTTTCAGAAGTCGCAAATAATCCTACATACATCATCGTTACATCATCTAGATAAATTTTAGCGAAAAATTTGAACTTTTTGTTTAGTTGAAGTATACTTAGACTTAATTTCATAATCGTTCAAAACAACCATCTAATACCAATACTCAAATGACTGAAATAGTTCATAATTGCATTAAATGTATACTTGCCAAAATGGCACCAATATAATCTCTGAAACAAGTGAGAAAGAAACGCTAGTGGAACATACTCCACTAGCTAATGCCTACATCTAATGCTAGAATATAATAGTAGGCATCCTCGAAAGCATGAGGTCCTACCAAATCTGGATGAAAGCTCCACGTCCGAATAACTTCAGCGTCGACTCGTAAGATGTAGCGTCCAGCTGCACCTGCACCTAAAAGTAAAGAGTTGTATGGAATTACTACACACTTATACTAAGTATGGGTATATGCAAGCACACGTCAAGGACATTCATGATTAAGAAGATCTCTCTCCTAATGATATGAATTATTGACTTGCCAAATTAGGACACAACATATTTCGTATCATTTGTCCATATACCATGAGACCTTGGAATCATGGACTTGACATTAGGACTTTCCAAAACGAGGGCTCAACATATAGGACCTCTACTAGGGAGCCTTCTTTAGAAAACACAGAGTCTGCTTCATTCATTCATACGTACTTCATTTTCATTTCGTTCGTAAGCTAGTGTAAACTCCAGTCATAATTAGTGTCATTACTTAAGTCTAGCTCACCCCTTTATTATCCTATCCTAACACCTTTGGTATCGTTCATTTCATTATATGTATTACTTGAGGCTGGCCTTATTCTTTGTTTGGGAACTTTAAGCTTAACCGACATAGATCGTGTGAGAATCATGAAATCCAGTGTTTAACCCCACACCATAAAGAGGTGAAATCATCGAGCAAAGTGAACCAAAACATGCTAGCATATATAGGGAATAGAACCCTTCTAGAACCATATATTGGCAGTATAGGTTCAAAGACTAGGAGATATAAGGAGACCCATACCCGTCTGGATAGACAGTCTCATCTCATGAGAATTATACGAACCTCTGCCTTCCCTAAAGAAGAAAAAATGACTCATAGCTAGACTATCAGTGCTCAGTATAAAGTTGTATTATATCCATCTCATACATCATAGAAACTAGCTTCTAGCATGAGTCATCATAGATCATTAGATTATTTCTCATCTCATCATTACGTATGAAGTGTCAATTTTCCTTACACTTACATATAGAGTGTGATTGAGACTTGTCTCTTAATAATCAACACTCTCTTAGGTGAGTACTTTTGGTGACCTTATATAGGCGTAGGTACAACTTGTCTCACTTGCACTAGCCTCATATATGGTGCCACCCTTTTCTCTCTTAACATTTTTCCGTTTCATCTTACACACCTTTCATTATTTGTTCATCGTATAACATATATATGCTATCTTGGAGTTTACATTGAGGGATAGAGAGAGAGAGAGAGAGAGAGAGAGAGAGTTTGATTTCAAGAATAAAAAGCTTCATATAACAACATTTCTTCTTTTTATCACTCCAAACATCTAAAGTCAAGGTCTATACCCGAGTTCAGAGCGAAAAGACCGAGAAATTGAGCAAACTTTTCAAAACGGTACAAAATTGATTATGAAACCAAAATGACAACATTTGAATCAAACTTTTAACGGTGTTAAATTTTATGTGTAAGACTCATGTTAGAATGAATCTTACACTAGCCTTCCCTTTTGTAAGAAAGATGGTCAGAGTTTTTTTAAAAATAATTAATTTACCGCATCACTATTAATAATATGTCCTCCATATTATTAAATTATATATTTTTTAAAAAAAACTGTCAAACGTGATCGCAATCACTTGCATTTTTATTTACATATAAATAGTAAAAATAAAAAAATATAAACACGAAATGCAAAAGCAAACATAGGTTTACAATATTTATTTACAGAAAATTCAAATCATTACAATTTTTTTATGCAGACCATATAATTTATTTTAAGGATAAAATAGATTTTTATTCTTGGCAAGGAAGATACTTATTTATATTTTTAGAAGCAAGTAAAGGGCCAAAGAAAAGAAAAGGTTTGATATTGTTTTTCTAAAATTGGAAGATAGACCTTTTGAGTAGTTCAAAAAAATATTTGACCCTTTTAATAATTTTGAATTTTAAATTATTTTATTATAAGTTGTTTACTAAAATAAATTTATTGATTGGTGCTGCGGTGACCATGTTTCTAGACAATTGTGTTAGTCAGAGACGTCGCCTCAACAGTTTGACTATAATTGTATTCAGTGAAGATGATCAACTATTGATCTTTACCATTATTATCCGTTTCTATCCATAATTTTTTTTTTTTTAAAAAAAAAAACATAAAATTTGTTGTGAAGTTAAATATTTTGACACAAACAAATGAAGAAATCATGTTATTTGATCAATAGAGAATCCTGCTATTTCCATTAGTAAAACAAGAATGATGAAAACAAGACGTGTTCATTTGTTATTGTCTTACATATTTTGTATTATGATTCTTGTTGGAGCTGCAGATAACATACCTAGAGATTTAACCTTTAAAAGATGGAAAAACGATTGTTTCGTCAGCTGGAAATTTTGAATTGGAATTTTTCTCACCGACTCCAACATCGAGTAAACGATACGTGGGAATATGGTTCAACAAAGTATCTATATAGACAGTGGTATGGTATGCTAATAGAGACACACCACTCAATGATAAAAATGGTATGCTCAATTTTACGGCACAAGGAAATGTTACTCTTGTAAATGGTTCTGACACTGTTGTTTGGTCTTCCAATACCACAAGACGCGTGAAAAGTCCAATAGCACAACTTCTAGATTCAATCAACCTTGTTGTTAGAGAAAACGCAAGCGAGAATTATGTATCGCAAAGTTTTGACTACCCTGGTGACACAGCTTTGCCTGGAGTTAAGATTGGGATAGATCTTATCACTTGTTTTTGTCGTTTACTCTACTCACGGAAGACCAAAAATGACCCTAATGGTGACTATAGTTTCATATTTGATCCTAATGGATTCCCACAACCATTTTTCATGAACGGTTCCATCCGTCGTTTCAGGGTTGGAGCATGGAATGGTGAAAGATTTGCTAATTCGCAATCTCTACTAACAAGTCCTTATAAATACATATTTGCATCCGATCCAGATCAAGTATACTTTACTTATGAACTCACCGACACTTATGTTATTGCAAGGGTAGTGATGCAACTAAATGGATTTCTAGAGCTTTCGACATAGATTAATATTCAAACTCAGAATTGGGATAACTTTGGTAGTGCACTAGCAGACAACTGTGACATTTATGCTTAGTATAATGCATATGGATTGTGCAACAGTGGAAACTCTCCAATCTGCAGTTGTTTGGATAAATTTGAACCCAAATATCCAATAGAATGGGCAAAGGGAAATTGGTCAGATGGCTGAGTTAGTAAGATAACAATATTTAATTTCCGAAAGGAAGTTGAATTCTTAAAGTATTCAGGCATCAAGTTGCCAGACACTCGATTTTCCTTGTACGCTCGAGGAGTAACTCTCAAGTCATTTTGAGGAATTGTGCTTGAGAAACTGTTCATGTGTGGCCTATGCAAAACTAGACGTAACAGGGAAAAATGAAGACTGCTTGCTTTGGTTTGATGAGCTTATGGATATCAGATAGTTTGGTTCTAGTAGACAAGATATTTATATAAAGTTGGACTCTTCTGAGAGAGAGATAGGTACAGGTTGGTCTGCTTTTTTACACAAGTCTTGAATTTTCTACACCAAATTGATCTGTCTATTAAAAAATTGAAAACACAAAGATTCCTACTTATCACACTAAGATGAATTTATATCAATATTCATACAGAAACTCCATTAAAGATATTTTAAAGAAATTGAGAATCAGCTTGCCATTGGCGGCATTAAGTCTTCTCGTAGTGCTATGCTTGATATTGTACATTAGGCGTACGAAGAACAAGAAGAAGCAAGAGGAGGAGAATAAGAACCAACAACATTTTAGTGAAGGTAAACTTGATGTTTTGCTACATTGAATTGATGGTAAATGAAATTCAATTATATCATTATTTTGACAGGAAGCTCTAAATTGTTGTATGTTAATAAAAGCAAAAATGATGATCTAGATTTATTATTATTTGATTTTGCCACTATCTTGGCCGCTACCAATAATTTTTCTTTGAGCAACAAGCTTGGAGAGGGTGATTTTTTGGACATGTTTACAAGGTAACGATGTTAACTACTACTCTTTTCTTTTTCTCTAAGCAAATTGCTCATCTTCAAAGTAGTATATATGCTGGAACATTGACAAAATTTTGGAATATTTAAAAGCAAACAAGTTTTCGATTACAAAATATATCTCCCATTCTCCAGAAATGTCATTAAAAGTTAATTCCACTACAAACAATCTATGTAAAAAAGTTCACCAAGAATTTTTCAATCGAAAAACTAGAAAAGCTAATTGTCTAAGAAAATGTAGGTTGCGCTGAAAGATGGGCAAGAAAAAGCAGTAAAGAGACTATCAAGATACTCAGCACAGGGAACTGATGAGTTCAAGAATGAGGTTATCTTTATTGCTAAACTCCAGCATCGGGATCTAGTGAAGCTTCAAGCAGAAGAAAAAATGTTGGTTTATGAGTACATGCCTAATAATAGCTCTTATTGGTTCCTTTTTGGTTGGTTCTCAGTTCTCAACTCTTAATAGATTTGATTATCTGTAGTAATAGTTCAATCAGCTGCAGATGAATTCAGTTATAACTTCTATGAACTCTTGATTTTTGCAGATACAAATAAGAGGTCACTGCTTGATTGGCCTAAGTGCTTCCATATTATTAATGGAATTGCTCGTGGACTTCTATATCTTCATCAAGACTCAAGATTGCGGATAATCCACAGAGATCTTAAACCTAGAAATGATTTGCTAGACATTAAGATGAACCCGAAGATATCTGACTTTGGCATGGCAAGAAGTTTCGGAGGAAATGAGATTGGAGTCATGACAACAAGAGTGGTTGGAACATAGTAATGATCTTTACACCAAAGAGTTACGGAAAAGATAATTTTCATTGTTTGTGATTATACTTACTTTCATTGTTTAGCATTATCCTACAACGGCTACATGTCTCCAGAGTATGCAGAAGAAGGGAAATTCTCAGTGAAATCAGATGTTTTTAGCTTTGGAGTTGTAATTTTGGAGATTTTAAGCGAAACGAGAAATAGAGGGTTCGTTCATCCAGAGCATCACCATAATCTTCTAGGACATGTAGGAACTCATCTTACACATATACTGTAAAAATTATGCTAGTTAAAACTATAGCATCTAACAACTACATGATATTAAATTTATGTTCGTTGACAGGTGTCGATCCACTTCAAAGAAGGAAGGGTTATGGATGTAATAAATACACATCTAAAGGAGTTATGCAACAACCACTGTGAAGTGCAAAGATCTGTCCATATAGGTCTATTGTGTGTGCAGCAGTGTTTAGAAGATAGGCCTAGCATGTCATCAGTTGTGTTGATGTTGTCTAGTGATGTTTCATTACCGTCACCTAATCAGCCTTGTTTTTTACTAGCAGAAGCCGATTCGGTGAAGTTAATAGTTCATCTAGAAAGCTTGGCGAACATTCTAGAAATAAATTAAGCATCACACAATTTGATGCTATATAGGATATATATATGTATATTATTTGCTTGTGGAGGCTGTTGGGAAAACGCGGACGAGAACAAAAATATATATGATAAAAGTAATGGAAATAAAATGGGAAAATAACCACACCAAAAAATTTACGTGGAAACTCTTTTGAATAAGGGAAAAAAACCACGAGCCAAGAGGAGCAACTGATATTACTATAGTAAGGAATTTTACACTATGTAGTCACGAATACAATACTCAAAGTGACTACTACACACTCAAAAGGAACAACATTCTTTTTTTTTCCGTGTTACTAAAATATCGCTCACACTCTATTTTTCTTCACAGACTATTTTCTTATATAGTCTATGGAATACCTCACTTTGCTCTCAAAATGGTTTTTCTCTCTAATTTGGTGTATACTACAAATGAGCAAGAATGCTCTATTTATAGAAGGATAAAACCATTCTTATGTCACTAATGACATAGGTAAATATAGCAATGTCAAAAATTGTTGCAAATCTTACCAATTTACCAACTACCAGATCTTTTCTTTTCAACTCCAATTAATATTCCTTTTTAACAATTGCTTCTACCAATTGAATAGCTAAAGTTGACTAAAAAAAATGGGATGGATTCAACAAATCTCCCCCTCTAGTCCCATTTACTGAAAAAAATATCTTCAACTTCTTTAGAGAGAGCTCAAACCCACTACGAAGTCCATATTAATATTTTCTCACATTCAAGAGGGAACTTGCATTTCTTGAAGTAAACCACCCAAATTTTTATGCTCGGCCTTAACTTGTTGGAAATTTGGACAACTAGAAACAAATTCCTCTATGTCCCTCTTCAAACCATCCTACCAATAGACCTCTTGAAGTTCATGATACATTTTTGTGGAACCCGAAAGAATAGAATATCGGGAACCATGATCTTCTTCCAAGATATGGTTCCTAAAATCATCAACATCCGGTAGACATAACCTACCTTGCTACCTAAAACACCAGTCCCCCCCAGGGAGATTGACTGATTAAGCTTACCAAGAACCGATTCCTTCAACTCCATCAGTAATGGATCAAGGTGTTTCTCATAATTCACCTCAACCACTAGAGACGATTCAGATTTATGATGTTATAAGGTACTAACTAATTCTATAATATGGTGTTGATGCAGTGTCTAAAGTATAAGGTGCATTGGAAGTCAAACGTCAAGGGATGACCAAGACGTTCGACGACTAAATCACCTATGTGCCTCATATGTGGTTCTATGTGTTTATATGTGATTCATGAGGTTTTAAGGTCCTTAAATGTGTTATTATATCATATATAGGCAGTATCAAATTTTGTGAAGTTTGGAGGTCAAATGTCCAAGAACGTCCATGACATTCGAAAGGTTTGCCTTGAAACGACCTTGTGTGTCTAGGCATGTTTAAGCGAGTTTTACATGTTCCTTTTGGATTAAATTCATGTGAGATGTTATAAACTCATAGAATATCATGTTTGGTTTGGAAACGTCCAGACAAACATCCCCAAGGACCGACCAATGGTCCTTGAGGAAGGACCCATGTTGATGACCAAAACTGCCCAAGGAAGTCCACCTACAGATGGCAATCACCGGCCAGTGGCCTGGTCAATGCCCCGTAGGTGGTGGAAGTCAATTGGTACTTATCTTTGGGAGCTAATATACCAGTTCCAGGTCTCTGAATCCATCGGCGAAGGCCAGGATATCCCGTGCATGGACCTACGCCCCGTCGATGGGCAACCGTCAATGGTGGTCTGTGTTCCTGCACATGTCATAGTTAAGTCAGGGGTGATGTTGTAATTTCATACCAATTCCAAATAATAGTATTGGCGGTTAATTATGTGTCTTTGAGTATTTTAAATTTGTTTATAAGTCTTAAACACATTGAAGATTGTATTCTTCTAAATCAAAACCCCAAAATCCCTTAAGAATTCCTAAAGACTCTATCAAAGTCCAAAGTCAAGGAAGAGCTTGGTGTGACGAATTAAGTGGAGATTATTCATAAAAGTGAATAATTATCATCATTGAGGTATTACTTTTGATCCTTGAAACTCGTTTCATCAAGGATCCCTAGTTCACAAGATGTTTCTAAAGTTTTCAAAGTTGAATTGTCCAATTTCATGATTCTACGATGGGTTCTTGCATTAATGATTGCTAATCATTGAATAATGATTTGATTGATATTGTATTGATGATTTTAACCTAAATTACCTATGAACCCATGAATTAGATGAACCCTAGTTTTTTACTAAGTTATTGGTTACTTGATATTGATCTAATGTTGATGAATTCTTATGAAGTTTTATGTTGGATGTTCATCGATGTAATTTTTGTAGTAAATTTATATCTAGGTTGTGTTAGATTGATGAATTTACATTTAATTGACCTATTTCATTGATTTCTATAACTTTTATGTTGAATTGATATTCATGTCCATTGGTAAGGGTCTTATGTTATTGAATTGGATGATTTAGCATTGAATTGAGGTATTGATGATGGAGTGGGAGTATGCTGCCCTATTTCCTTTATTTTTTTTGTTATTTATACTTTAATTCTATTTTTATTTGTATGGTCTACTTATGGTGGTAGTGTTATGTGTTTTACTAGCATTTGATGTGGCCTTGTCGGTGTTACTTTCTGCAATATGATTATCATGGCCTTGTCTGCACTACTTTAAGTAATGTGGCTATTTGTGTCGTTGATTATATATGAGTCCATGATGGTTATATTGATAATGTGTTAGTAATGTATAGGGTGACATAAAGATAGTAAGGGTCATCCTAATTGCTTTAAAGAATGATATGCTACATGTGATAAGGTAAAAGAATGTAGGGTCTTTTTTGGTAGACTTGTGTCCCTTGATTATGTATGAATTTTATGCATTGACAAGGTAGCCTTTGATCACCCTTTTCATGTATGAATGAAAGATATGTGAGACATTAGAGGATGTTTGAAGGTCATGTATGTGGTAAAGGTTATGTTATGAATGTTGAAGTTGAGAGTCATAATAGTATCCTTCAAGTAAAGGAATGATAAAGGTTAATTGGATGGAACAGTATCATACTAATCCTTAGGAAAGTCATAATGAACTATCTTAGTCACCATTTGAAGGTATCCCTAGTGGACCTCTTTGGTAGGGTGAATGTGATTGGGTTATGAACTAGATAAGGAACCTATTCATGTGATCCTTTAATGTCAATTACTCTATGAGAACCAAGTCTACAACCGAGTGATTATGTTTAGGGATGTGTATCTACTTGAGAATGGGACTAGAGTACAATGTACATCTACTTGAAAATGAGACTAGAGTGCATAAAAGCCCTTCATATTCCATAACCATGTGCCTACATGGTATGTGTCCTAGTTCTACCCTTGGAAAGTAGAACACACTCATCAGAGTAGGTTAGAACTCCGCATTCCATGTCTAGATATCATGGTCTATGTCGATTATTGCCTCTTCTCATCATAAGGGATACTTACTAGTACTGGAGAAGTTCTATGAGGTTTAGGTGGTGGTATGGGACGCTATCTAGACATTTCACAATAGGCTTTGAAGTTATTAGTTAGAGTCCTAGGTCTTGTACAAGACTATTAATTAAATGTCCTTTATGTGTTGAATATCTCCCAAATGAACTAATCAATGTAATGACTTAAGCTAAGTATGAAAGTACGTTGATGGAATAAGTACTTATCTATAGTAGTTAAGGGTTGTCTATTTAAGGTGTGTAGGGGGCATAGGAATGGTACTTCATATCTTACCTAGATGAGTTTTAAGAATGACTCTAGTTAGGGAAGTTGATGATTATATGAACATGATCCAAACATAGGAAGTCTTTATGATTAGTTAGGTAGTCTGAAGAGGTCAATCATGAACGTTATCTTCTTAGCTACTCAAGTAAGTATTTTTATAGCCTTTGATAAGGAAATGTCATATTATCTATGTGTTGGTACTTTGATGTCTTGTAGATGTTTATGTGTCTCATCATAAGTAATCTTGATGATCGTTTAGGCACATTTAGAGAGGGTGTATGGGCGGTCTCTCTTTGTGTGACTTAAGTGAATCTTAGGATAGCTTTTAGTGAGGATACTACATGCTAGAAGGTATGTCTAGTGAAGTTAAGCACTTTGTTGTACAGTGAAGGGACTTCACTGTAACAGTGATTCGAGACTGGAAAGTGACTTATTAAAATGTGATATTTGGTTTAAATGTTTCCTTATGTGTTTCTAAGTTGATAAAGGTTTTTCTTATGATCATATTATTATGTTTTTAACTGAAAAGTTGCACATTTTCAATAAATGTCCGTTTTCATGATTTTTATAAATAATGTCATACTTAGTACAGGTTGTTGTACTAATCCATGCTTTTATCTATCTATATAGTTCTTGGTAGGTGAGTATATTTTTGGGAAGTGAAGACTTGGATCGTAGCAACTGTCCGAGAGAAGTTGAAGTATGTCCTCAGTTGACTCGAGGGCATATATGTCTTTTATGTTTCTATTTGAAGGTTTGTAATAGACCAAGTATTTCTATATTCGTATTTTGTATGGAACGTGTGCCAAGTATTCTTGTGTATTAAGATGATGAGATTGAGACTTAGTATTTCCTATTACTTTTATATGAGAGAGATATTAAAGACTATGTTATGTTTGTGAAAAGTTTTAATTCAAGCACTACTTTTCACTATGTTTATGCGATGAATGATATGTAATGGCTTGTACAAGACCTCAGAGAGGTCAAGTACTCCAGTATCAATCCGAGATTGTGCCCTAACTTCTAGGGTGTCGTCTCGAGATGTGACAGCTAGCCTCAAGAAACTTCTTATATTCATTATAGCCAAAGGTCTAGGCCAATTCTTACCCACTTTCGTGTTTCTCGTATAGACCTCTACACCCTAACTAGAGATGATATGACCAAGAAATGCAACCAATATCAACCAAAATTTACACTTGTTATACTTAGAAAAGAGTTGGTGTTCCTTAAGGAATTGCAATACCACCCTCAACTGGCCCATATCATGTTTTCTTCGCCTAACTTGAATTTCACCTCGCCAACTTGAAGATTGACTCGCCGAAGTTGAAAATAGGACAAGCAAACTCCGCAATATAGGAGGAAGTTCGATGATGCGCCGAGTGATTCGGTGACCAAGTCTTAGCTTGTCGAATTTTCTAGTGGCATGATCAAAATGAGGTCCAAATCAACGACCTAACTACCCAAAGGGCGAGGCACCGAGTGGAATGGGCGATCAAAGTCGGAATTCGCTCAAATTCCTCAAGCTGCACTTGCATATTTTTACTTTTTCGATCAAACTCTTCCTTTTTCAAATATTCCCTTCTGGAAGATTTGAATGTTCTTCAAGAACATTATGAATAATATTAAGACCAAAATAAAACCATCAACGATTTTAACTCAGAATTGTACGAAGTCTGAGATACAATCTCCCCTTGATATAGGAAGCAAACCCCAATACTTTTTATCTTCCAATTCCCTGCCAAAATCATCAGATTTCAAAACCCATTTCCTTCTTTCTTAAAGTCATGAAGAACACCATGAATATGAAGAACATCCAATTTTCAAACCCAATGAATTTAAAATTCGTTTTCACCAAAATTTCTAAGGATATAGAGATCAAAACCCAATACCCAAGAGTACCCAATATAACCTATATCTGAAAACCCTTTTGAAGTTTTTCAAGCTTCTTCACCCAACAATGGTGGATTATTCAATAGAGGTCTAAACTTCACCAAATCTCATATCCAAACTCCAATAAGGTTAGTGAACACTGATCTAACCTTATAAACATCAAAACAAGACTTAAATCAACAAAATAATTTTGGAGTTCCCTTGAAAAATGTTTTTGATCTTTTTTTGTAACAAACCAAAGACTAGATTCTTAGGAACGAAACTAAGCCTTGCTCTGATATCAAATGATACAATTCTCACAAGAGAAACAATGATAGTATGCAAAAATCAAAAATACAGAAAGTAAAGGATAAATAATTAAACTCACAAAGAGGAAATCAAAGCCAACCTATGGGTATGTTAAACCCAAAAATCTCAATCGATTAATTGTACAATCGCACCTAACTCTTACAATGACTTCAAGGATATCAATATCCCAATCAATCAAAGTTTCTAACAAAAGGCAACAAAAGCTTTACCAAGATCTCAACACTCAACATGAGTTTTCAGTTTTCAATATCAAAATAGTCTACCCTAAAATGAACCCTAAGACACCTATCTATAGTGCTAAGGCTTATTACATTGATGGGACCAAAAGTGACCCGAAAAGGATAAAGGGCGAGCTAAGTGGCCAGGGTGATGTGTCGATGGTCGTTGATGCTTTTTGTGTATTCTCTACCTCTAGCTACGTCCTGGGACAGTATGCGAGCTAGTTTCATCTCCCAACTCATTGGGAATCGCACCGAAGGGTTTGACGATAGATCTTTCTCTTGACAACACGTTGTACATTTTAGGCAGTCTGGGAGTCATTGGGCAATGTGGGAAATGGTTTGGAGAGGGATATTGCACCTTTCCTAGTCCAATAGAATTAGGCGGTATCTAGATCATCACCCAAGCCATTAGGTGATGCTCCAAAGAACTCCTGCTCACCAAAGTGCCAATGTTGCCCAGTCTCTTTCAGTCACTTTCCCAAGCGATGTTATACGTGTGTGAACCTTTCTTTGCAACCAATACAAGCCAACAAATATTAATACTTGATAAAAATTGTTCAACACATTGGAGTTCCCAAGCTTGGGAATGAGTAAAAAGCCTTGAAGCAATTTTTATTGCATCAAGCCCATCCTTTGATCGTACTTGCTACTCAAGGACATACTTTGATCGTACTTGATACAATTGTGGATAACCTAGGCGTATGAGGAGAAATTTTCCTCACGCACGCGTAATGGATTCCGCACATCAGTACTCTAGAGCAGTGGTACCCGCACGAAATGGTAATACTTGTCGAGGGCATGTACAAGGTGGGCAAGGAGGAAATCAGCGAGCTCGTGGACGTTAGGGTTATGGTAATGGAGGCAGACGTACGGTGAATCCAAGCAGGGAAGTCACCCTTCATGGCTCAGTGTTATGCCTTCCGCGCAAAACCGAGGTAGAGGTGTCTGATGCAGTGATCACAATACTATTCTTATTTATGACTTGATGCGGATGTGTTATTTTATTTGGGTTCTACTTATTCTTATGTGTACGTGTTGTTTGACTCACAATTTTCTATGATTTGTGATATACTTGATGTCCTGATCCATGATTGTACCCTAGTTGTTAAGTCTATCATAGTCACCCATGTCTATCGTGCTTGTCCTATTTTATTTATGGGTTTTCAGACTTGTGCTTATTTGATGATTATGGATAGGTCTAAAGTTAATATAAACTTAGACATGACATGATTGTCCCCCCTATTATGTTGTGCTTAATTGTAATACAAAGTATGTAAATCTATAATTTTTGAGAATAGAAAACTTAGAGCTCGAAGGGTGTACAAGCCGAAATAAGCTAAGATCATATCCTCCATTTAGGTTAAAAAAACTGGGAGGGAAGGGTTGTTTGTCTTGTTTAGCTCATATTTAAGATGTTGAAGTTGAGTCTCCATGTATTGAGTATATTATAGTGTCAGAATTTAGAGAAGTGTTTCATTTGGATTTGCATGGTATGCCTCCGGATAGAGATACAGATCTCTACATTTGTGTAGACCTAGTTTGTCCCATTTTCATCCATCCGTATTGCATGGCTTTGGCAAAATTAAGAGAATATAATGTTTAAATCCAAGATCTTTTTTTTTATAAAGGATTCATTTGTCTAATTGTTTCACCCTGGTATGCCATTGTCTTGTTTGTTAAGAAAAAGGATGGTAGTATGAAGATTTGTATAGATTACTAACAATTGAATAGGGTCGCCTTTCGAAACAAATACCGTTGACTCGAGTGGTTGATCAGTTTTCTCTAAGATTGATCTAAGGTCTGCTTACCATCAGTTAAAGATTAGGTCTGAGGATGTGAAAGTTATGGACACTACGAGCTTCTAGTTATGTTGTTTGTGTTGACTAATGCGCCTGCAACTTTTATGAGTTTGATGAATGGTGTGTTCAAACCATTGCTTGATTCATTTTTTATACTCTTTATTGGTGATATTTTGTCTATTGGAAAAGTGACGGAGAGCATGCCGACCATCTTCGTATTGTTCTGGGTGTTCTTGGGTAACAAAGCTTGAATGCAAATTTCCCAAGAGTGAATTTTTATTGATTTGGCTGAATTTTTGGGGCATGTAGTTTCGAAATAAGGGGCAATGGTAGAAATCCAAAATATAACGGTGGTTAAGAATTTGTTCGACCTAGCTTTGTGACGGAAGTTAGGAGTTTTGAGGGGCTCGCTAGCTACTATCATCAATTTGTGAAGAACTTAGCTTCTATTGCAACTCACTTGAAAAATTTGACCAAAAAAGATATACCATTTGAAGATTGAAAATGTGAGGAGATATTTCAAAAGTTCAAGACTCTCTTGACCACAACATCTATTCTAGAACTACCAGTGGAAGGTGAAGATTTTATAGTTTATTGTGATGCTTCACATTCTGGGTTGGGTACAATATTGAGGCAGGATAAGAATGACATAGCCTATGAATCGCGGCAATTGAAGGTGCATGAGAGGAATTATCCAACGAATGATTCCGAGTTGGCAGCGGTAGTATTTTCTCTTAAGATCTAGAAGCATTATCTTTATGGTGTTAAGTGTAAGATGTTTACTAATTATCGTAGTTTGCAACATGTGTTCACTCAAAAGTATATGAATTTGAGACGAAGAAGGTGGATGCATATACTTAAGAATTATGATGTCACCATCCAATACCAAGTGACCTTTATGTCACGTCCCACCAATTCTCAATAAGATTTTGCATTCATATAGGGGCGGAAAAGTCTAGAGTTTTGAAGAGGTTTGTGAAAAACTCTAGAAGCCCCTAGATCTTTCAAGAAGGCATTGGAGAGTTCTAGAAGAACAATTATATATTCCCTAGGAAGTCTTAGAATTTCCGAGAAAGTGATGAGATTTCTAGAGAAAGGACCAAAGTGTAAATAAGTAAGGACTTGTAAAGTAATTCTTATTTACACTTTAGCCCCCTTGGAAGTAGTATAAATAAAGGGGATCTCATTTGTAAATCCATCCAAGTTGAGCAATATTCCAAGTAATATAAAATCCTTCTTCCAAACTTTTCAAGTCATTCTTTTAGAGATCTTAGTTTCAAAGGGCTTACTCTAGCTTACAAGATCGTGAAAGATCTGCACGGAGCTTTGGTATGACTCTAAGCCCGTGACAACGTGGTATCAAAGATAGGTTTGCTAAGGGAATGGCTAACAGAGGAGACGTAAATACCGTAAGCACCACCAACGTCAGGCTAGATGGTGGGGAGGAGTGGATTGCAAGTGATGAAACGGTGAGACGGGTCGTGGAGATATTAGGTCGGCGTTCGAACGTGGCAAATGGGAAGTTCAAAACATTTGAAGACTTCACACTCGAGAAGACCGAACCCATCCATAAAGAGTTGGAGGGACACCAGCGGGAGATTATCACTTACTTGGAGGGTCGGCTCATGGAGCGTTAAGCATGATTAAGACCATGAAGGTCAAGATTAAACCATTCAAGGAAGGTGTTGGAGTTGGAAAATCATCGTCATTCGATCGAGATAGGGAGGCCAAGGTCAAGGCTCCCAAACCACGTATGTTAAAAGGCGTTCATCACACATAAGAGGTGGAGAAATTTCTATGGCACTTGGAAGATTACTTCAAGTACAGCAGGCTGAAGAGCGACAAGAGTAAGATCAACACTGATGTGTTTTATCTTTTAGAGATGGCCATGCTGTGGTGGAAGAGTAAAGAGTCGGAAATAGGGAAGGGGCATTGCACAATCAACACTTGGGAGATATTCCAAGAGTAGATCAAGAAGGCATTCTTCCCTAACAACGTCATCTATGATGCGAAGGGCATGTTTGGGGAGTTGAACCAAAAGGGAAGCATATGTGCAGGAGTTCACCACCCTCACGCTTCAGATTTCCAACCTCACAGATGAAGATATGTTGTTCCACTTCATAGATGGGCTACAAAATTGGGCCAGAACGGAGTTGGAACGCTAAATGGTCCAGACTATTGATGAAGCCATCACGTAGGCCGAAGCTTTGACAGGCTTCAGGCACAAGAATCCTGACAGAGCTAGAGGAGAGGAGAGGAGAGGTAGTCACGACCATGGTGGGGGAGATTGTGGCAATGACAAGGAGCAACAGCCACATCTGAAGAAGCATGATACCTACAAGTCAAATTTCAAGAAGTTCGGATGTCATGGCGACTCAGAGAGAAAGAAAGAGGTTGCCAAAAGAGCTGGTTGCTACATATGTGGTGGGTCGCATGGCTATGCGAGGTGCCCTGAACTGAAGAGCCTTGGTGTTATCCTGCTAGAGCGGAAAGAAAAGAATGCACCAAAGAAAGATATCACACTGTTGGGCTTGATAAGACTATGTGGAGCCATCAAGAAGCAACAAGGAAGCCAAAAGAGTACGATGCGCAGTATGTCGACATCACGATCAATGGAAGACTTGTTCGTGCTATGGTTGACACGGGTGTAGAGGACAACATCATGACCAAGACGGAAGTGAAAAGGTTGGTGCTGCGTTACTGTCTAACTAACGTCCAACTCAGGATGGTCAATGCACCAACAACTCCTGTGAATGGAGTTACACATGGAGTAAGCATCACGCTAGGCAAGTGTCAAGGTAAGACCAATTTCACTATATCACCTTTAAACCTCTTTAATATAATTCTTATGCAAGAGTTCTTCTAGCAGTGCCACGATGTGATCGATCCTTACCTCCAACAACTTCTGCTCATAGAGCAAGGAGGAACATGCATGGTTCCCATAATTAACGCACCGAAGACAGAAAGGAAGGTCCAATTAACAGCCATGCAACTCAAAAAAAATCCTAAGAAGAAGAAGTCTACATTTGTAGCCACCATTACAAGTTTAAAAGAATACAATGGTGCTAAGAAGTACTTGCCACAGTGCACGAAGAATGTCCCAAGAGGGAACAATGTCGTGATGCCAAAGAATTCCCTGAGGCGCTTGCCTCCTAGGAAGGAGGTAGATCGTGAGGGTGAGTTAGAAGAGATAAATAAGTAAATGAAATAATTGCGCGACGGCATTTGTAACAACCCGAAATTGACTATGCTAAGTAATGCTTAACGTACCTAGAATTCCTAGATTAGACCGGGTTCACACAGATTGATGCGCATGGAACCAAACCTCTGATGTATGAATCAACCTAGCCAAGCAACTTAGTAAGTTAGTTGAGCTAGGCAAGGTCGGGTCCATCCATGTAGGGCACCCAAATATTAAGATTCACCATGATGAGTCTTAACCGGACTTGAAAGGGGTAATTTTATGTTTGGAGGGTCTAAGGGTAAAATGGTCTTTTCCAGGATAAGGGTATTATTGTAATTACCCTAAGTATTTAATTAATTAATTAATAAAAATAGTGGACAATTTGGATAGGGTTGACCCGAATTGACCCATGTTCGCGAGTTAGGCTCCACCCGGGTTCGATCCTTGGTGCAAGCAATGATTAAAATTGAATTAATTGGTATTTAATGATTAAGTTAAATTAATTTATATTTCAATTTCTGACTTAAGGGAAAATCAGATTTTTAATAAAAAATTAATAATAAAATAAATAAATAACAAAGAGTCCTAGTTTGATTAAGTCTTGAACTAAAACTCGTACTCCTAAACTTAATCTCATCTCTCTCCACTCTCATTCTCACAACTTTCTCCACTCTCTTCTCACGTTATTTATCAGAAGAAAGAACAAAAAAATCAATGTTCATCACTTGATGAACTTGCACACAAAAACTCAAAAGAAAAACTAAACTAAAAAATAAAAGTGAAAGCATCTTTCAAATGGTTTGCGCGTGAGTTTTGTTGGAGAAGCTTTTATTTTTCGTGGGAGTTGGAATCACTTGAGATCAGATTTGGAAGGTGTTAAATGACTAGAAAAGGTTTGGGTTTTCTTCCTCTTGGTCTCTTTCCAAAGAAACCCCCAAGTTTCAGTCAAATTCTAACCCGAAAACTAGGAATGTTCCTCTTTGCATGTCCCTATCACTAGCTCCCATCAAATTTGTAGGTTGGGTATCTTTTTCTGGTAGAATTTATATATGTGATGTGTTTTTCTGATATTTATGTTCAATTAGGTATGTTCGGATTTATGTGAGTAATAAGCATGTTTTCTGAAACTTTGCGTTAAACGTGTGTGTGTGCATTGTGTATGTCGTGGATTTGGTCATGGGTTGAAGTGTGTAATATGCATGTTAAATTCTTGTGTTTTGTATGCAATTACGGGAAGTAAATTGTAACGACCTGTTTAGTCATTTTGAGCAGCAGATTTTAATTCTGGAAAAACTGGCAAAGACCACGGGCACTGCGACGGACCGTCACAGGCACGACGGCCCGTCGAGGGTGCATCGTTTCAGCATACTTAGAATTCTGAAATTGGATACTGAAAATCGACTCTCTGTAAATTGTGACGGACCTGCAGGACGTGCCGTCACATCCACGACAAACCGTCGTGAGTTCCCTTTGCAAAACACTTCAACTTTTGAGAATTTGGTACAAGAAACGAGTTTCTGACCGTCAGGACGGAGGTGCAGGATGGACCGTCACTGGTGTGATGGGCCGTCACAGTTCACCTGGATTTTGGGAGGCTGCGACGACCATCGTGACGGACCGTCGCAGGCACGACGGCCCGTCACAGGTTGCGCAAATCCCAGGCAGCATAGGATTTCTTTACACGTTTTAAGGGACGCATTGGACTATTCTTTCCTTAATTATAAAGTTAGAGGGTTAATATTAATAAGTCTAATTACTTGGGGGTTAAAAGAGGTAACCTTAAGTTAATTAGTGGGTTTTATTGTCCTCTTTTACACTTAATTATATGTTAATTAGGGTAAGAGAAGGAGGGTTTGAATAAAACAAACAAAAAGAACAAGGGAAAGAGAGATTGAACGTGAGAGGAGAAACGAAGAGGAATATCAAGGCTTGAGGAATTTGCTTGTTTGAATTCAATTCTTCGGTGGAGGTAGGTTATGGTTTTCATGCTACTTGTAGTAAACTCTTAATAGTGAATGTTATGTGTTGATAGTATTGTAAACCCTACTATGTGCTTGATTGTAAGCTTGCATGAATATGAATATGAAATTGTGATGAATTAACAAAGCATGATGAAGCTATTGAATCCCAAATCTTGAAAGAACCCTAATTCACTTGTTATTGATGATGCCTTAGTATAAAAGAAGGCTTGATATATTATATAATGAGATTGATGATGCCTTAGTATAAAAGAAGGCTTGATGAATTAGGGGATCGGGTGCCACGTTCCGGTACCAGGATAGAATGAATATGAGGATCGGAGTGTCACGTTCCGACACCAGGATAGAATTATGGATCGGGTGCCACGTTTCGGTACCAGGATAGAATGAATATGAGGATCGGAGTGTCACGTTCCGACACCAGGATAGAATGAGGATCGGAGTGTCACGTTTCGACACCAGGATAGTATATGGATTGGGTGCCACGTTCCGGTACCAGGATAGTATATGAGGATCGGAGTGCCACGTTCCGGCACCAGGATAGAAATAGAGGAGCGGAGTGTCACGTACCGACACAAGAGGAAGAAAGATAATGAATCTTGAAAGATAATGAACATACTCAATCTAAATGAACGTAATTCCCAAATGAGTGTGGTATTGAGGCTTGAGTCCTCATGTGTGAACTCGGTTGTATTTATTGATGAATTAATATTGTTATTGCTACATGTTGAGTATTGTAGTGATTTACATTATTATTGATATATACTGTTCCCTATTTTGAGTTGGCCGATGATATCTACTCAGTACTAATGGTTGTATTGACCCCCTACTTTTACGTTTTCTTCTTTGTTATTTGTGTAATGCAGCAAACGTTCCATCAACTTCAACTCAACAGTAGATCTAGCCAGTCTTCACTACCTTCGGAAATTCAGGGTGAGCTAATGCGTCTAGCTTGGACTGGGTCTTCTTCTTCAAGTCTTGATGCCTTGAACTTCCGGCATGGACAAGCTAGTAGTTGTTTTAGCTTCTTAGACAGTTTTAGTTTAGCAATTTGAGATAGATGTTCTTGTGATGATGACTTCCAGATTTTGGGGATAATAATAATAGTTTTGAATTGTTTTATTAATGAGTTTAAGTCTTCCGCATTTCTTTTTGTTGATATTGTATTAAAATGTTAAGGGTTAGATTGGTTGGTTCGCTCACATAGGAGGGTAAATGTGGGTGCCAGTCGCGGCTCGGTTTTGGGTCGTGACAAACTTGGTATCAGAGCATTAGGTTCATTGGTCTCATCACACAAGAACAGGTCTAGTAGAGTCTTAAGGAACGGTAGGGGGACGCCTTTACTTTTTTTTGAGAGGCTATAAGACTTTAGGAAAATTCCATTCTTTCATTCTTTCTTTCGTGCTACTACTTGAGTCCAATTGGTATCTAGGTGATACAAATTGGTATCTAACCATCTTCACTCTATTTCGCAGATGGTTAGAACTAGAGCAACGACTGCACCAGCAACAACAACGGCACGACAAGAAACGACTGAGCCAGCCACTGGGGCTGTAGCTCGAGGAAGAGCAGCGGCAAGAGGCCGTGGAAGAGGTCGTGGGAGGATGTCCTCTAGGGGAAGAGGACGAGCACCTAGTCCATCTGATGCTAGGGCGGTGACTCCTCCACCGACTGAGGAGGTAGTAAGAGAGGGTGAGGAAGGGGAAACTGAACAAGGGCAAAATGAGGAAATGCCACCCCAACCTACCCCAGAGATGATCAACCAGGTACTTGCTTATCTTAGCGGGTTATCCGATCAGTGTCAGGCACCTCCAGTGGTTTCTGCACCAACACCTCCGGTTTCAGAGATACGACATGCAGCTACCATGGCTCCCCGCATGGATGCACCATTGGGAATAGGCTCATTTCCACGTCTGACTACTGGGCCTATTATGACAAATGATCAGCATGAACTTTTCAGTAAGTTCTTGAAATTGAAACCTCCAGTCTTTAAGGGTGCAGAATCAGAGGATGCCTACGATTTTCTGGTTGATTGTCATGAGCTACTACACAAGATGGGTATAGTAGAACGGTTTGGCGTTGAGTTCGTGAGCTATCAGTTTCAAGGGAACGCCAAAATGTGGTGGCGGTCACATGTTGAGTGTCAACCAACAGAGGCACCACCTATGACTTGGGAATCATTCTCTACCCTGTTTATGGAGAAGTATATCCCAAGGACTTTGAGAGAGAGAAAAAGGGATGAGTTCTTGAGTCTCGAGCAAGGTAGGATGACGGTTAACGCATATGAGGCTAAGTTTCGTGCTTTATCAAGGTATGCCACCCAACTATGTTTCAGTCCACAAGAACGGGTCCGCCGTTTTGTGAAGGGGTTGAGGTCAGAATTGCAAATTTCAGCCTTACAGATAGCGGCAACGGCAACATCCTTCCAAGAGGTGGTAGACTTTGTGATAGAGGTGGAAGGAGTGAAACCAGATGACTTCACCACGACATCGACATCAAAAAGGTTTCGAAGGGGAGGTGAGTTTAATGGTTCTTACTCTAGAGGACAGAGCTCCGGAGGTCACTCAGTTCGACCAATTCAGTCTTCACTACAGACTGTAGTTGGGGGTCCACCTCAGACCGGTCAACACTTCTCTGAGAGGCCGATGCGTGAACCCAGAGAATGTTATGAATGTGGGGAGATTGGACACATTAAGAGGTATTGTCCAAACCAGAGTTACAGAGCCCCACTAGCTAGAGGTAGAGGTGGTCATGGTAGAGGCCGTTATTCTGGAGGGCGTGGTGGTCGAGGTTATGGTGGTCACCATAACGGCAGAGGTGATGGGCAAATGGGAGCCACTATGACACAACATGGTAGGGGCAACGGACAGATTGGTGATAGGGCCCATTGTTACGCTTTCCCTGGGAGATCTGAAGCGGAGGCGTCTGATGTTGTTATCACAGGTAATCTTTTGGTTTGTGATTGCATGGCATCTGTATTATTTGACCCTGGCTCCACGTTTTCATATGTATCTTCATCATTTGCTAATGGTCTAAATCTACATTGTGAATTACTTGATATGCCTATTCGTGTTTCTACTCCGGTGGGTGAGTCTGTGGTAGTTGAAAGGGTATATAGGTCTTGTTTGGTGAACTTTGTGGGGAGCAACACTTATGTAGATTTGGTTATTTTAGAAATGGGTGACTTTGATGTAATTCTGGGTATGACTTGGCTTTCCCCGAATTTTGCGATCTTGGATTGTAATGCTAAAACGGTGACGTTAGCCAAGCCTGGGACAGACCTGTTAGTGTGGGAGGGCGACTACACCTCCAATCCGGTGCGTATCATATCCTTCCTTCGTGCTAAGAAAATGGTTAGTAAAGGGTGTTTAGCTTTCTTGTCACATCTCAAGGATGACACTACCCAGGTACCTTCGATTGAGTCGGTTTCGGTAGTCTGTGAGTTTTTGGATGTGTTCCCTGCAGATCTTCCTGGTATGCCACCAGATAGGGATATTGACTTTTGTATCGATCTTGAACCGGGCACTCGCCCCATTTCTATACCCCCTTATAGAATGGCTCCCGCGGAGTTAAGAGAGTTAAAGGCACAACTTCAAGAGTTGTTGAGCAAAGGCTTCATTAGACCAAGTGCATCTCCTTGGGGTGCTCCGGTTTTATTTGTGAAGAAGAAGGATGGCAGTTTTTGGATGTGCATAGACTACCGGCAGTTGAACAAGGTAACTATTAAGAACAAGTATCCTCTTCCTCGCATTGATGACTTATTCGATCAACTACAAGGTGCTTGTGTCTTCTCGAAGATCGACTTGAGATCCGGTTATCACCAATTGAAAATACGGGCAACGGATGTGCCAAAGACCGCTTTTTGGACTAGGTATGGGCATTATGAATTTGTAGTGATGTCCTTTGGTCTTACAAATGCCCCCGCTGCTTTCATGAGCTTGATGAATGTGATATTTAAGCCGTATTTGGATCTCTTTGTGATCGTATTTATAGATGATATACTGGTATATTCTAAAAGTAAGGAGGAACATGAGGAGCATCTGAGAATTGTGTTGGAAATGTTGAGGGAGAAAAAGCTTTATGCCAAGTTCTCCAAGTGTGAGTTTTGGCTAGATGCAGTGTCCTTCTTGGGGCACGTGGTTTCTAAGGATGAGGTGATGGTAGATCCTTCTAAGATTGAAATAGTGAAGAATTGGGTAAGACCCACTAATGTGTCAGAAATACGGAGTTTTGTTGGGTTAGCTAGCTACTACCGCCAATTTGTCAGGGGATTCTCTTCTATTGCTTCCAATTGACGAACTTGACTAAGCAGAATGTTCCATTTGTATGGTCGGATGAGTGTGAGGAAAGCTTTCAGAAGCTCAAGACTTTGTTGACTACCGCACCTATCCTCACCTTGCCGGTAGAAGGTAAGAACTTCATTGTTTATTGTGATGCATCCTATTCGGGTTTGGGTGCAGTGCTAATGCAAGAGAAGAACGTGATTGCTTATGCTTCAAGACAATTAAAAGTGCATGAACGTAACTATCCAACTCATGACTTGGAATTGGCCGCGGTAGTATTTGCACTAAAGCAATGGAGACACTATTTATATGGGGTTAAGTGTGAAATCTATACGGATCATCGTAGTTTACAGTATGTCTTTACTCAGAAAGATTTGAACTTGAGACAAAGGAGATGGATGGAACTATTGAAGGACTACGATATCACTATCTTGTATCATCCGGGAAAGGCGAACGTTGTGGCAGATGCCTTGAGTAGAAAGGCCGGAAGCATGGGAAGTCTAGCTCATTTGCAAGCCTCTAGACGCCCATTGGCTAGAGAAGTGCAGATTTTGGCTAATGACCTCATGAGGTTAGAAGTAAATGAGAAGGGAGAATGGTTAGCTTGTGTGGAGGCAAGATCCTCCTTCCTTGACAAGATTAAGGGGAAGCAGTTTGATGATGAGAAATTAATCCGGATTCGAGATAAGGTGTTGCAAGGAGAGGCTAAAGAAGCAACAATTGATGAGGAAGGTGTTTTGAGGATAAAGGGAAGGGTATGTGTACCCTGCGTCGATAATCTGATCAACACTATTCTGACAGAGGCTCATAGTTCAAGGTATTCTATACATCCGGGTGCAACCAAGATGTATCGCGACCTAAAGCAACACTTCTGGTGGAGCAGAATGAAGCGCGATATTGTTGACTTTATTGCCAAATGTCCGAACTGTCAACAAGTAAAGTATGAACACCAAAGGCCCGGAGGAACGCTTCAGAGAATGCCCATTCCAGAATGGAAGTGGGAGAGAATCGCAATGGACTTTGTGGTTGGTCTTCCAAAGACAATGGGTAAGTATGACTCCATTTGGGTGATTGTTGATAGGTTAACTAAGTCCGCTCATTTCATTCCGGTCAAGGTGACTTACAATGCAGAGAAGTTAGCAAAAATCTACATCTCAGAAATCGTTCGATTGCATGGGGTTCCACTGTCCATCATATCAGATAGAGGTACGCAGTTTACTTCTAAGTTTTGGAAAACATTGCATGCCGAATTGGGTACTAGGTTGGACCTTAGTACCGCGTTCCATCCTCAGACCGATGGTCAGTCTGAGCGAACGATTCAAGTGTTAGAGGATATGCTTCGCGCATGCGTGATAGAGTTTGGTGGCCATTGGGATAGCTTCTTACCTCTGGCAGAGTTTTCATACAATAATAGCTATCACTCTAGTATCGATATGGCTCCATTTGAAGCATTGTATGGGAGGAGGTGTAGATCTCCCATTGGGTGGTTTGATGCATTTGAGGTTAGACCTTGGGGTACTGACCTCTTGAGGGATTCGTTAGATAAGGTGAAGGGCATTCAAGAAAAACTTCTAGCGGCGCAAAGTAGACAAAAGGAGTATGCAGACCGGAAGGTTAGAGACTTGGAGTTCATGGAAGGTGAACAAGTCTTGTTGAAGGTTTCACCCATGAAAGGGGTGATGCGGTTTGGTAAAAGAGGTAAGTTAAGTCCAAGGTATATTGGACCATTTGAAGTGCTTAAGCGAATAGGGGAGGTGGCTTATGAATTAGCCTTGCCCCCAGGGCTGTCCGGAGTGCATCCGGTATTTCACGTATCCATGTTGAAAAGATACCACGAAGATGGAAACTACATCATTCGTTGGGATTCAGTTTTGCTTGATGAGAATTTGACTTATGAGGAGGAACCAGTTGCTATTTTAGATAGAGAGGTTCGCAAGTTGAGGTCGAGAGAAATTGCATCCATCAAGGTCCAATGGAAGAATCGACCGGTTGAAGAAGCTACTTGGGAGAAGGAGGCAGATATGCAAGAA
The DNA here is from genome assembly GCA_027705065.1 of Solanum peruvianum. Lineage (NCBI taxonomy): Eukaryota > Viridiplantae > Streptophyta > Magnoliopsida > Solanales > Solanaceae > Solanum > Solanum peruvianum. Next base: position 22,311,134 of record JAKWJD010001756.1, on the reverse strand, counting down.
AAATACCCACATCTGTTTACAGATTCAGGTACTCCTTTTCGCCATTGTTTTTCTTCTTTTGATCGTTCGGGGACGAACGATGGGTAAATTGGTATCTATTGTAACGACCTGTTTAGTCGTTTTGAGCAGCAGATTTTAATTCTGGAAAAACTGGCAAAGACCACGGGCACTGCGACGGACCGTCACAGGCACGACAGCCCGTCGAGGGTGCATCGTTTCAGCAACTTAGAATTCTGAAATTGGATAATGAAAATCGACTCTCTGTAAATTGTGACGGACCTGCAGGACGTGCCGTCACATCCACGACGAACCGTCCTGAGTTCCCGTTGCAAAACACTTCAACTTTTGAGAATTTGGTACAAGAAACGAGTTTCTGACCGTCAGGACGGAGGTGCAGGACGGACCGTCACTGGTGTGACGGGCCGTCACAGTTCACCTGGATTTTGGGAGGCTGCGACGACCATCGTGACGGACCGTCGCAGGCACGACGGCCCGTCACAGGTTGCGCAAATCCCAGGCAGCATAGGATTTCTTTACACGTTTTAAGGGACGCATTGGACTATTCTTTCCTTAATTATAAAGTTAGAGGGTTAATATTAATAAGTCTAATTACTTGAGGGTTAAAAGAGGTAACCTTAAATTAATTAGTGGGTTTTATTGTCCTCTTTTACACTTAATTATATGTTAATTAGGGTAAGAGAAGGAGGGTTTGAATAAAACAAACAGAAAGAACAAGGGAAAGAGAGATTGAACGTGAGAGGAGAAACGAAGAGGAATATCAAGGCTTGAGGAATTTGCTTGTTTGAATTCAATTCTTCGGTGGAGGTAGGTTATGGTTTTCATGCTACTTGTAGTAAACTCTTAATAGTGAATGTTATGTGTTAATAGTATTGTAAACCCTACTATGTGCTTGATTGTAAGCTTGCATGAATATGAATATGAAATTATGATGAATTAACAAAGCATGATGAAGCTATTGAATCCCAAATCTTGAAAGAACCCTAATTCACTTGTTATTGATGATGCCTTAGTATAAAAGAAGGCTTGATATATTATATAATGAGATTGATGATGCCTTAGTATAAAAGAAGGCTTGATGAATTAGGGGATCGGGTGCCACGTTCCGGTACCAGGATAGAATGAATATGAGGATCGGAGTGTCACGTTCCGACACCAGGATAGAATTATGGATCGGGTGCCACGTTCCGGTACCAGGATAGAATGAATATGAGGATCAGAGTGTCACGTTCCGACACCAGGATAGAATGAGGATCGGAGTGTCACGTTCCGACACCAGGATAGTATATGGATCGGGTGCCACGTTCCGGTACCAGGATAGTATATGAGGATCGGAGTGCCACGTTCCGGCACCAGGATAGAAATAGAGGAGCGGAGTGTCACGTACCGACACAAGAGGAAGAAAGATAATGAATCTTGAAAGATAATGAACATACTCAATCTAAATGAACGTAATTCCCAAATGAGTGTGGTATTGAGGCTTGAGTCCTCATGTGTGAACTCAGTTGTATTTATTGATGAATTAATATTGTTATTGCTACATGTTGAGTATTGTAGTGATTTACATTATTATTGATATATACTGTTCCCTATTTTGAGTTGGCCGATGATATCTACTCAGTACTTGTGGTTGTACTGACCCCCTACTTTTACGTTTTCTTCTTTGTTATTTGTGTAATGCAGCAAACGTTCCGTCAACTTCAACTCAATAGTAGATCTAGCCAGTCTTCACTACCTTCGGAAATTCAGGGTGAGCTAATGCGTCTAGCTTGGACTGGGTCTTCTTCTTCAAGTCTTGATGCCTTGAACTTCTGGCATGGACTAGCTAGTAGTTGTTTTAGCTTCTTAGACAGTTTTAGTTTAGCAATTTGAGATAGATGTTCTTGCGATGATGACTTCCAGATTTTGCGGATAATAATAATAGTTTTGAATTGTTTTATTAATGAGTTTAAGTCTTCCGCATTTCTTTTTGTTGATATTGTATTAAAATGTTAAGGGTTAGATTGGTTGGTTCGCTCACATAGGAGGGTAAATGTGGGTGCCAGTCGCGGCTCAGTTTTGGGTCGTGACATAAATCGTGATGTTCATAAGTGGTGTAATGTTGCTGAATTGAGTGAAAATCTTGATCAAAAGTAACCACGAAAATGCACAAAATAAACTTATGAAATGTCCAATTAATTGTCCGAAAATCTAACGTATAAAATTTTGAGGAAATGGACTAGAAAGTGTGATCAAATTTCCAGATTTGCTGGAAATTTTGTTCGGCCATGTTACTGGAAAAAATTTGAGTTTTTTTTTTTAAAAAAAAAAGATAAAATGTATGAGGTCATTGGGGAATGAACCCAAAACCTCACCATATGCAAGCTATAAAAAATTAAATAATAAAAATATGGTAAGGGAGATTTGAAATGGGGTAAGGCTCAAGTGAAGAGTTAGGAGAAAATAAAATGAGTGGTTCGGAGATCGAACCCACAACCTCTCGGATAGGTGAGGGAGAGAGGATTAAAATGAAAAAAAATAAAATGAGGTATGTGGGGATCGAACCCAAAAGCTCTCGGATTGGTGAGGAAATTAGGAGAAAAGCTAAAGGAAAATAAAATGAGGTTGTGCGGGATCGATCACACATCCTCTCAGCCTAAAACAGAAAAGTCAAGGAGAGAAAAGTAAGAAAAGAAGTGTAGGCGTTTGGATCCGAACTTGGGTCCCCAAGCTGAAATTTAAAATCAAAATTTCATATAAGACTAAGTGTTGCTCAAGGGATTTGAAATTAGGTTCCCTTGCCCAATTCCGTATTGATCCATAAGTCTTACGTGAATAAATACTTATGAAAGCTTCCTATAGGAATCGAAATTGAGACCTTGGCATAACTTCAAGATGCATAAGTCTTGTACCATATAATCTTGGGTATGTATGAATCACTTAGATGAATTATGAACGAAGCCTCATGGATTGTACGTATGGATTCATAAGTTCAGCGTACGTTTAAAAATAAGTGAACCTAAGATGTATGTGATGAAATGATGTGACCCTCGGAGGGTTATGTAAGAATGTAAAACACTCTAAAAATACAAGTTCATTGGCATATGACGAAATGAAGATTCACGTAATAATGTGAGTAATTATGTTATACTATGATGCTAATAGAAATAGTGACAACATGACTATAGGCTTGTGCAAGTTAGACAAGCTGCATTTATGCCTAAAAATAAATGTCACTAAATGAAATTTATAAGAGAGTATATTTATGCTAAACGATGAATAAGCAAAGAAAGAGTGGGAACATGAGGATAGGCTAGTAAAAGTGAGACAAGTTGTATCTACGCCTAGAATCAATGTCCCTCAATGTAAATTCCAAGAGAGCATATGTATGTTATACGATTAAATAATAGTGAAAGGCGAGTAAAGATGAAATTAAAAGATGTTAAGAAAGAACACGGTGACACCACAATCTGAGGCTAGTGCAAGTGAGACAAGCTATACCTACGCCAATATAAGGTCACCAAAAGTACTCACCTAAGAGAGTGTTAAATATTAAGAGACAAAAGTCTTAATCACACTCTATATGTAAGTGTATGCACAATTCACACTTAATACGTAAAGAAGAGATGATAAATCATCTAATGAGATATGACTACCTCATGCTTAGCATACTTAGATTCAATGCAAATATGACATTTTGATTTATTGCATTTAAGTTTTGGCAAAACATTTAAGTTAATTAGTTTTCTCAAGGTTTGTTATTAGCGTGTCTTAAACGTTCATGTCATAAACATTTAGACTCAAGCAAGTAAGAAGAAGTAGAATATTTATTCATATCAACTGCAATTACATTGAGTTTGAAAAGGACATCACTGAGGTAGTCTTTTGCTACATACATATGATTCTTACTTACTACTACTTTTTCAGAAACAAATACACATTTGAATTCATTCTTAGTCAGAACTGAAAAAATTCTGAAATATACGAGACCTTGTTAAAAGTCACCACTTTGCCTGTTGTCATCTTTAATAGGACCTTATCAGTTCCTTCCACCTTTGCAATAGCGGAGTTTGTCATAAACAACTTCTTATATGTAGGTGCTGGATTATATGATGAAAATATTCTTTGTTGGCACAGACATGGCATAAGGCACCAGAATCTATCCATCATTCTCTTGGATTTCCAACCAAGTTACATTCTCAAAAGCATTGCAAAGACATCGTCCATTTCTCCTTTGAATTCAGCAAAGTTTGCTTGATCCTTCTTTTTCTTGTCCTTCTTAGGACCTCGGCATTCAGTAGACCTATGATCACGTTTACCTCAATTGAAGCAGCTTTCATTGAATTTCTTCTTAGGAGGATTGATATTTGGACCAGATGTTTTCTTTCTTTTCATTAATTTTTTGGGATCTTCTTCAACAATATTTACGCCAGATATTGTTGAGTTACCACGTCACCGCTTTTTTGTAGCCTTAGTATCGTCTTCGATTCTCAACCTTACTATGAGATCTTCAACAATCATATCCTTGTGTTTATGTTTCAAGTAGTTTTTGAAATCTTTCCACAACGGAGGTAACATCTCAATAATGACATCCAGTTTAAAGACATCATCCACAATCAACCTTAAATTAAAGATTATGTGAGTACTAAGGAAAAACTTAATATTTCTCACATAGTCATTTTAAATAAATTTATACCTTCATTAAGGAGATAATGGATTATGACCTGTAGTTCTTTAACTTGGGTGACGATGGTTTTACTGTCTATCATCTTATAGTCCAGAAACTTTGCTACAATGAACTTCTTCATTCTGGCATCCTCTATTTTGTACTTATTTGCTAAAACATCTCAAAGTTCTTTTGAGGTTTTGACATTGATGTACACATTATAAAGATCATCTTGCAGGCCACTCAGAATATAATTTTAACACAAAAAATATGTGTGTGTCCATGCTTTTGTTACCAAGAATCGTTTTTCAGGTGGAGTATCATCCGACATAACAGGAACATTCTCATTAATGAACCTCAGCAGACTAAACATAGTGAGATAGAAGAACATCTTCTGCTGCCATCTCTAGAAGTCGACTCCAGAAAATTTTGCAGGTTTCTCAGCTGACACTAAGGTAGCAGTTGAACGATTATGTACAACCGATGTTGTTGCAGCACTCAACGTTCCAGCATTTTCTTGACTTAAATTAGTTATTTTTTCTGTCAAAAATGGCAAATAACTTTAGTAGGTAAAAATACTAACAATAAAGAATAAATCTTTGCCCAGTCTGTTTCCAATTTAATGATAATGTTTTAATGTTCTTTTAATCGTTAATTGAATGAATTTTAAAATTCAAACAGAGTAGAAAACCATAAAGGTTTTAATTTCCAGAAACTTCAATTAAAGAAACTTACTAAATTTTTTGAGATTTTTATTAACCTGTACTTATAAGGTTCGTCAAAACAGAAACTGAAATAAGATGAAGTAGACAGAAAATAAAATAATTCGAGTCAACAGAAATTATCGTGTCTCCTTAAGAAATATAATTCCCTCACTGTACTCGATGTTATGTATTAATTTCTCCCAAGATAAAACGGATTAATCTTGTTGAAGAAATAGTGGTTTAACTTTAGCGAACTTAAGAACAGCAACAAGTCACACAAACTCAGTCGATCGACTCTTTAATTTTGAGAGAAAATATATACAGAGAAGGAAAATTTTCAGTATTTGAAAAAATGAAAAATGACTTTCTTTTATAGCGCCAATTTTAGCAAGAAACGTGTATGTTCACAGAAATCTGTTCAGACCCGTTTAATCCAGAAAGTTGCGTATTTTTAAAAAATAATAAGTTTTTGAAAAATGTGTCTGTTGGGAAGGTAATGACTTTTCAAAAAGAATAACGACTTTTCAAGAACGTCATCGTTACACGTGAATTAATTTTGTTAACGAATTATTTTATAAGAGATAAGATTAACAAGATTTATTTGATTAAATAAATTTTGTCCAAAAAAATTATCAGTGAATCACATCATTTGCCAAATCCAAAACCGAGGCCGAGCGACGACGGCGCGAGGGGCACCTTCTTCTTAGCTCTTTAAGAAGTAAAGGAAGTGTTTCTTATATAAGAACAACAATTTTCCTTTCTTTTGCCGATATGGGATAAAAGACTTTTCATTTTCTCTTTGCAAATGACTTTTCATTTTCCCTCTAAATTGGTTCCCTCGTTTTTTTAAATTCTTCTCTTCTCTTTTTTCCATTCACACACTTGCTAAACCCAACCCTCTCTACTTTATATTTTGATTTTTGAAATGTTTCTAACTGTCAATTGTCAAGCCAACTGATATCTATGTATTCTGCTATGTGATGGTACATTTTCCCATGCACATGTAACAATATTTGTTTTTGGAAATCAATAATAAGTCCTCGATCACATGTGATATTTCCAACTTCTAACATCCCTCTAAACCCACACAAATGGAAGTAATTAAGAATACGAGGATATGAAGGATATTTCTTGATATGATTTTAAAGTTTAGCATTAGTAAGACAATTTTTTAAACACTCTACTTGTCCATATATCCCAAATATCCCGAGAACGATGATTTGCTTCAAGTTATTTAACACATCATAAACTTTTGAACCATAATATATATCTTTGTAAAATCTCATATTTGAAAAAATAAATAATTAAAAATTAAGAAATATTATAAACTAGAAATATAATTGAGAATGCTTAAATTCATATTTGAAGCGTAGACAAAAGAGTTCAACAAAGACAATTTTTTATATATATAAAAAGAAATTCACCCAATTACACATTTGTTTTTAATTTAAAAATAAAAAATAAAAAAGACTGTAGACATTCTTCCTTGATTGTTCAAATTGTTTTACAATTTTTTTTTATAATTTTATGATAAAAAAATTAAAGTTTCTGATCAAGAAAAAGTATTGAAATAAAAATAAATAAATAAATAAAGTATAACTTACTTAAATATCATAGTGCAAAACCTTAATTACCTTCTATTCCTATTATTTTTACAATTACATAAACTTTATATTTTTAGGCATTTTAGATACATTATGTATCAATCTGTTGCACTTACTAAGGAAAAAAAAGTTGTAAAATTAATTTAAAATCTCATAATATCCATTTGTTGCACTAATTAAGGAAGAAAAAGCTTAAATTAAATTAAGATCCCATAAATCATGTTATTTCATTCAAAATTATTGTCAATAATTCAAAATCAAATAAGTTTGATATCGATACATTATTATTTGGTATTTGTTATGTATCACATACACTTAGTATAACTTCAAATTTACTAATCATAACTAAAAAATTAGTGCACATTATTATTTATGTATCTTATTTTGTTTGAGACCATGAAGATCCTTTCGATTTAAATTGATAAATGTTGTATTTCTACTAAATACATAAATAAGTAAGTGTTCGCATAAGATTTTAAGTTTGAGATCGATACATTATTGTTCGGTAATTGTTATGTGTCATATACATTTAGTATAAATTTGAATTTACATATCATAACTATAAAAAAGTGTATGATACATTATGTTTATATGTATTATTTTGTTTGAGAAATACTATAATTTAAAATTGAAAGAAATACCATATACATGTAATTGTTCCAAAATAGCCTCTTTTTGGTATGTGTGATAAATAACACAAAGTTTATGTATCAAATATATTTATATTGAACGTAATAAAAAGATTCAACAACACTAGAGTTTTATATCAATACCTTAATATGAACATTATACATTGCATAAAACAAAAGTTATTGTAGCAATGATGTATCTGATCATTGATAACACTAACAAAGATTAATATAAGACTCAAAATAAATGAAATTTAAAATTTGTATATGTGATAATGATGGTCATGCGATGGTAGATCAAACATATTTCTTCCTTTTTTGACATTTTTCAATAGTATAAACATTAAAAATAAATATTTTTTTTCAAGAAAAATTTTAACGACAATATAATTAACTATCTATAAAAAAAATTTACAAATATTATACTAATTATTACTAAATAAAAACTATTACTATTACTTTTTCTCTAATTTAGATTGTAGAAGTTCATCATCTTCACATAAGTATTTATTCCACGTAGATATGTATTAATGAGTTGGTATATATTTTTAGGTAGCATATATATTTTGTTGTTATATCTTTTAAAAAAATTGTGATAATTCATCTTTTCGAGGTTAAATTAAATTTCCATAAATACTAAGTTTTCATTTTTAATTAGGTAATTCAATAGTATATATCAAATAGCAAAATATCATATTTTAAACTTGAATGAGAAAATAACTTTTAAGATTGTTTAACTTAAAATAGAGAGAGATTTATGGAATGAAATAAGGAAAGAATAAACATTGGTTTTTTGGAGATATGATTTATGTATCCTTGGGGGTTAGAGAGTAAAATATGGGATTTTGGAAAATTTTAAAACTAGTAGGGAGTAATGAAATTATGGAAAGAAAAGGTGTGTATATATGTAATTTAGTATGAAGGGTTACTAGGCAAAGTGAGCTGCAAGACATAAGTTCAGGGTAAACTTCTATAAATGATGAAAACTAAAGATTCCTGGAGTTGGATGTGAATCTACCTACTATCATCACCCTCCTACATCTCCCTCTCCAGCTATTGAAGAAAACAATGTAAGAAGAGTAGTGTGAAATGTTTCGATATTACCTCGTCAGGAGTTTCAAATAAAAATATGCAATTTAGTACATCCACATCAGGATTTCTCATCTCTGTTCCAATGATACCTACCGCAAACATGGACTAGCAACAACATTTTCCCTTTATATCAGCTCCAAATCTACTATAATCATTCTCATCCTTATCTTTCTTTATCCTACACATGTCCACACATTGACAATTGAGCCAAAAATAACCTTCCCTATTGACCTTAATAAATTCTGCGGACGCTATCCAACCATAAGAGAAATACATTGTATGAACTGCAACCAAAAATATATGCTATGATATGTATCTGCCGATATATTATTTCACATTCTTCTTATACAAAACATCCAATCACTATATTTTACATTTATAATACTACAGGTGCACGTTTGATGTGGATCTCAAAGACAAAGTAATCAGGCTCAACAATTGGAATAATTATGGATAAAGGAGGAGAAAAACTAAAAAAAATTTACAAAACAGATTCTCATCAGATGCTACTTCTAATCAAATCATAATAATATGCATAATTCTAACTTAACAAATGTAATTTATTGTCCCTCCTAAGGTAACTATCCATCTATGGAGATTTTCAACCTAACATCACAAACAAGATCTTCCATGTTCGAGCAAAGAAAGCAGTTGCCCTACTTCAAGTGCAACATCAAAAAAATTATACATCCACTCAGGTGTTGAAATTTTTCACGACCTGAGTTTATGCCCCAGATGAGACCGACATCGCTGACCTCTCATAGGTCGCAGACAAGCCTACATACGTCATTTTTACTTCATCTAGGTTAATTTTAGCGGAAAATTGGAAACTTTTTATTTCCTATCATGCTTACTAAATATTCTATAACATATATAATTTTTCACTAACAACTATCTAACATTAAGATCATCAAATGAAAGAAGTAATTTAGTATAACGATTAAGATGTACTTGCCATAAAGGCACCAATACAATGTCTGAACAAAAAAGGAAAAGAAACGCTAGTGGAACATACTCCACTAGCTCAATCCTACAACTAAGCTAGAATGTAAATGGTCAAACATCCTCGAAATCATGAGGGTCTACCGATTCCGGATGAATGCTCGACGTCCGGATAGATGCAGCGTCCACCTCTGCCTCCGCCTAAAAGTTTAGAGTTGTATAGGCTTAGTACACACTTGTACTAAGTATGGGCATATGCAAGCACACACCAAGGACATGCATGAGTAAGAATAGCACTTTCCTAGCAACATGGTTATAGCAGGTCAAGTCAGTGGACTTGCCAAAATGAGATTAGGAAAGTGAGTGAACTTTCCAAATTTGGATTATGAAAGTTTATGAGCTTTCCAAATTTGGATTAGGAAAGTTATGCCATGAGAGTAACATGCATCATCATACTTAGCATTTTGCACACAACACACAACAGCATACACATAGAACATATCATAATTCATATAACACATAACGTTGTTCATATCATTCATTAGTATGACATGGTACCTTGGAATCATGGACTTGACATTAAGACTTCCCAAAAATGAGAGCTCAACATATGGGACCTCAACTAGGGAGTCTGCTTAGCCAACACAGAGTCTGCTTCATTCATTCATACGTACTTCATTTCATTTCATTCATGGGTCAGTGTAATCACCAGCTATACCTAGGATGTAGTTTAAGACTTTCATCGGGTTCGTTGTGCAATGACCAAGAATGACCTAATGTCATTACTTGAATCTAACTTGCCTCTTGATTATCCTATCCTAACACCTTTGGTACCATTCGTTTCATTATGTGCATCATTTAAGGCTGGCCTCATTCATTCATTGGGAACTTTAACTTTAACCGACATAGATCATGTGAGCATCATGAAATCTAGTGTCATGAAACCCCACACCGAAAAGAGGTGGAATCATCAGCAAAAGTGACCCAAAACATGCTAGCGTACATGGGAATTGAACCCCGCCAGATCCCTCTATTGGCAGTATAGGTTCAAAGACTAGGAGATATAAGGAGACCCATACCCGCAATGCCAGGACAGTCTCATCTCATGAGAGTTACATGAACCACCGCCCTTCTCGAAAGAAGGCATCAACACTCATGGCTAGTCTATCGGTGCTCAGTGTAAAGTTCCATTACATTCAACTCATGCGTCATGGAAGTTGGCTTCTAGTATGAGGACATCATATCTCAATAGATGATTTCTCATCTCATCATTATTATTAAGTGTGTTAATCTCAATACTTTCATTAGAGTGTTCATATAGACTGGTCTCTTCATTAACTTTACACTCTCATAGGTGAGTACGTTTTGGTAACATTTACTTAGGCTCATTTGAGATTGCTCTCATCTTTTACATTATCCTCATATCATGTTGTCACCACATTCATTAACATTAGCACATTTGCTCTTCATAATTACTCACCCCATTTTACGTAAAGTTTCATTTAATCATATGCCAATGCACTTGGCCATTTAATGTGTTTCACACTCTTACTTAACTCTTCTAGGGTTTATCATTTCATTGTTCTTTTGATCATTTCTTTATTCATTTCATCATTTCATTGTTCATTTCTTCATACGCCAATGCACTTGGCCATTTAGTGTGTTTCACACTCTTACTTAACCCTTTTAGGGTTACATCATTTCATCACATACATCTTAGGTTCACTTACTTTTAAACGCATGCTAGACTTATGAGTCTATACATTCAAGTCATGGGGCTTCATTCATAGTTTTTCTAAGTTATTCATATTTACCCAATATTATGTGATACAAGACTTATGCATCTTGTAGATATGTCAAGATATTGATTTCGATCTTTAGAGCCAGCATTCATTAAATATTTGCTTACGTACGACTTATGTGTCAATACGAAATTGGGCAAGGGAACCCGATTTCGAATCCTTGGTCAAAACTTAATCTTATTTTTTAAACTTGATAATCGCATTTTTCATATTAGGGGGACCCTATTTCGATCCCCATCAAAACCATAATATTTCCTCTCTTTTTCTCCTCTGCTTTTTCGTTTAAGTCAAGGAGGTTGTGGGTTCAATCCCCCACAAGCTCATTTTTTTTTCTTTTAATTTATCTCATAACTTTCTCACCTATACAAGAGGTTTTGGGCTCAATCCCCACTCCACATTTTTTTTTCCTTTATTTTTCTCCTAACTCTCTCATCCATTCAAGAGGTTGTGGGTTCAATCCCCACTCACCACATCTATTTTTCCTTGCATTTTTCTCACAAAATTTTTATGATATTTTCATTTAGTTATTTCATGGGTTCAATCCCCAATGACCTCACATTTAAAAAAATTAAATGAAGCTTATTGTTTTAAAAGTTAGTCGAGACTACAATTTCCAGCAGGCTGGAAATTTAGTCTCTTCCAATCCATTTTTTTCTTAATCTTTTGTTGATTTTTTTGTTGCTTTCATGTAATGATGTCTTGGGTTCAATCCTTAGTGATATCACTTATTTTACATTCATTTTTCATTGGATTTTGTACCATTTTGTTTGGCCGAACCCAACCTACCAAATGCTGGAAATTTGTTCACTATTTTCAGCTTGTTATTATCATCATTCATGCGTTAATTCATAAGGAATTTCGTGGATCATTTGGTGCATATTTAAGTGTAATATTTTTATGATTATATTCATTCAATAATTATCATTTCATTAAGCAACATTACACCACTTTTACACTTCATGATTTACACAAACATTCGCACATAAATTTAAACCATAAAAACATATAATTTTTCACATACTTTCGGTTGACATAACTTAACATGCTTACAATTCCAAACACATAATCAAGAACAAATTATCACGAAAATCAAAATTTATACTTAAAATACCAGCAAACTTACCAACAACATGATATCTAACATATTTCACATTGAGATCAAAGGGATACTAGGGACAAGGAGTTCGACAAGAACGGGAACAACCCTAGTTTTCGCGTAGATTCATCTTAGCCTTAAGGGTCTCTTGAGAAAGGGACCAAGAGTAAGAAAACCCATACCTTTTATGATGTTCAAACCTCGACTTTCTTCCCCAAATATTCTCCAAAAATCACATCCAAATCCCCTCAAATTTAACACCAATTCGAAGGACAAACTTCTCTTTGCCTAAGCAATTGATTTCGTTTGTTTTCTTACATTTTCGTTGTGAGTTCTTCAAGTGTGAAGAACTTTGGTTTACCTACTGTTTTTTGAAGTTTTATGGCAGAGAGAATCGTGAGTGAGAGTGATAGAGACATGAGAGAGAGAGAGAGAGAGATGAGCGTGGCAGAGAAGAGTTTTCTTAGAATTAGGAGTCTAGTTTAGGATTTAGTCGAATAAGGTTTTTTTATTTAGTGAATAAAAATATGATTTAGTTTTATTTTAAATCAGCTAATAAATAATAAATATTGTTATAAATCTATAGAATAAGAAGAAGAAACTAGAGAGAAAAGAAGAAAAGACTTGTTATTTCCCTTGATGAATGAATTTAGAATGAAGAGGAGCACTCTATTGTAACGACCTGTTTAGTCGTTTTGAGTAGTAGAGTTTATTTCGGGTAATAACTGTCTGGGTCGATGGATCCCACGACGGACAGTTATGGGAACGACGGGCCGTCAAGGGGGTCTCGTTCCAAAACACTTAGATTCTAAAATTTGGGTACTGAGATCGAGTCTCTGAACTTCGTGACGGAACTGCAGGACGGACCGTCGTAGGCACGACGGACCGTCACAAACCTTTCCACAAAAATTAACTCTCTGAACTTCGTGACGGAACTGCAGGACGGACCGTCACAGTCATGACGGACCGTCACAGGCTGCGTAACCCTGACTGGGTCAGATTTTAGTTAAAAGTTTTTAAGGGGCGTTTTGGACTATTCCTGCTATAATTATAAAGTTAGTGGGTTAATGTTAATAATTTAATTACTTGAGGGTTAAAGGAGATAACCTTGAAATAAATAGTGGGTTACTTCTATCATCTTTTATACTTAATTATATGATAATTAGGGTAAAAGAAAAAGAGTTTGAATAAGGAAAAATCAGAAAGAAAAAGAGAGAACGAGCGAGAAAAAGAGAAGAACACAGCTTTGGGAAAGTAGATTGCTTGATCACGATTCTTCGGTGGAGGTAGGTTATGGTTTATGCTATCTCATAGTAAACTCTAAATAGCGATTGATATATATTGGGTAGTATTGTAAAGTCTTCTATATGCTTAATTGTGTGGTTGCATGATGTGATTATATAATTGTGATGAATTAGCATGATGAGGCTGTTGAATCTTAAACCTTAAAACCTCTCTATTAATGATGATGTCTTGACATAAAGGAAGGTTGATGAACTGGAAAATAATGAGATTAGGGGATCGGGTGTCACGAACCGACACGTAGTATTAGGGGATCGGAGTGTCACGTTCCGAAACCAGGATAGTAGGGGATCGGAGTGTCACGTTCCGACAGCAGGATAGTAGGGGATCGGAGTGTCACGTTCCGACACCAAGATAGTAGGGGATCGGAGTGTCACATTCCGACACCAGGATAATAAAGAGAATGAATATTGAGGGGATCGGAGTGTCATGTTCCGACACCAGGATAATAAAGAGAATGAATATTGAGGGGATCGGAGTGTCATGTTCCGACACCAGGATAATAAAGAGAATGAATCTTGAATTATGTTAATATACTCAATTTAAAGAACCTATTTCCCAAATGAGTATGGTGTGGAGGCTTGAGTCCTCATAGATGTGCTTGGTGTTGTGGCCAATGGTTATGGTACTTGTTGTGTCACCTGTTGAGTATGTAGTTGATTTTATATTATTATTTGATATATATTGCTTTCTATTTCGAGTTGGCCGATGATACCTACTCAGTACGTGTTCCTTGTACTGACCCCTACTTGTATTCTTTTTCGTTGTTATTTATGGAATGCAGCAAACGTGCCATCAACTTCGACTCATCCGCAACTCTAGCCAGTCTTCAGCATATCAGATTTCAGGGTGAGTTATTGTTCCTAGCTCAGACTGGATTCTCTCCTTCACGTCTTGATGTCTTGAGTTCGGACATGGACCATTCCTTTTACTTAATTTAGTTCTTAAATACTTTTAGATTTAGTAATTTGAGGATAGATGTTCTTGTGGTGATGATTTCTTGATTTTGGGAATAATAAGTATTAAATTTTAGAAGTTATTTATTGGTTATATTAATGAGTTTTAAGTCTTCCGCATTGTATTTTGTTCATTATGGTTGAAATATTGGTAAATGACTGGGGTTTAGATTGGTTGGTTCGCTCACATAGGAGGATAAATGTCGGTGCCACTCGCGGCTCGTTTTGGGTCGTGACATCTATTTATAGGAGAAATCTAACTTGGTCCCATAGTAGGACTTTTTAAACATATCCTAAAAAGGACTCCACATGATAGACACTCACTATAATACAAATACTTTATAACACTCCCCCTGAATGTCTAATTCATAGATAATGTGCCTCGTCAAAAACCTTGCTAAAGAAAAATTAAGAAAAGAAAAACTCTAGTAAAGGAAAAGAGTACACATATCTATTAATACGCATCTAGGCTACCTCATTAAAAACCTTACAAGGAAAACCCAGTGGGACAAAAACCTCGTAAGGGAAAAAGAGTACAGCACGTACTAACTCCCCCTTTTAAGATCATCAATCCAGAGACTTCAATCTTTGCATTCCAAGCTTGTGCACCATCTTCTTGAAAGTTGCAGTTGGTAGAGACTTGGTGAATATATCAGCCACATTGTCACTTGAACGAATCTGTTGCACATTTGTATCACTATTCTTTTGAAGTTCATGTGTATAGAAAAGCTTCGGTAAAATGTGTTGTGTTCTATCTTCTTTTATGAATCCTCTCTTATGTTGTGTTATGCATGATGCATTATCTTCATATAAAGTGGTGGGTACTTTATCACATTCCAAACCACATTTCTCTTGAATGAGATGTATCATAGACCTTAACCACACACATTCTCTACTTGCTTCATGAGTAGCTATTATTATAGCATGATTAAATGAAGTAGCTACGGTGGACTGCTTTGTAGATCTCCAAGATATAGCAGTCCCCCCATATATAATCACATAGCCTATTTGGGATTGAGCTTTGTGTGGATCAGATAAATATCCTTCATCAATATAACAAACAAGATTTGGGCTAAGATTAACACAATAAAATAAGCTCATATCAGTTATCCCTTTAAGATATCGCAAAATGTGTTTGATCCCATTCCAATGTCTCCTAGTAGGAGCAGAACTATACCTTGCAAAAGCTATATCAGGCCTTGTAGTATTAGCAAGATACATTAGTGCACCAATTTCACTAAGATATGGTACTTCAGAACCAAGAATTTCTTCATCCTTTTCTTGAGGTTGGAATGGATCCTTATTCACATCAAGTGAAAGAACAACCATCGGAGTACTTAATGGATGCGCTTCATCCATACAAAATCTTTTCAACACTTTTTCTGTGTAGGCAGATTGATGAACAAAAATACCATTTGTCAAACGCTCAATTTGCAAACCAAGACATAATTTTGTCCTTCCCAGATCTTTCATCTCAAATTTATTCTTTAAATAATCAATTGTCTTTTGAAGCTCTATTGGATTTCCAATAAGATTTATGTCATCAACATAAATAGCAAGTACAACAAATTCCAATATTGTTTTCTTTATAAAGACACATGGACAAATTGCATCATTTGTATAACTTTCCTTAATTAAATACTCACTAACACGGTTATCCCACATGCGCCCAGATTGCTTCAAACCATATAATGATCTTTGCAATTTAATTGAATGTATTTCTCGAGATTTTGAATTACATGATTTAGGCATCGCAAATCCTTCATTATTTTTCATGTATATCTCATTGTCAAGTGATCCATAAAGGTAGGATGTAACCACATCCATCAAATGCATTTCAAGGTTCTCATGGAATTTGAAACTTATGAGATAACGCAATGTTATTGCATCCATAATGGGTGAGTATGTCTCTTCATAATCGACGCCTAGCCTTTGAGAAAATCCTTGTGCCACAAGGCGTGCTTTATACCTTTGTATTTCATTTTTCTCATTTCTTTTTTGCACAAAAATCCATTTGTAACCAACAGGTTTAATGCCATTAGGTGTTTGTACTATAGGTCCAAAAACTTCACGCTTGACAAGTGAATTCAACTCTAATTGAATTGCTTCTTGCCATTTTGGCCAATCATTTCGTTGTCGACATTCTATAACAGATTGAGGTTCATGATCCTCATTATATTGCATGATATTTGTTGCAACATTATATGCAAAGACATACTCAACTACTATTTCCGATCGATGCATATTAGTTTCAACATCTCTTAAATATATGGATAGTTCATTATTTCCTTTAGTTTCAAGTTCATTTATTCTTTCATGAATATCAGACTTATTCAAATTTTGAACTTTCATATGAGATTCTTTCATAGTGTAATCTTGACATTTTATCTTTCTTTTTCTAGGATTTTGATCCTTAGACTCCTATGGTCTACCACGCTTTAGGTGTGTTTTTGACTCATTAGCTATGACACTAGTGGATGGTCCTTTAGGGACATTAATTCGAATTGGGACATTCTCTGCAGGAATATATGATTTAGTAATCCTTTTCAAATATGTAAATGCGTCTGGCATTTGATTTGTAATTTTCTGCTGATGAATAATCTTTTGTACTTCTTGTTCACAAGTAGAAGAATATGGATCAAGATGAGACAATGATAAATTTTTCCACAAAATTTCTCGTTTTATTTCACTATTCTCTCCCCCTAATTTTGGGAAAACTGTCTCATCAAATTGACAATCTGCAAATCTAGCAGTAAACGTGTCTCCAGTCAATGGTTCAAGATAGCGAATAATGGAGGGTGACTCAAACCCAACATATATTCCTAACTAAGACTGGCAAACGGACAGGACCGGGTCAACAGGACCGGTTTTATCGGTAACCGGACCGGTACCGGTTTTTTCTTACCGGATTTTCTTACCGGTACCGGATTTTACCGGACCGGTTTTACCGGAAAAGTGTCCCTGTTCCGCCCGGTCCGCTAGTAACCGGTTTGGAACCGGGTTGGACCGGTTTGGAACCGGGTCTTACCGGTTTTTCCATTTTTTTTTAATTATTTTAATTATTATATAATATTATATATTTATATTAAAAATTCAATTGAAAACTTTAAAGTTTATATAAGTTTGAAATTAAATTTATATTTAAAGTTTATATTGAATTTAAAGTTTCAAATTGAATTTAAAGTTTTATATTGAATTTAAAGTTTTTTAAACTTTATATTGAATTTAAAGTTTGAAATTACATTTAAACTTTAAAGTTTATATTGAATTTAAAGTTTTAATATAAACTTTTATTAAAATAATTAAAAATTAAATTTATAAAAAGACATGAATTAAATAGAAGAGACTATTATAAAAGAAAAAAATCAAGGTGAATAGCCGTATATTTATTCAAATAAATAAATTATACAATACAAATATTAGAAAGAGAATAAGAGTACATACTTAGGAGGAATTGAATAGTAAATTAGTAATTATTATACTAACAATTCCAATTTTTTCTAAAATCTTTTTGTAAATTTTGTATCATTTGAAAAGAAAGATTTTTTGGAATTGGCATTTGTCGTTCTTCGTCCATTGCTTCCATGCCATCATCACTATTCTCACCAAATATTTCATCTATTTGGTCTTCTATATGGCTACTTAATAGTGGTAGTCCGGTGTTTCTTCTTTCGGCATTGACCCAATCTCGAAACAACACCGATATTTCCAAACTGTCCTTTGCTAATGAATATCGATGATCTCCAATCATAAATCTCGCTGCACTAAAGGCTTGCTCTGAAGCGACCGATGATGCTTGAATCGCTAGCACATCTCGAACAATCCTAGAAAGTGTCGGAAATTGTTTTTCACGATTCTTCCACCAATTTACTATTCGAGGTTGAAGTTCTCTTTCGTCACGCCTAATCTTTTCCCGTGCCTGGTTGAAATATAAATCAAAATCATTATTAGTTTCATCATCACTTTCAAGCTCAAGATATTCATCCATCATGTCATCTGTATCATCACTTTTAGGCTTAGAAGATGAAGGTTCAACTATTGGAATATTTTTTTCCATAACTTTATATGCATTATATAAATCTTTAACTTTTGTATAAATGCTACTTTTACATTGTTCAACACTAGGAGTTTCATCATCTTTAATTTCTAAATTTTTATAAATCTTTTCAACCATTCTTTGAACACCTCTTAATTTATAATTTGGGTTGAAAGTAGTAGCAGTCAAATAGATTTGAGGAATAGGGAAAAAATATTTTTTGAATTTTTCAATCATAAAAGCAACTGAATCTTTAAAATGTTCTTTTCCTTTATATTTAGCAAATTCAATTGAAATAGCACAAATGTTTACTAAAACAGAAGAAATAGTAGGATAGTATTGACCAGAACATTCATTTGTTGCTTTATAAAAAACTTTTAAAAAATCAATCAGTTCTTCAACATTTTGCCAATCTTCAAAGCCAATTCTTAAATTCGGATCCGCATTATGAGCATTAAAAACTAATTGTAGCGGTTCTTGATAAACATAAGCAACTTGAAGCATTTCAAATAAAGAATTCCATCTAGTGCATATTTCTTTTGGAATTTTTCTATATGCAAGTCCACATTCATTACAACGATTTTTAAATTCAGTAATTCTAGCTTTTACTTTAGCTTTAAAAATCCAATTACAAGCAAGTCTAATTTTTTCACAAGAAACTCCAAATTGAGAAATACCATCTTTTACTATTAAATTATAAACATGTGCGGCACACTTAATATGAAAACAACTATTATCAATTGGACAAAGTCTAATTTTTAAATAATCAACGGCACTTAAATTATTAGAAGCATTATCTAAAGCGACACTCATTATTTTATCACATATTCCATAATATTGTAAAATAGAGCCTACTTTTGATGCTATATAAGAACCGGTTTTATTTTCTTCAACATATTTATACGCTAATATTCGTTTTTGCATGTTCCATTCATGGTCAATCCAATGGACAGTAAGTGTTAAATAATCGTTACCATTAGGACTACGTCCCATATCAGAAGTAATAGATAACCTACCATCATAATAAGCAAATAAACAACAAAGAAAATGAGAATATTCTTTTTGATATTTAAAAAGATCACTTTTAATTGTATTTCTTGGAATACCTTCATAATCTGGGTTATATAATTCTCGAATATAATGAACAAAACCAGGATGAGAAGGAAATGAAAAAGGTAAACCACAAACAGCAACCATTTTAGCTAATTCTCTACGATCTTTTTCTTTACTATATGTGCGGTGTGTGCTTCGACTAGCCGGGTTAGACGTATTTAATACACTTTGAACCATATTAGAACCTCCAACACCCATAGAACTTTCGGGTATGGGTGTTCCATTTCTATTAGCTCTTTCTATATCATCTAGGCGAGCAAATTCTTTATTACACTTTCGTAAATGTGTTCTTAGTCGTCCCGTTCCCCCTTGCGTACCCGTAGTTACATGTTTCATTATCAATTTACATTTAGTGCACGTAACAGTAGTTTTCTCCTCATTTTGTATCAAAAATTTCCATACTAACGATCTTTTAACACGTACGGCGGCGACATTTGAAAAAGTAGGTAAAGAAGGGACTTCGGTAACCGGACTAGTCGGGGTAGGGGTCTCTTCATCTTCCTCATTTATTTCTACTTCTTCTTCTAATTCTTCTTCAAAATTAGTATAATGTCTATTTAAAGACTCATGATCTACTTCATTTTCAGAATTAAATTCAATAGGTCTTGGTGACGTAAAAAAAGTTTCATTAACACAAGTATAATCATTAGTATTAACTAAATATCTAGGTGGCAAATTATTAGAACAAGAACTATTTATTCCTCCCTTTTTATTTTTTAATTCCGACATTGGTCTTTTACCACTATTTCTTTCCGAATTCATGTTAAAATTTAAAACAATTAAATATTAAGAGAAAAACAAGCAAAATAATATAATAAAGAGATAAAACAACTAAATTAATAAACAAATAACAATTAAAGTTAATAGTTGAAACGAATGTACCAAACGTCTACGTAAATGTAGACGTATAACGAAAGCCGGATTTGATAGATGCCGATTGTAGCTTCCGAAATTCAAACTTCAACTCAATATCACAATATAATAATTAATAATTTATGAGAGATTTATAATTGAGAGTTTGAGACTTTGAGAGATTGTATAAGAATGTATCAGTATTGAATTTGTGATTTAAAATTGAAAAAAATGGTATATTTATAGTGTAAATGGGTTAGAAGGGGGTGGGGGGTCATATTTGACCGTTTTGGGCCCCAGCCCAACGGCTAGAAGGGCCCAACGGTAATAAAACGGTAATATTAAAAATATATAAAAAAAAAATAAAAAATCCGGCTAAACCGATCCTTACCGGATTGGACCGGACCGGAACCGGTTCTTACCGAACCGGTTCAACCGGATAAAAAACCAGGAACCGGTCCGGTACCCGGTCCTGTATACTAAAAGACCGGTTCCTTACCGGTTCAACCGGTACCGGACGGACCGGTACGGGAACCGGATTGGAACCGGACCGGACCGGCCAAAAACCGGTCCGTTTGCCAGCCTTATTCCTAACCATCTTTTAGGGCCCATCATAGTGCGGTTTGGTGGTGCCATAGGCACATGTACAGCACTTCCAAAAATTCTTAGATGGGATATATTAGGTTCTTGACCAATAACCAATTGCCATGGAGAAACCTTATGATAACTTGTCGGTTTGAGACGAATAAGTGTTGCAACATGAAAAATTGCATATCCCTACACAGAAGTGGGAAACTTAGTTTTCATAAGCAATGGTCTTGCTATTAATTGCAAATGTTTAATTAATGACTCAGCGAGACCATTCTGAGTATGAACATGAGCAGCGGAGTGGTCAACTCTTATCCCAATTGCGAAACAATAATCATTAAATGATTGGGATGAAAACTCTGCATCATTGTCAAGACGAATGGACTTAATCTGATTATCAGGAAAATATGCCCTTTACCTTATTATTGTGCCAATAATTTTTGCAAATGCCAAGTTACGAGATGACAATGGGCACACATGAGACCATCTAGAAGAAGCATCTATTAGAACCATAAAATATCTAAATGACCCACTAGGTGGGTGAATATGTCCAAAAATATCCCCATGTTACGTTCCAAGAACGCAGGGGACTCATTCTTAACTTTCATTGGTGATGGTCTCACAATTAACTTGCCTTGATAACAAGCAGTACAAGAAAATTCACCATTTAAAAGAACTTTTAGGTCTTTTAGTGGATGTCCATTCGAATTTTCTATAATTTGTCTCATCATTATTGATCCAGGATGTCCTAGACGATCATTCCAAAGTAAAAATGTATTGTGTCACCCAATTTTGACCGACCTTTGACCATTTTTAGGAATACTATTCGATTAAATACGTATTTTAAATTTTAGAATTTTTAGTCGACTTTGCTTGAAAATTATATATTTTTAGTATCGTTTACTCTATAAAATTATTGTAAATATTATTATATCTTAAAATTATTCATGAATTTCAAATGTTTTAAAAGTTAAATGATTTTCAATTTTATAAAAATATCTTAATGTATGTAGTATTTTAATTAAATAGTAATGCCTACACTTTCCTTAAAATTATTTAAATTCTAGCCAATTCTATTATAATTTCTTTCAATTCTAGCTACTCTAATTAAATTTTATTTCAATCATAGCCCCTTTTTCATTTCAATTCTAGCCATTTTAATTGCAATTGTAGTCATTCCATATTCAATCCAATCTGATTTCAATACATCTCATCTCTTAATATCATCCATCTATTTTATTAATAGAATCCTAGCCCTTCAATTCAAATTAGATCAACGATTGTGATTAAATCTCCTATTCTCTCAACACCAAAAGACCCCAAAACCTAAAATTCTAACCCATCCTTCTCCCTCCCCTTCCTTGGCAGCCGCCACTCTCTCTCTCCTCCAGCGCCGCTCCTCCTCCTTCTTCTTTTTTCCCGCTGGCGAGGCCATCAGCCAGAGGTGGCAACGCCCCTCTATCGCCACCCCTCTCCTCTGCTTCCTTCCCTTCTCCCTCTCTCTGCCTCCCTCTCTTCTTTCTCTCCTCTCTTTGCCTCTTCCCTTCCTTCCATCTTCTTTTATTTTTGCAGGCACCAGCAGCTGCGACAAATAACACCAGCAACGGCGGACAGCACCTCCAGCCACAGCAGCCTCCCCTCTTCCCCTCTCCCGTCGCTCCTCCTCCCTCTCTCCCTTTTTCCAACCAGCCATCCTCCTCCCATCCTCTTCCTCTACAGCCGACATCTCCCTATATTCTTCTCTCCTCCTTGGCCGCCCAGCCTGGTCCTCTCTCACTCTTCAGCGAGAGGCAGCAGCGACCTCTCTCCCTTCTCGTCTTTCCTCCCTTCTCCCCGCTCCTTTCCTCCCTTCTTCTTTTCCTCCTTTCCTCCTCGACTGACCACCACCAGCAGCAGCCACGACGACCAGCGATGGACTCCAGTAACCAGCCAGCAGTCGCTCCCCTCTCCCTTTTCTCCTTCTTCTTTTGCAGGCAGCAGCAGCCTAGAGAGAAGCAGCTCTGACATCAATGACTCCAGCAACAGCAGCCGACAAGAACTCCAGCAGCAAGCAGCAACAACGGCGAGTAACTCCGATGAGGCTTGAAATTCTGGAAACTTGTGAGACTGTTCTCAACAGATCCGTCCAGGTTTGTATTTGATTAATTATCGGTTGTCTTCTGAACAACAATTTCTTTTCATATGTGATGTTGCGATTTTCTCATTAACAATAGTTGTTAATATTATGCTAAGCATGAATCGTTAAGACCCTCCGTATATTTGTTCATCTTACAATTTTATTCGTAGATTTGAGTTAATTGAGTTTTAAGCTTCAATTGGTATCACTGTATTATACGCTTGAATACTTTTATTTTTCTTCGTAAATGGGTCTAGCTGGTTCTTGAACTAATTGTTGTTGGATATGATTGTTTTGATCTTCCTAATGTAGGTTCCTTTTAAATTGATTGTTTTTTCTAATTAACTTTTACATGATTTCTTGTTGCTAGTCATAATTTTTTATGACCTCGATGTTGAGCTTCGACTTGATCATCATCCTACTTACTTGTTATTTTGAGTAGATTGTTAATTTTAATTATGATTGAACTGGTTATTCTCTTGTTGATTCGCCCTTTGAATGGTTATGGTAGATTGAAACAATTGGCTAATATGTGAATAGTGATATACGGTTGGGTGTTTAAGTTCTATTGCTTCCTTTTAGTTAGCTATTTCAATTGTCTACAAATATTAATAATATGTTTAGTTAATATGAGAGCCTTAATAGACTTCTTTATCTAATCTAAATTTAATTAAATAGGTAAGTTGTTGACTAATATATTTTTGGTGAAGTCTTTAAGATTTGGTAAAATCGTGGCCGGTTTATGGTAAACTTTTTGCTTTACTTTAATTAAAACTTAAGGGTTTTTTTTTAATTTGGTAGAAAAACTAATATAAAATAATTTATTTAAGGTAAAACAATATATTTTATTTGGTAATGATATTTTTGAAATTTTCTGATTTTTGGCTCCTCTTTATTTAAGGAAAAAATGTATTACTCTTCCCAATTTCCTTTTACTTGTTTATATTTGGTAATGAAATATTATTATAATTTTGATTTTGGCTATTTTTGAAAAAAGGAAAATAGTATTAATTGACCTATTTTTCCTTATTTGTAAGTTTATTGATTTCTTACTCGCTTATTTATGGTAGAATAATATCTTTCTGATTTTGTCTCCTGTTTATTTAAAGAAAAAATATATTACTCTCTCTTAATTTATTCTTACTTGTTTATATTTGGTAATGAAATATTTTAAAACTTTCTAGTTTGGTCCTCTTTTATAATAAGGAAAATATAATATTTAATTGATTTCTTTAAATATTTCTTTTCCTTATTTGTTTCCCCCTCTTTGCAATATAAATAAGACCCCCTTCCTTCATCAACTCATACAAACTCACATTCACTCTCAATCACAAGTTCTCTCATCACTCCTTATTCTCTCATTGCTCTCTTGCTACTCTTCAAGTACATTAAGATTACGGTAAACATTCAAGTGTTCTTCTTCGCTACTTTGCTACTTTGATTTTGTTCGAGTAAAAGTTGGATCAATTTGTTTTGCTTAACTGGTAAGTATTCTTAGCATTTACATTATCTTTGCATTCACACATTTGTGTAAGTTATTGTCTGTTCTTTTTTATATGTATAATTCGTCATTAATTAATGGCATTTCTGTCTCATCTTGGCTAAATAAATTGTGATTATTTGTGTAATTATTTGATTGCTTTGACAGGTTTCAAACTTGAAGTTCAAGTTGAAGATTAGCCATGAAGAAAGATTTATTTATTTAATTCATATATTTGAATCTATTTTTCTTATTTATTTATTTGAAATTTTTGTAATATTTGTATAACTCTAAAGCTCTCATATATAAATTTATTTGTGGATCATCTAAGGGAAGGGATTAACATGCTACTTGTTCATTGTATTTTTAAAAGTTAGAAATTATGCCTATAGGTTTATTCTATTTTTCAAATCTTTAACCACATAGAATTATTGTTTGTAGGTGTTATAATCTAACCAATTTTCAACATGTTTGACGCTTTGTTTGTTAATAAGTTTAAAAATAACTAGATTCTATTAATTTTTGAATGTTAAAATCAAATCCTGATAATTTAGTAGGCTGATTCGATGTTTAAAAAAAGTTATAACTTTTAGCATGTCTTGTCACGTATAAACCATGCCTAAGGATAAAATGTTCATATCATTTAGATTTACAAAATCAAGCATATATATGTTGCTCCGTTTTGAACACCTAGAAATCAAGTTTATAGTTTGTAAATAAGCTTTTATCATATCCATAATAAAAATAAAATTTATTGTGCATATTTTTGCCCTTCTTAAATTAGCTAATATATTTAATTAGTAATCTTATTTGTCCTCTTGAAGATTTCCGCATTTATGATGCAATATATTTTTTTCTTAAAATAATAATGATATTAAATTAGAATCATTTCATGTATTCAACAAATTACTTCGCTTTTGAATATATTTCATAGCAAGATCTTTGTATTTAATAAGTTTACTACATTAATGTTCTACTAGTTTTTCTTTCTTACAAAGTTTTGCTACATGATTTTTTTAAAGTCATTATTCAATCCTCCTTTAAAACTTTGGATTGATTATGACATGATTTATTTTTGAAAACAAATTATAAGCACTATCTCCTAACCTATCGTTAGTGGGAAAGTCAAAGGAACTACGAGGTCTAGTTCCAATTTTTAAATTAAACCGACGCGGCCCCGGAAGTACCACCTACCCATGAATTTCAAAAGGAATTATGTGTATTTATATGTAAATATTAATGTGCCTATATGCAAACTAAATCTTTTAAATCATTTTCAAAAATATATACTATTGTTAGTTTTTCTAAAACTGACCTCAAATCAAAATTATTTCTATGGTGGAGGAGCGCAATCAACAATATCGTGGCATCACCCCTATAAAGAAACAAACATTTTTTTGAATTCCTATTCAAAACTTGCTCAATTTTCAAAACTTTATTTTCGCACTTATCAATTTCTTAATATTTGCCTGTTTTGTTTATAACATAGTCTTGTATGTTAAAAAAATTTAATTGTTTATTTATTGCTATCACCTAGCCTTGCATATCTAAATTAATAAAATATAATAAATAGTCTTAATTGTTTATATTTGTTATCACTTAGAAAGTATATTATTAAATAATACTGAATTGACCTTGTTTGCTACTTATAACCCCCACATAGATTGCATGAGACACGACCGGGACCCACATTTGTGGACCTCGAGGGATGCCTAACACCTTCCCCTCGAGGTAATTTGAACCCTTACCACAATCTCTGGCTCGTTGACCTTAGCTAGACTTAGTTAGGTTAGATAGGTGTCCTAACGCGCCTTAATTCGTTAGGTGGCGACTCCAAACTCAAATTACTAAAAGAGTTGTTAGGTCGTGCACAAAACCGTTTTTGCGAAAAATGGGGCGCGACATATTGGAATCAATAAGCTTTTTATTTACTATAAAATGTGCCTCAATTGCACTGATTTTTGTCCAATATAAGCCAAAAGATAAAGCAGGGAACTTTTCTATAACACATGTCTGCCCAGGAACATTCTTGGTCGTACCAAGATATTCAAGATTTATTTCATCCATTGATTGGATATGATAACCATTTACATGGATATCTTTAAAACTCAACAAGTTTCTCTCAGATTTTGAAGAAAGCGTAGCATTATTAATGATGAGTTTAGTTCCCTTGGGAAAAATTACAATGGCTCTTCCAAAACCCTCAATCATATTAGTACTATCAAAAATTGTAGTAACATTTATTTTACCCATACTTAAATGAGAAAAATATTTCTGATTTTGAATCGTATGTGTTGTACCAGAATCAATCAAACAAATATCTTCATATTTCGATAATATGTTCTTAGAATTATCCATATCTTCACATGAAATGACATACACAAAATAAATATATATTAAATATTAGTGTTGTCAAAAGGGTACAATATATTCAAAGGAATAAATTAATAATTAAATATTAGAAATTGAGCCTTAATTTATTGTTTTCTCTAAGTCAAAAATGAGTTTTTAGGAAAATAAAATAAAATCATTATTTAATCCTAGTTAATAACAGACTGCATTTTTTAACATTAGATCAAATTAAAGACCTAATATAATATAAACACATGATAAATCCTAGTTAATATCAGAATTTATGTTTTTAACATTAGACCAAGTTAAAGACCTAATATGATACAAACACGTGATAAAGTTTAGTATTTGACTAACTCTATCATATTAGAATCATATAAATAAATCAATGAAAAATATATATTATTTAAGTAGGAATTAAAGAACAAGCTAATGAACGACTAAACTAATTTAAAATACTAATACTCATGCAAACAACTATCATTACATGAAATTTATTAATAAATACTATCCAAAAAAATATCACTCTTCCATGTTCACAGAACCATCACCAATCAAGTGATCTATTTTTCCTTCAGGATGTGCGAAGAAATCTGCTACATCCAAGTGCGTGATGTCAACTTGATTTTCAGAGATAAAATTTGCCTAAAGATTTTTCTCTTTCTTCTTTAGTGATTCTTGATAAAGCTCAACCAAGTGTTCTGGAGTACGACAATCACGTGCATAGTGACCTCTTCCACCACATCGAAAACAACCTTCCCTAGTTGCTTCACGTTTCTCATCCTTTCTTTTTTCCTTTTTATTTGATGAATGATTAATGCCAGGAATAGAATTACGTTATTGACCATAATCAAGGCCACGACCACGTCCACGACCATTATAAGGACCACGACCTTTTCCACGCCTAGCATGGTGAGCGTACGCCTCATTCACTTCAGGAAGTGGTTCAGATCCAGTAGGTCGATTCTCATGATTTTTCAATAATAAATCATTATTTTTCTCGGCATAAGAAATTAGTTCAGAATACTTTTTGAAACCTTTCTCTCGATATTAATGCTGCAAGAGCACATTCGAGGCATGGAAAGTGGAGAATGTCTTTTTCTTCATATCAATCTCGCTAACCTTTTCTCCACATAATTTCAATTGAGAAGTGATTCTGAACATGGCAAAATTGTACTCATGTATAGACTTACAGTCTTGTAGCCTTAGATGCATCCAATCATATCGTGCCTTTGGATGTATGACCATCTTCAAGTGGTCAAATTTTTCTTTTAGATTTTTCCACAAAACAGGTGGACCCTTAACTGTCAGATATTCGATTTTCAGAATCTTGTCAAGATGATGACGCAAGAATATCATTGCTCGTGCACAGTTTTGATTTGATGACTTATTTTCTTCTTTTATGGTGTCTCCAAGACCCATTTTATCAAGGTGGATTTCAGCATCCAACACCCATGAGAGATAGTTCCTGCTCGAACTTTGAAGGGCAGTGAACTCTAGTTTTGTAAGATTGGCCATTAAAATTAAAAACAAAAGAATAAATAATACCTTTACTAATTCTTCAAATCTAACCTTCACTTTTGAGAAATTAGAGTCTCGTGCTGATAACATGTTATAAAACTATAGAATAAGAAGAAGAAACTAGAGAGAAAAGAAGAGAAGACTTGTTATTTCTCTTGATGAATGAATTTACAATGAAGAGGAGCACTCTATTTATAGGAGAAATCTAACTTGGTCCCCAAGTAGGACTCTTTAAACATATCCTAAAAAGGACTCCACATGATAGACATTCACTATAATACAAATACTTTATAACAAACATAAATTAATTACATCAATTTACCAACTTAAACTAAAAACAAATTAATTCATTGCTTCCACTTAGGTTCGAACCCGGGTGGAGCAAGACTTCACTTCAAGAGCCAATTTTCGGTCCTCTCTCCCCAAAATGCCCCTCCACCTTATTAATTAAATAACTAATTTATATATTTAGGGTAATTATGATACTACCCTTAGTCTGGAAAAGACCATTTTACCCCTAAACCATCCAAATCTAAGATTTTCCCTTTTTAAGTCCGGTAAAGACTCCTTCAAGTAAATCTTCGTATTCAAGAGCCCTACATGGTTGGAACCAACCTTTTCTACCTGAACTAACTCCCCAAGTTAGTTGGCTTGGCTGTAGCAATGGTTCAGAGATCTAGTTCTAAGCGCATCATCAATCCATGTAAACCCGGTCATATCGTACGCATTCTAGACACATTAAGCATTACTTAGCATATTAATTTTTTTAGGTTTGTTACATTATCCCCCCTTAGGAACATTCGTCCCCGAATGACACTACTCTTTACTAAGAATAAGTAAGTCACCTATAGAATGTATGCCTACATAGGTAATTCAATACTCCCCATTAGTGAATATCTGATTCACATATTAACATAATGGTGCACATCCTTGAAACCTACTAGTATCTTCACATTAATGGACTAAGGAACTCTTTCCTAAACTAGTCTCATCAAAGCATACAACATAAGTAAACATGTAAGTCATACAAATCAGCAACCAACATCATGACTCAAACGTATTAACCTCATATTAGTGCATCAACACCATACACAGTCAAATACATGAAAGACTAATTAAGGTTTTACGCACCCGAGATTTCACCAGAGGTGCCTTCCCCTACACCCCTATACTTGAGTACGAAGAATTGTTGACTCCTTGGAGCCTCTTCACTTGGACCATTAGGTTGAACTCTCTCCTTCCATTGTTCTTGACTTCTCCTATTCGGACAATCCTTCATCATGTGACCCAGTTTGCCACAACTCTAACAAGCGTTAGAGTCTATCATACATTCTCCCCCATGCAGTATGCCACACATCCTACAAGGTGGCCTCTCCTGGGCTGTAAAGTCTTACGAATCTCACGGAGTAATCCCTGACTGAAATCGAGCCCTGCTTAAGGTTGATGAATTCCTCAACCTTAACCTCCTTCATTTATCTGGGAAAGAACCGCCCTAGAAAAGCCATCTTGAGAAAATCCCAAGTAATAGGACCCCCTCCTGAGGCTCTGCTATCCTGCCACACCTTATACCACGATTGAGTTACATCCTTTAGCTGGTAGGATGCCAACTCATACTTATCCACTTCAATCAAACCCAATAGCCTGAGTTTGTAAAGTGTTAGCTTAGGCCATCTGTACCAAAGTTATTCTTGCTTCTCCATCTGTCATACCAGCTGAGTTAATAGGCATCTGTATTCCAGCAGCTGGAGCCTGGGGAGAAACATGAATTAATTACCCCTGTAGTCGCTCCTCCAATCTCCCCTCCTGCTTTTGTCCTTGTATTCATCTTTTGGAAACTTCAAGAGTTAATGTTAGATATGCTCTTAACACCAAGAAATCCGACATTAGACAAGGCATGATAAGATTAGAAGAAGGGAAATTTTCCTATGCATCATGAAGTCTCTAATCCAGGATAGTGGTGAACTTCACTACCATGACTTATAAACTAATCGATGTGGTTGATGTGAACTTATTATCCTCAGAATTTAACCTAGTGCTCTAATACCAACTTTGTTTCCTATCATGCTTACTAAAAATTCTATTACATATATAATTTTTTACCATAGCCTATCTAACATTAAGATCATCAAATGAAAGAGGTAGTTTATTATAACGATAAAGATGTACTTGTCAAAATGGCACCAATACAATGTCTGAACAAAAGTGCGAAAGAAACGCTAGTGGAACATACTCCACTAGCTCAATCCTACAATTAAGCTAAAATGTAAATGGGCAAGCATCCTCGAAAGAATGAGGGTCTACCAAGTCCGGCTGAATGCTCGACGTCTGGATAGATGCAGCTCTGATCTTGTAGCTCTAGCGTCCACCTGTGCCTGTGCCTAAAATTTTGGAGTTGTATAGGCTTAGAACACACTTGTACTAAGTATGAGCATATAAAAGCACACACCAAGGACATGCATGAGTAAGAATAGCTCTTTCCTAGCAACATGGTTATAGCAGGTCAAGTCATTAAACTTGCCAAATTGAGATTGGGAAAGTGAGTGAACTTTCCAAATTTGGATTAGGAAATTTTATGAGCTTTCCAAATTTGGATTAGGAAAGTTATGCCATGAGAGTAACATGCATCATCATACTTAAAATTTTGCAAACAGCACACAACAGCGTACACATCGCACATATCATAATTCATATAACACATAACGTTGTTCATATCATTCATTAGCATGCCATGATACCTTGGAATCATGGACTTGACATTAAGACTTCCCAAAAATGGGGGCTCAACATATGGGACCTCAACTAGGGATTCTTCTTTAGCAAACACAGAGTCTGCTTCATTCATTCATACGTACTTCATTTCATTTCATTCATGGGTCAGTGTAAACACCAGTTATACCTAGGATGTAGTTTAAGATTTTCTTCGGGTTCGTTGTGCAATGACCAAGAATGACCTAATGTCATTACTTGAATCTAACTCACCTCTTTATTATCCTATCCTAACACCTTTGGTATCATTCGTTTCATTATGTGCATCATTTGAGGTTGGCCTCATTCATTGGGAACTTTAACTTTAACCGACATAGATCATGTGAGCATCATGAAATCCAGTGTCATGAAACCCCACACCGGAAAGAGGTGGAATCACCGGCAAAAGTGACCCAAAACATGTTAGCGTACATGGGAATTGAACCCCGCCAAATCCCTATATTGGCTGTATAGGTTCGAAGACTAGGAGATATAAGGAGACCCATACCCGCAATGCCAGGACGGTCTCATCTCATGAGAGTTACGTGAACCACCGCCCTTCTCGAAAGAAGGCATCAACGCTCATGGCTAGTCTATATGTGCTTAGTATAAAGCTCCATTACATTCAACTCATACGTCATGAAAGTTGGCTTCTAGTATGAGGACATCATATCTTAATAGATGATTTCTCATCTCATCATTATTATTAAGTGTGTTAATAGCAATACTTTCATTAGAGTGCTCATATAGACTGGTCTCTTCATTAACTTTACACTCTCATAGGTGAGTACGTTTTGGTAACATTTACTTAGGCTCATTTGAGATTGCTCTCATCTTTTACATTATCCTCATATCATGTTGTCACCACATTCATTAACATTAGCACATTTGATCTTCATAATTATTCACCCCATTTTACATGAATTTTCATTTCATCATATGCCAATGCACTTGGCCATTTAATGTGTTTCACACTCTTACTTAACCCTTCTAGGGTTTTATCATTTCATTGTTCTTTTCATCATTTCTTTAATTATTTCATCATTTCATTGTTCATTTCTTCATACGCCAATGCACTTGGTCATTTAGTGTGTTTCACACTCTTACTTAACCCTTTTAGGGTTACATCATTTCATCACATACATCTTAGGTTCACTTACTTTTAAGTGTATGCTAGACTTATGAGTCTATACATACAAGCCATGGGGCTTCATTCATAGTTTTTCTAAGTTATTCATATTTACCCAATATTATGTGATACAAGACTAATGCATCTTGTAGATATGTCAAGATATTGATTTCGATCTTTAGAGCCAGCATTCATTAAATATTTGCTTACGTATGACTTATGTGTCAATACGGAATTGGGCAAGCGAACCCGATTTCGAATCTCTTGGTCAAAACTTAATCTTATTTTTTAAACTTGATAATCCCATTTTTCAGATTTAGGGGACCCTATTTCGATCCCCATCAAACCCATAATATTTCCTCTCTTTTTCTCCTCTGCTTTTTTGTTTAAGTCAAGGAGGTTGTGGGTTCAATCCCCCACAAGCTCATTATTTTTCTTTTAATTTATCTCTTAACATTCTCACATATCCAAGAGGTTGTGGGTTCAATCCCCACTCTCCACATTTATTTTCTCCTTTATTTTTCTCCTATCTCTCTTATCCATTCAAGAGGTTGTGGGTTCAATCCACACTCACCACATCTATTTTTCCTTGCATTTTTTTCACAAAATTTTTATGATATTTTCATTTAGTGATGTCATTGATTCAATCCCCAATGCCTCACATTTTTAAAAAAAATAAACGAAGCTCATTTTTTAAAATGTTAGCCGTGACTACAATTTACAATTTCCAGCAGGCTGGAAATTTAGTCTCTTCAAATCCATTTTTGTCTTAATCTTTTGTTGATTTTTTTTGTAGTTTTCATGAAATGATGTCTCGGGTTAAATCCTTAGTGATATCACTTATTTTAAATTCATTTTTAATTGCATTTTGTACCATTTTGTTTGGCCGAACCCAACCTACCAAATGCTGGAAATTTGTTCACTATTTTCAACTTGTTTTTATCATCATCCATGCGTTGATTCTTAAGGCATTTCGTGGATCAGTTGGTGCATATTTAAGTGTAATATTTTTATTATTATATTCAGAAAAGAATTATCATTTCATATAGCAACATTACACACTTTTACACCTCATGATTACACAAATATTCGCACATAAATTAAACCATAAAAACATATAATTTTTCACATACATTCGGTTGACATAACTTAACATGCTTACAATTCCAAACACATAATCAAGAACAAATTATCATAAAAATTAAAATTCATACTTAAACTACCAGCAAACGTACCAACAACATGATCTCTAAGCTATTTCACATTGAGATCAAAGGGATACTAGGGACAAGGAGTTCAACAAGAACGGTAACAACCCTAGTTTTAGAGTAGATTCATCTGAGCCTTAAGGGTCTCTTGTGAAAGGGACCAAGAGTAAGAAAACCCATACCTTTTATGCCGTTCAAACCTCGACTTGCTGCCCAAAATATTCTCCAAAAATCACGTCCAAATCCCCTCAAAGTCAACACCAACTCGACGGACAAACTTCTTTTTGCCTATGTGATTGATTTCGTTTGTTTTCTTATATTTTCGTTGTGAGTTCTTCAAGTGTGAAGAAATTTGGTTTGAGTGTGAGTGATAGAGATGTGAGAAAGAGATGAGCGTGGGAGAGAAGAGTTTTCTGAGGATTAGGAGTCTAGTTTAGGATTAAGTCCAATAAGGTTTTTATTTAATTATTAAAAATATAATTTAGTTTTATTTTAAATCAGCTAATAAATAATAAATATAAATTAATTACATCAATTTACCAACTTAAATTAAAAACAATTTAATTCATTGCTTCCACTTAGGTTCGAACCCGGGTGGAGCAAGACTTCACTTCAAAAGCCAATTTTCGGTCCTCTCTCCCCAAAATGCCCCTACACCTTATTAATTAAATAAATAATTATATATTTAGGGTAATTATGATACTACCCTAAGTTTGGAAAATGACCATTTTACCCCTAGACCCTCCAAACATAAGATTTTCCCTTTTTAAGACCGGTAAAGACTCCTTCAAGTAAATCTTCCTATTCGAGAACCCTATATGGTTGGACCTAACCTTTTCTAGCTCAACTAACTCACCAAGTTAGTTGGCTTGGCTGTAGCAATGGTTTAGAGGTCTGGTTCTAAGCGCATCAATCCGTGTAAACCCGGTCTAATCGTAGGCATTCTAGACACATTAAGCATTACTTAGCATATTTATTTTTTTAGGGTTGTTACAAACTCCATCAGCAAGCACAATCGATTCTCACGAAGGAAGCAAAAGGAAACAGAAAGTGGAACCACCACACGTAACCGAACAAGCTGGATAGCTCAAAATGAAACAAAAACTGGATCTAACAACTCCCTAGAAAAACAATTGAAGGCCATTCGTTTATAACTTCTTCATATCTTTAACAGTATGTTTACATTTCTACCTTCCTACTTTTCAGTTCAACATTTGCAACTTTATGCTTGTTGGAATAACAAAATCCTTCCTTCCCTTAGACAAGGACGCCGCATAGTTGTTTCTCTTGATTTAATGTTTAGCTACAAGTTCTCATGAACAAGACAATGAATGTACCATCACAATTGAGTTTATATACAATCAGGGGAAAATTTCTTACTTCTATAAATGTGTTCTTGCTAGCTTTGGAATCAGACTGAAATGGGCCCTCTTCAAATAATGCAACACACCTGTCTCTTCCATTTCCTGTATTAGAGAGGGAGGCTCCAACGACCTATCATTTGAGTATATGATTTTGCGCAGTACTTGGTAATGCATTTGATGAGGTTTTAAGGATTCAGCTCTTATTAAATTAAACCGTACATATGACCCTCAATGTCGTTGAAATACTTTTTCACATTTACTACTGACTTGTCAAAAACAGGTACGTTATATTCCTGCATACTAACTTAACTCCGTAATATATTCTAATATATTACTTACCATACAACTCTTTTATACTTACACACCTCATATGGAAAGGCATTGTTAACTTTTTGGTTTGTGCATACATGCCTCAAAAACTTTGTACATAAAATGCTCCCAAAACATCTTTACTTATGAGGTAATTACTTACCTTTGTGAATCTACATCAACACTATTTCCTAACACACTGTGTCTTTAATTTACACACAGGGAGCAGCAAGCTACTTTTGCGAGCTTACATGCAGCTAACCAATAAGCCTAATAAATGCTAGCCAGAAAGTGGAAACAGAGATTCATAAGAATCATCATCATACTATCTCTAAGAAGCTGAGAAAACAACCTTCTAAGTTGCATCTTTTTCCAGATGTACTTCCAAATAGGGAAGTATATACCATCAAATGAAGTGAGGAAGCGTGATATGATATTGTTTTAACAGTAGACTTAATACTATCAAATGAAGTGAGGAAACGTGATATGATATTGTTTTAACAATAGACCTAATTTATAATAGCTGGTGTAAAATCATAAATGTTGAACTGAAAAGTAGAACAACTGTAAATTAAAAAAAAAAAGACCTTCAGTTGTATTTTTGACGAGTCGCTGGATCCAGTTTCTGTTTCGTTTTGAGTGATCCAGCTTGTTAAGGTACATTGGGTGGCTCCACTTTCTGTTTTCTTTTGCTTCCTTCATGAATGTTGATTGTGCTTGGTAACGGAAGAGAATCAGCAAAGCTTTCCTTTTCGACACAGGAGTGGATGTATAATTTCAATGATCTTGTCCGTGAAGTATGGGAAAATGTTTTCTTTGCTCGAACATTGAAGAGCTTGTTGGTAGTGTTAGCTTGAACATCTTCCATAGGTGGATAGTTGCACTAGGAGAAACAGTGATTTGTATTAGTTAAGTGAGAATTATTCATATTATGATTTGATTAGAAGTAGGACCGCATCAGAAGCTCTTTTGCAAATTGCTTCTGCAATAAGGGACAATTAGTTTTTCTGCTACTTTATCCATAATTATTCCAATTGTTGAGACTGAGTTATCTTTGAGATCCATATCAAACCTGTGGAATTAGTGTTAGTTACATTTGCTGTGTAAATTGTACTTCGAGCAATAGTTAGTAAAGCTTGTATTGTGATTTGTTGCATAGTTAGTTAGACTAATTGTAAGGCTGTTAGTTGGTTATGATAATTAATAATTCAGTTAGCCTTAAACACTTGTATAAATAGTAGATCAGATATGAATACAAGTAAGGGAGTTCATTTTACATTTTTTCGAGATCTTTTTTCTCTATCTCTCTACAGATTCCATGTAACAGTAGCCATTAGAGCTAGGTTAATCCTTCCAACATGGTATAAGAGCAAGGTTTTATTGATTCCTAGCTATTTAATTTTTGTTTCTTGTCATTGAATGTATTCATGCAAGAGCAAAATCTGGAAAAAATTACTGCAGATTGGAGAATCTGAATTTGGGTCAAATTAGGTCCAGGTTCATCATCCTATTCGATTCAACTGTTGCATTGTTAAAAGGAGCTTGAGTAATGGAAACCAGAGAAGATCCACTTGCATCAGTTCCTTCCACACCGCGTCCTTCCACATCACTGCAATCAAATTTGACACAAATTGGATTCACAGATATTCATCCCAAGAATCCCATGTATCTTCATCTTCATCCCTCAGACACTCCAGGTAGCATTCTGATTTCACGACAGTTAACTGGAATAGAAAATTATAAAGGTTGGAGTAATTCTATGAGAGTGGCGTTGTTAGCTAAGAATAAAATAGCCTTTGTTGATGGAACTTGTCGAAAGTATAAAAGAGATTTAGAGCATGAATGGGAAAGGTGTAATGCTTTTATTTTGTCATGAATTACCAATTCTATTTCAAAGGAACTGGCAAATGGCCTTATGTTTTCGTCTAATGCTCATAATGTTTGGTTGGATCTAAAGGAATGATTTTTTAAAAGGAATCTCACTAGAATTGACCAATTGCATTAAGAAGTATGCACTATGAGCGAAGGTGCTCTTAGTGTTTCTAAGTATTATTATAAGCTTAGGAACCTTTGGTATGAACATATTTCTCTAGTCCCCCTCCCATCGTGTGAATGTGAGAAGTACAGAGAATATGCAAATCACATGGAGAAATAAAAACTTATACAGTTTCTGATGGGACTAAATGAAGCATTTGCTCAGTCTAGAAGTCACATTTTAATGACAGTTCCTAGTCCTAATCTAAACCAAGCTTACACCATGATCATGCAAGATGAAAGTCAAATAGTCCAGCCTCATATGATTTCATCTTTAGTTTCACCTCTTCAAAAAATGGATGTGAAGGATCCAACTGCCCTGTCATCTATGCACCATAGCAAGTTCAAAAAACCAAATGGTTTGTATTGTGAACACTGTCATATGAGAAATCACACAACAAAGTACTGCTATAAGCTCATAGGGTACCCATTTGATCACAAATATGGTAAGAAGAATATAGATAACATTTAAAGGAAGCCACTACCTAGAGATGAATGACAAAGGTTTGGAGGTTATAGACAATAGAGATATGGTGGAGACAAGAGAAATCAGGCCTACAATGCTCATTACACAGATGGCTTTGAAGGTCAGATCAGTAGACAGGTAGAGGATTTAGAAACTGGACATTCCTCCTTTGCATCAATGGTTGTACCATCCTTCACTTCTGATCAATACAAACACATCATGACGATGTTGGATAATGACACCACCTTGCAGGCGAATGCAACAGCCAACATGGCAAGTATACCTCCCAACTCTAATACTTGCTTCAACTCTAGGTGTTTTTCTGCAGGATTGACCAAACCTTCGTGGGTAATTGACTCTGGGACTACCAATCATATGATTTATAGTATGGAATCCTTATTACAGTCCACTCCTGCACCTTCAAACTCCAATCAAGTTTTTCTTCCACATGGACAAACAACTGAAGTTACACACATTGGTTCTGTTTCACTGTTTAACAATTGTGTACTACATAATGTACTTCTAGTTCCTCATTTTGAATATAATCTTCTGTCAATTTCTAAACTCACCAAAGAACTTCACTGTTGTGTATCTTTCTATCCTTCTTTTTGCCTCTTTCAGGACCTTTACACTAGAGAGGTGATGCGGATTGGTATAGAGAAGGAAGGTTTATACTTACTTCCAGTTACTA
The DNA here is from genome assembly GCA_027705065.1 of Solanum peruvianum. NCBI lineage: Eukaryota > Viridiplantae > Streptophyta > Magnoliopsida > Solanales > Solanaceae > Solanum > Solanum peruvianum. Next base: position 22,272,340 of record JAKWJD010001756.1, on the reverse strand, counting down.
AGAAATCATCTTCACCCACTGAACTAGTTCATTTCTTAGCTTGTTCATCTTCAACTTCAGTTGATCCCTCACTTTGATATCTCAGTTTGGACATGCACCTACTGTTGTTCTTTAGAAGATTCAGTCCATCAACTCGCATAAAGACTCCAACTCGTGTCCTATTTGACCACTTGCTAGACAAACTAGACTTTCATTTCCTAATAGTTCTATAAAGTTTGTATTTCCTTTTGAACTCCTTCATATGGATGTTTGGGGTCCATATAAATAATGTACTTACAATGGCTACAAACACTTTCTTACAATTGTCGATGATCATTCCAGAATGACCTGGATTTACTTGTTGAGATTGAAGAGTGATGTTATAGTACACATTAATTCCTTTCTTAATCTCATTAAAACTCAATTTTTAGCTACTGTTAAAAAAGTTAGATCTGATAATGTTTTGGAATTTTTAAAGCTCAATGTAGCTCTCTTTTTGGATCTCTTCGCATCATATATCAAAGTTCTTGTGTCCACACACCCTAGTAAAATGGTATTGTTGAACGTAAACATATATACCTACTTGAAATGGCTAGAGCACTTAGGTTCCAAGCCCATGCGCCCTTGAAATTTTTGGGTGAATGTGTTCTTACTGCAACATTCCTCATTAACAGGTTACCATCCAGCACTCTCTCACACAAATCACCTTATCAAATATTCTATGCTCATCCTCCCAAACTGGATCACATTAAGGTGTTTTTGGTTGTCTATGCTATGCCACTAAACCAGTTTTTACTGACAAGTTCTCTTCCAAATCCATACCTTCTGTCTTTATGGGCTATTCAGACACTTTTTTTGTTAGTAGATATGTCTCTTTTACAGAACTCATTTTTCCTTTCAAACACCCTAAATCTACTTTTCTAATTCCTAAATCCATCACTCCATCTCTCACTTTTCCTCCTTCCTCTGCATTTCCTCACCCCTTGTATGATGCTTCTTATCCTACCTTGACCAGCACTTCCTCTTCTTTGTCTGCTATTCATTCTCATCCTATATTTCCCGAAGTCCCTCCTCATGATCCACTACCCCCCAGGAGGCCTTCTAGAGCTACCAAACCACCTCTTTGGAATATAGATTACATCACTAAATCCACACCCATACACCCTATATCTAATTGCCTTTCCTATTCTAATGTGTCTCCTTCCTACAAAGCATATCTCGCTGCTTTTTCTTCTACTATATCTGAACCATCCTCCTATGTCCAAGTTGCTCAGGACACAAACTGGCTCCATGCTATGAATCAGGAGATTATGCCCTTAATGTCAATCATACTTGGGAGATTGTGGACCTTCATGTTGGATAAACTCCTATTGGTTGTAAGTGGGTTTACAAGGTGAAATATAAAGTTGATGGATCTATTGAGAGGCACAAAGCTAGAATGGTTGCTAAGGATTTCACACAACAAGAGGGTCTTGATTATCATGATACATTTTCTCCAATGGTCAAAATGGTGACTGTTAGGCATGTTATTTCTATTGCTGCTCAATCTCATTGGCATTTGTTTCAGATGGATGTTTACAATGCTTTTCTTCAGGGTGGTCTTATGGAAGAAGTTTATATGAGTTTGCCACCAGGTCTTTACAGTCAGGGGAGCATAAGGTGTGCAGACTACTCAAGTCCTTGTATGTCTTAAAACAAGCTAACATGCAATGGAATTTAAAGCTCATAACAGCTCTTGTTCAGTGTGGTTTCACACAGAGTAAACTGGATTATTCTTTGTTTACCAAAAGGAATCAAGATGGAATTGTTATAATACTTGTATATTGTTCATGACTTATTGATCACTGGTAATGACAAAGGACTCATTCAAGAAGCCAAGAGAATCTTAAATCACAATTTTAGAATGAAGGACTTTGGTGAACTAAGGTATTTTCTCCAGATGGAATTTGCAAGGTCAGACAAAAGGAATCCTAATGAATCAAAGGAGATATGCATTAGATTTCATTTCAGAATGTCGTTTAGGGGGAGGAAAGCTACCACAACACCATTGGAACAAAATCAAAAACTGACCAGCCTTGAATATGACAAAGTGTTTGAATCTCCAAGTGATGATGCAGAACTAGAAGATAGAAAAGTGTATCAAAAGACTCATAGGGAGGCTGTTATATTTGGCAATGACTAAACCAGATATATCTTATGCAGTACAACACCTAAGCCAATTCATGCATGCACCAAAAAAGTCACACTATGAAGCAGCCTTACATGTGGTCAGGTATATCAAACAATAGGCTGCACTTGGTCTCCTAATGAGCAGCAGAAATTCTGGGAAGGTCACTACATATTGTGATGCGGATTGGGCATCTATCTTATCATCCAAAAAGTCAGTGACAGGTTTTGGAATAAAGTATGGAGATTCTCTGATTTCTTGGAAGTCAAAAATGCAACACACAATATCAAGAAGTTCAGCAGAAGAGAGTATAGGAGCATGGCTACCACAGTGGCAGAATTAGTATGGTTGCAAAGTTTGTTCAAAGAACTGGGTGCCAAAGTGGACTTACCATGGAGTTACACTGTGATAAGAAGGCAGCCTTACAGATAGACTCAAATCCCATGTATCATGAGATAACAAAGCACATAGAGATTGATTGTCACTTTATAAGAGAAAGGTTACAAGAAGGACTGGCTACAACATCATACATTGCTAGTAGAGATCAACTTGCAGACATATTCACAAAGGCTTTAGGGAAGCAACTGCATACAGAAATGTTATTCAAGTTGGTATTGCTAGATATTTTTCACCACCCAACTTGAGGGGGAGTGTGGAAATTAGTATTAGTTACATTTGTTGTGTAAATTGTATTTTGAGCAATAGTTAGTAAAGCTTGTACTGTGATTTGTTGCATAGTTAGTTAGACTAATTATAAGGATGTTAGTTGGTTATGATAATTTAATAATTCAGTTAGCCTTAACCACTTATATAAATAGTATATCAAATATGAATACAAGTAAGGCAGTTCATTTTACATTTTTTTCCAGATCTTTTCTCTTCCACTCAACATCTTGAATGTAACAGTAGCCATTAGAGCTAGGTTAATCCTTCCAACAAAACCTTCATTTATAGCATTATTATTATTATATATGTAAAACATAGTGATATGATATTTTGAATAAGAAGAATGTGAGACAATATATGGGCAGAGACATATTATAATGTATCTGGGTACTATTTGATTTTTCTATTGAGCCTGAATTATCTTTGAGATCCAAATCAAACCTTCATTTGTAGCATTATTATTATATATGTAAAACATAGTGATATGATGTTTTGAATAAGAAGAATGTGAGAGAATATATGGGCAGAGACATATTATAATGTACCTGGTTACTATCAGATTTTTCTGGTCGCAACTCATACAATTAATTTCTCTTATGGTTGGATGGTGTACGTCTTGTCCGCAGTTTGAACAGAACAACACATAGAATTTCTTAAGGTCAATGGGGAAGGTATTTTTGCCTCAGTTGTAAATGTCTGGAACTGTCTTAGGAAAAATATAAGGATGAGAAGTATTATAGTAGATTTGGAAGTAAAAGGAAAATATTGTACTGACATCTTGTTGCGAGTCAATGTTTGCAATGGGTATCATTTCTTCATCCATTGGAAGAGAGGTGTAGAATCCTGATGTGGATAAATTTCCGAGAGTGAAGGAGGTAAGTGCTTGAAGGTTCTCAGGGTCACCTGTATATAATACAAATGTTAATAGTTGATAGTATTTAGTGATAGGAAAAGATAGTGAGAATATATATGAAAGTAATGTAGTGCCATGCTTGTTGTTGCCGACGTTGTGGATATGGTGGATCAATTTAAATTATTGTGTTGAATTTTGTCATCAGTGATACACCTATGTCAATGAAATTGCAGTTAATATAAAAAGAGTGAATCTTTTAGTTTTATATGAGGTAATCTCACATATCATTTTAGCCATAAAGCTCAATGCACACAAAGGTAGAGTCATTGAGATCTAGGCCAACGAAGAAACTTTGCATGGCTCCAGTAAGTTGTTAAATTACATTGGAAAGAGGTGCACATGAAGATTGTAATTGTAGAATAAGTATCATAAATCATACTCCTTACTATTTCTCCCAGATGATGACACAAACAAGAGTTTGGCTTCGTCTTGAAATAGTAGAAATTAAATAAGCTACTCCATTAATAATTGATGTTTTATGGTTGATTACTCACCTCTATTAGTTCTTTACAAGTTCAATGCGGAAAATAGATATGCAGTAACAGGAAAAATTGCTAAGACAAAAATTTCAAAGGACTTATGGAAGTTAATTAAGTACAGGAACAAGAGTTAGCATTGTGTTTCTTTCCTTCCCTTCTATTCAATGAAAAGTTTTTATTTTAAATGGAAACAATGCTTAGAATTTAGAAAGATACCAAAGCATTTGAAGATAGACTGATCTACAGGTCATTGTTCACATAGCAAGCAAAAAAACCTGCAATGTAGACAATTACAAGACCTCTATGTGTATCAATACCAAGAGAACGCTTAAGAGTTAAGAAAAATGTTTAAAATGAAACCCATGTTATCAATATAATATCTATTGGAAATCTAAATTCAAAAGAAATAATACTCAACTGTCAGAACATGGTGATATAATGAAGGGGAAATATTGCGCCTCTATCAGCAGCCCAATACAAGGAAATGAATTCCCAGAAAACTTGGGCCTGATTACTCAAGCCAAGTAATTTTCAATGATATTTTAAGAAAATACCCAGAAGATGAAAGTTCTAATATATTGCTTGATTCAGTTGAACTGCGACACTATCGAGAAACAGAAAATACACACATGTAGAGGGAAAATTAGATTTTCACGAGGAAAAAGAGATGGAAAACATGGTGGGAGAAACAATAATTGAATCACTGCACCACTTAATTGAAATAGAAGAGAATGATATGAGCATGATAGATACAGAAGTGGAGGACATCAGACCTTCCAAAATAGGAGACCAGAGATCGATCACTGAAGTGGGGGAGTGGGACATAGAATAGGCAGAACCACTACAGACTCAACAATAAGAAGTGGTTAGAAATAAAGAAAGGGAGACATTAGTATGGGTACAACAAAACCTAATCAAGTTGGGGAAGGTTCTGGGGGCAGGGTCATAAAGAAGAGGCCCTTGAACTACTGTTACAAGTGGATAGCGCGAGACAAACAAGGAGAATGGAACCAGAAACAGTGTGCAAGAAAACAAGACCACAAGGCTCCTAATAATTGAAAAGCCTAGTGAATTTTGATGTTAAGTTCAAAAATAGTGGGAATAGGAGTAAGGGGAGAAATCTGTCTATATGTCATTGATGAAATTCAACTTAGTCATGTGGAATGTAAGGGGATTGAATGACAAAGACAAAAGAAGATTTGTTAAGAGTGTGATGGAGGGGTGGAATGCAGATCAATTGTATGCAAGAAACCAAATTAGAGGGGAATATGGAAGAAAAAGTTGGACAAATCTGGGGAGGTAGATAGATCAAATGTGCAAGTTTGGAGGCTAGTGGAACTAGAGGGGGAATTTTAATGTTCTGGGACAATAGGTCCTGGAAAGGCGATATTGTGGAAACTGGAATGTACACTTTGACTTGTTAATTTTATTCTCAATTATACAACTACTCTTTCCATATCACAGGGGTGTATGCCCCTTATTGTTATATAGACAGAAGGTCTGTTTGGGAGGAATTGGGGGCTATAATAAAGGACCTTGGGCTGTTTGTGGTGATTTTAATTTAGTAAGGTTCATCTCGGAGAAATGAAATTGTGAGAGAAGAACTAGAAGCATGAAGGAATTTTTAGATGTTATTAAAGACCTAAAATTGGTAGACCTATAGTTAGAAGACAACAATTACACGCGGTTCAAAGGGGACAATCTCGAGGCAACCTCCAAATTTGATAGAATTTTGATATCAGAAGAGTGGGATGACAGCTTCAATAACATAAGGCAAAATGTCTACAGAGACTCATATCATACCACAGTCCTGTAGCATTACAAGGGGGTGTATGGAACAAAAAAAAAAAAGCACTTTAAGTTTGAAAACTGGTGGCTTGGCACAGAAGGATTCACTGATAGAATCAGTAGCTGGTGGCATTCTTTCAACATCTCCGAGAGACCTGACTTTGTTCTTGCTTCAAAACTTAAAGCTCTAAAAACCAAACTTAAGGATTGGAGCATGAGTGAACAAGGGAATCTAGGATCAAAAAGGAGAGTTCTTCTTAAAAAAAACTATCTGAGTTTGATGAGATTATGAAAGGCAGAGGATTATTAGAATGGGAGATTTCAAGCAAGAATTCAACTTTACTAGAATATGAGGAGTTACTTAAAAATGAGGAAATCGCATGGAGGCAAAAATCTAGAGCATTGTGGCTAAAAAAAAAGGGATAAAAACACCAAGTTCTTCCACAAAATGTTCAATGCTCACAATAGATACAAGGACATCGATCAACTGGTAATAAAAGGGGAACTGTCTCATGATCCTTCAAGAATATAAGGGGAAATTGTAAATTTTTACTAGAAGTTGTATACTGAAACAAACAATTGGAGACCTGCATTCAGGAACAACAATTTCCCCACACTTAATGGTGAGGGAAAAATGCATTTACAAAGATATTTTGAGGAAATTAAAGTGTTCTAAACTGTTTGAAGATGTGTGCAATCGATAAGCCCCTAGCCCTGATGGTTTCACTATCGGATTTTTCCTTAAATGTTGGGTGGTGGTGAAGGGTGATATCATGAAATCTTTCCAAAACTTCTACGATCAGGACGTTTTTAAAAAGAGTTTTGAATGCCACCTTCATAACATTTATTCCTAAGAAGAAAGGTGCCAAAGAATTGAAAGACTTCAGGCCTACTAGATTGATTGGAAGTATCTACAAACTATTCGCCAAAGTTCTCATAGAGAGAATAAAAGGGGTCATGGACAATGTAGTGGATTCTCAGCAAATGACTTTCATCAAAGGTAGGCAAATCATGGATGTGGTGTTAATTGCTAATGGGACTGTGGACTCCAGACAAAAACAAAGAAGCCAGGAATCTTGTGTAAGCTTGACATGGAGAAGGCATATGATCATGTAAATTGGTAATACTTGTTAAATACTCTGGACAGAATGGGTTTTGGAAGGAAGTGGATCTAGCGGATCAAACAATGCATCTCCACGGTGAGGTGTTCGGTCCTCATTAATGGATAGGGGACTCAGACAAGGAGACCCCCTATCTCATTTTCTATTTTTAATTGTTATGGAGGGTCTGAATAGCATGATCAAAACTGCAAAGTTGAGGGGTTGGTTGAGTGGTTTTAAGGTTGGCAAAAATGGAGGTAACAGTATGGATGTGACTCATCTTATGGAAGTGACTCATCTGCAATATGCAGATGATACCCTTATTTTATGTGATGCTGAAGAAGGACATCAATTAGATTCTGGTGCTTTTTGAGGGGTTCTCAGGCCTGCACATCAATTAGAGGAAAAGCTACTTGTACCCTATCAATGAAGTACAAAACATGGAGTATCTAAATGCAATATTGGGAGGTGAAATAGGTATTTTGCCAACAACATACTTATGGATGCCTCTGGGAGCCAGTTCTCAGTCTTGTGAGATCTGGAACAAGGTGGTATAGAAGTGTGGGATGAAGTTAGCAAGGTGGAAATAACAATATTTGTCCAGAGGCTGAAGACTCACTTTTCTAAATTTATCCTTGATGCCCTCCCAACTTACATGATGTCAGTGTTTCCAATTCCTAAGAGATTCATTGATAGATTGGAAAAAATCAGAAGAAAGTTTGTGTGGCAGGGAAATAATGAGAAAAAGAGTTATAACCTGGTTAAATGGAATGTTGTAACAGTGAGTAAGAGACAAGGGGGATTGGGTATTAAGAACTTGAAAGATCAAAGCAAGGCTTTCAAAATGAAATGGTTGTGGAGGTTTTGCAATGAAAATCAAGCCTATTGGAAGGAAGTCATTAGTGCAAAGTATGAAGGGGAAGATTACTAGATGACCAAACTGTTAATACACCTTATGGAGTAAAGTGTATAAAGGTCCTTTAGATACTTGTGGGATAAATTCAAAAAAATACAAGGATCAAAGTGGCAAATGGGGAAAGAACTAACCTCAAGATGGATGTATGGCATGAGGCTGGCTGGCTGGAAAATTTGTTCCAAGATATTAGTACCTTAGTGTCACACCAGCACAAGTCCATAGTTGATCACTGGTCTCCTCAAGGGTGGAACTTCATTTTTAGAAGGCACTTAAATGATTGGGAGATTCAGAGAGTTGCTAACTTTTACAACACCATTGGTCCACTCAATAGATTGGAGGGTGATCAGGATACTTTATGGTGGAAGGGCAACAAAAAAGGTATTTTCAAGGTGAATTGTGCTTATAACTGGTTGAACAACTCCTTCCAGTTGACAAGTAATTTGCCTTGGAAAGGAATCAGGAAATCCAAAATACCCCTCAAAGTATCATGTTTTGTGTGGTATTGGCTAAGGCAGCAGTTCTAACCCAAGACAACCTAATGAAGAGAGGGATTCCATTGTGCTCAATATGCCTACTTTGTGGGAAAACTGTTGAGACAGTTAACCATCTTTTTCTGCATTGTAGAGTAACTAGCCAGCTACGGAGACTATTCCTAAATCTCAAAGGAATGTCATGGGTAATTCCAAGCAAGATCACTGAAGCCATTCAGAGTTGGGAAGAAGCTGGAATGTAGTCTAAAAGCAGAGAGAGATGGAGAATTGTTCCTGCTAGCATTCGGTGGGAAATATGGAAGGAGAGGAATTCTAGATGTTTTGATAGTATAGAAAATAGCATGCAAAAATTCGAGCTTAATTTCTTGTTGCTACTATGTTTTTGGTGTAATCAATTATACTCAAATGACATTATTCCCCTAATTGATGTACTAGACTCAATTTAGGTACAGATAGCTGGATTTGATGATCTTATTGTAAATATGGCTCAGTACTGCCTATGTAGTGGTTGTAGTAATATACAAAGTTACCACTTTCAAAAAAAAGAACTTGGTGATATAAATCTTCTTAAACCAATACATTAAAAAAATTCTAACATAACCTTTGCAAGTAAATTATGAAAACTTCAACGTCACTGCATATGCAGTTATAAAAGCACATCAATAATGTGGCTTAAGTTGAAGTAAACAAATTGTTGCTGTAAATAATCACGAAGATCAATGACAAAGAAGTAAGAGCACATCCTATTTCACACTGCTAACCTACAGCTTTGGTTGGTTCTATAAACATGAAAAGTAGTCGATCAACAAATTACTTATATGCCTCAAATACTTTGACTTAAGTTGAGGCTGGTACAACTGTTCATAAGCTTCAAATCTTGAATCTTTTTTTTCAGATACCCACTTTCAATGAAGAAATTAAGTAGATGTGCGACTTAAGTATACTAAAGTGTTACATATTCACTTTCTGCTAACTTGTTCTCCATTGTTGGAGTAATTAGTCAGTGGTGAGTGATTTAAAGAGATAAGATTTTTTATGATTTTACAAATCCACGTAGGCGTGTGTGTATTCCCCAACTTTGTAGCATCTCAGGATTTCAATGGAAATCTCATTTGTTATTAAAATGTGATATCTATAAAAGCTAAACTAATTTATTTACATCAGAAGTAGAAAGAACAAGTTTATTAATGAAGTCAAGATGAACAGATTTAGGGCACAACACAACAAATTCGAAATAGGTATTACCTGAAATCGGTGAACGAACGAGCAGGGAAAGCACATCGAGAATGAAAGAAAGCTGAAGGAGGAACCAAAGAGAATTTTAGCTAAGTATTTAATCGGTATACGTGCTGATAAGGCATTTCTTGCTATATGCACCCACGAATTATGGAGTCTGATCAGCAGTAATTCTGATTGCCACTGCCTGTCCATCATTGCAGAAGACCAAAAAAAAGGAAGCAAGATGAATCTACATGCACCAATTGCAAAGAGCAAAAAGGAAAAATAGATAAAGAGTATACTTCAAAGGTGATGTTCTCACCAATAAAATTCTCTCCTTCCACAAAGTACACCCACACTGACATGTGTCAGTACCAATCAACCTTACATCCTAATTATCAGATAGAATCTATATTAAGAACTGAATTACACAGTGGTGTACATATAGAGAAAAGATGACGTTGAACCATGTTCAAATGTTTCATCTAAAATATTTAACCGTTAAAAATTAAATTTTTTACTTTATTCTGTTTTACATTGTCGTCACCTCTTTAAAGTTCAGGAATATTCCAAAAAATAGGAGGATATATTGAATAAGATAGAGAGCATAAAGCTATGGGTTAGAGTTCCAAGCTTCTACATGTAGATAAAAAGGCAAATAAGCTGACTTTCCCAAGTAATGGAGAGTGACATAATATTAAGCAACAGTAATGTACGCAAACTAGGGAAAGTTACAAAGTAAGGTACGAAAACTGATAAAGTTATGAAAGCTATACCAATCTGAGCGGATTAAAGGCACATCACAAGAAATCCCAAAGAGGTATTACCTAAAATCAGTGGACGGAGGAGAAGGGAAAGCACACCGGGAATGAGAAGAAGCTGAAGGAGGAACCAAAGAGGAATCCCATTGCAAAGTAAATGAGAGTGTGAGTTAGCACAGGCGATGGAAGCTGAAACTATCCAAGGAAAATCAGTATGAAGCACTCTAACGGAGTCAGCATCCAAAGAACATGAACATATATATGAGGATTATAAGTGGTAAAGGCATATTATTTCGCTATCGTGTTAGAAAACATACAGCTTACGCAGAAATAACACTCTCATTTGCTGATTTATTTTGGAGATCATCTGAGACCTTCGTGTTGGACAACATCATCCATGAAGATGTCATTAGAAAAGTTAGTTGTTTTATATACATGTTGATAGTTCCTGACTACTCTATCTCTGCAAAGGCAAAGAAAATATTAGCATCTGCAGTATGATGTAAGCAAATTAAAGCAAATAACGTGTATAAACACTTATTCGGTTCTTTCAATTCAGCGAGTATGCAAGTTTCATCACACCAAGCTCTGCCTCAAACTGAGAAAATGGAACATAAGTTCACATATGGCAGTTGTTCTTAGTAGACCTTCGTCACAGGGAAAGAAAAAAAATAACATTTATATATGAAGACATGTGCAGGAAAAATGACATGTGCAGTAAGAAAATGAAGACATTACGAGACAACAAGTAATAAAAACAACAGCAAGACCTTAACTCTAATAGTTAATATCTCTGAAATGTAGTAATATTTATAAACCATGGGTTTTTACTGATAATGTCACGACTGGAGTCTAGACCCCAGACGAGACCGGCGTCGTTTACTTCTCATAGGTCGCAGACAAGCCTACATACATCATTGTTACTTCATCTAGGTTAATTTTAACGGAAAATTTGAACTTTTTGTTACTTAACATTCATATAAGACATTATACTTAAACTCATAAATGTTCACAATCAACCATCTAATATTAAGATCACCAAATGAAAGAAATAGTTCTATACTGCATTAAGAGTCTGTTTGGCTCAGCTTAAAAGCTGGTCAAATTGACTTAAAAGTTGGTTTTTAACTTATTTAGCTGTTTGGCAATACTCAAAATAACTTATTTTAAGTTAAAAAAACTTATTTTAAGTCAAAAGTTAAAAGCTGGGGTAGGGGTGCTTTTTTTTTTAGCTTATAAGCTGTTTTAAGTTGACCACATTTTTACCTTTTTGCCCTTAATATTTTTATACAATCTCCAAATTACCCACATAACCCTAACATCTGTTTATTCATTTTTCCCTTTTCACGTGTGGATGATAGACAATTACTATTACTAATGAATGAAAATAAAATAAATCTTAAATCTTTCAAGTGATCTATTCAAATTATATACTATTAAAATGTAAAATAAGTTGCACATATAACTTAAATAAAAATTTACATTCCTCTTATAAATAATTTGTGATAATAAAGAAATATGTGAATGATAGACAATTATTATTACCTATGGATGAAACTAAAATAAAATCTTAAATCGTTCTTTGATCTATTCAAATTATATATATATATATATATATATATATATATATATATATATATCTTTAAAATCTATAATAAGTTTATATTCCTCTTATAAATAATTTGTGATGAGAAAAAAATATGTGAATGATAGCAAAATATAATTATTTATGGTTGTAAAATATAAATTAATTAACTTTTATTATGTCAACAGCTTTTAAGGGTATTTCAGACATTTTGATTTAAAAAGTTGTTTATCAGCACTTATTTGCCAAACACATCAACAACTTTTTTTTTAACTTCAGCACTTTTATCCAAACGCATAACTGCTTATTTCAAAAATAAGTTTCAGCACTTTCAAAAGTACTTTTTTAAAGCTGCTTTTATTAAGCCCATCCAAACGGGCCCTAAGTGTATACTTGCCAAAATGACACCAATACAATGACTGAAATAAGATGAGAAAGAAACGCTATTGGAACATACTCCACTAACTCAACCCTATATCTAAGCTAGAATATAATGGGCAAGTGTCCTCGAAAGCATGAGGGCCTAGCAAATCCGGATGAATGCTCCATGTCCGGATAGCTTCAGCGTCGACCTGTAAGCTCTAACGTCCACCTGTGCCTGCACCTAAAAATGTAGAGTTGTATGGGATTAGTACAACACTAAGGACATGCATGATAAAGAAGATCTCTTTCCTTTGAATATGAATTATGGAAAGTCAAGTCACTTGCCAATTTCGGATTAGGAAAGTCATGCCATGAGAATAACACGCATAATCATACTTATCATTTTGCAAACAGTACATAACATATTACACATATCATATCACATAGTTCATATCATTCTTTCATATGCCATGAGACCTTGGAATCATGGACTTGACTTTAGCACTTCCTAAAATGAGGGCTCAACATATGGGACCTCAACTAGGAAGCCTTCTTTAACAAACATAGAGTCTGTTTCATTCATTCATACGTACTTCAGTTTCATTCTTTCATATACTAGTGCAGCCACCATTCATACCTAGGATGTAGTTTAAGACTCTTATCGGGTTCGTTGTGCAATGACCAAGAATAACCTAGTGTTATTACTTAAGTCTAGCTCACCTCTTGATTATCCTATCCTAACACCTTTGGTATCGTTCATTTCATTATGTGCATTCGTTGAGGCTGGCGTCATTCTTTCTTTGGGAAATTTAACCTTAACCGGCATAGATCATGTGAGCATCATGAAATCCAATGTGTAATCCCCATACCGAAAAGAGGTGGAATCACCGGCAAAGTGAACCAAAACATGCTAGCGTGTATAGGGAATTGAACCCTGCTAGATCCCTATATTTGCAGTATATGTTCAAAGACTATGAGATATAAGGAGACCCATACCCGGCATGTGGGACAGTCTCATCTCATGAGAGTTACGTGAACCTCCGCCCTTCCATTCTCATAACTAGCCTATCGGTGTTCATTATAAAGTTCCATTGCATTCAACTCATACATCATGGAAGCTGGCTTCTAGCATGAGGACAACATAGCTCATTATATGATTTCTCATCTCATAATTAGTATTAAGTATGCATTAACTTCAATACTTTCACATAGTGTTCATAGAGACTGGTGTCTTCATTAGCTTTACACTCTCATAGGTGAGTACGTTTTGGTAACATTTACTTAGGCTCATTTGAGATTGCTCTCATCATTCACATTAGCCTCTTATCATATTGTCACCTCATTCATTAACTTTAACACATTTTTTCCATAATTACTCACCCCTTCACGTGAATGTTCATTTCATCATATGCCAATGAACTTGGACATTTAGTGTGTTTCACACTCTTACTTAACCCTTCTAAGGGTTACCTCATTTTATCACATACATCATAGGCTCACTTACTTTTAAACATATGCTAGACTTATGAGTCCACACATATAAGACATGAGGCTTCATTCGTAGTTTGTCTAAGTGATTCATGTTTACCCAAGATTATGTGGTACAAGACTTATGCATCTTGTAGATACGCCAAGATATTGATTTCGATCTTTAGAGGCAGCATTCATTAAATATTTGTTTACGTATGACTTATGTGTCAATACAGAATTGGGCAAGGGAACCCGATTTCAAATCCCTTGAACAACACTTAATCTTATTTTAAACTTTATGATTGCATTTTTCAGATTCGGGAGTCCTAGTTCGATTCCCATCAATCCCATAATATTTCTTTCTTGATCTCCTCTCCTTTTTTGTTTTAAGGCAAGGAGGTTGTGGGTTCAATCCCCCACAAGCTCATTATTTTTCTTTTAATTTTAGTAAGGAGACTTTTTGGATAATTTACTTCCACGATCTCTTAACTTTCTCACCTATCCAAGAGGTTGTGGGTTCAATCCCCACTCTCCACATTTATTTTCTCCTTTATTTTTCTCCTAACTCTCTCATCCATTCAAGAGGTTGTGGGTTCAATCCTCACTCACCACATCTATTTTTCCTTTCATTTTTCTCATGAATTTTTTATGTAATTTTCATTTGGTGAGGTCATGGTTTCAATCCCCAATGACCTCACATTTAAAAAAAATTAAAAACATAGCTAATTTTCCTCATCCTTGGCCGAGACTCCAAATTTCCAGCAAATTGGAAATTTGGTCTCTTCCAATCCCTTTTCCTCTCAATCTTTTGTTCATTTTTTTTTGTATGTGTCATGTAATGATGTCTTGGGTTCAATCCTTAGTAATCTCACTTATTTTACATTCATTTTTCATTGCATTTTGTACCACTTTGTTTGGCCGAACCCAACCTACCAAATGCTGAAAATTTGTTCACTATTTTCAGCTTCTTTTTATCATCATTCATACGTTAATTCTTAAGGCATTTCGTGAATCATATGGTGCATCTTTAAGTGTAATCTTTTTATGATTATATTCAGCCAAGAATTACCATTAAATGCAGCAACATTACTGTTAGGATCGAATTCACGCACACACACTAGATTAATGAAGAACACAAGAACTTTCAAGAGAAAGAGATGAGAGATCTACAGAGAGAAAGAGAAAACCCAATATTTCGTGGTAACACCCCCTGAGTGAAATTCCACGGCGGTGAGGTATATTTATATTAATAAATCAGAGTATTTTTTGTTATAGAGAATAAATAGGAAAGCCTAAAATAGAGAATAAATAGTAAAACCTAAAATTAATCAGGCTCCACTACCTAACAATTCTCCCACTTGGAGATTGACTCAGTCATCCAAAAAATACATTCTCAAAAAAAAATCTCTTCATCATCAACATCTTTACCGCACCGCAACATCTGTAGCAACAATTACAGAAGACCAACCGAGGTTTTACATAACCTCAGTTTCCCAACATCAACACATTTCGTCAACATGTCTGTCGGGTTCTTTGCACCCTCTATCTTCTCCAAGCACATATCACCATCCTCCACTGCCCTGCGAGTGAAAAGGTATCGCCTTCTGATGTGCTTTGTCTTCGAATGATAGACTTGATTTTTCACCAACTGTATGGCACTCTGGCTATCTGAGTAAAGAATCTTCTCGCTCTGCTTCTTTCCCAATTCCTCAAGATAATCTGTCAGCCATATCATCTCTTTCCCAGCTTTAGCTATTGCCAGATACTCAGCTTCAGTAGATGAAAGAGAAACACACTTCTGAAGCCTGGACATCCAACTCACTATTGTTCCACCTATGGTGTAAATGTACCCGGATGTACTCTTGCTCGAGTCAACATCCCCACCAAGATCAGCATCCACAAAACCCTGTAGAGTCACCTTGCCTTTGCCAAAACAAAGTGAAGTACTGGATGTACCTCTCAGATATCTCAGAAGCCACTTCACAGCTTCCCAATGCTCTTTCCCAGGGTTCGCCATGTACCTGCTAACAACTCCCACTGCATGTGCTATATCAGGTCTAGTGCAGATCATATCATACATCAAACTACCAACTGTTGAAGCATATGGAACAAGTGTCATGTGATCACGCTCCTCGGCAGTCTTGGGTGACTGCTCCTTTGACAATTTAAAGTGATTTGCCAATGGAGTAGTCCTGGGTTTAGCATCATTAACCCTGAATTTGCTCAACACCTTCTTAATGTACAACTCCTGAGATAGATTTAAAGTGGCAGCAGATCTATCCCGAGAAATCTTCATCCCCAAAATCTGTTTTGCTGGACCCAAATCTTTCATCTCAAATGTTGCAGACAACCTTGTCTTCAGATTGTTAATCTCCCTCATACTAGATCCTACAATCAACATATCATCCACATACAAGAGTAGAAAGACATATGAATCAGTGTATTTCTTGAAGTAACAACAAGGATCCTTTTCAGCTTTGCAGAATCCACTCTTGGTCATGAAGGAGTCAAACTTCTTGTAACACTGCCTTGGTGCTTGCTTTCGTCCATACAAGCTCCTGGTGAGCTTGCACACCATGTGTTCCTTGCCTGGAACCACAAATCCTTCCGGTTGCTGCATATAGATCTCTTTGTCCAGATCTCCATGTAAAAACGCTGTTTTTACATCCATTTGCTCTAGATGCAAATTCTCCGATGCAACAACACTCAACAGAATTCGAATAGAGGTTAACTTCACAACATGAGAGAATATTTCAGCATAATCAATACCTTTCCTTTGTGAATATCCTTTAACCACTAAACGAGCCTTGAACCTTCTTTTGCCATCTGGTTCAGTCTTGATTCTGAATACCCACTTGTTCAGCAAAGCTCTCTTCCCTGCAGGTAGCTCAGTCAACACCCATGTGTCGTTCTTCTCAAGTGACCTCATCTCATCATCCATGGCTTGTTTCCACTTGATCGAATCCTCCACCTGTAGGGCCTCATCAAAAGACTCTGGTTCCCCCTCATCAGTCAGCAATAGATAGTGTAATGAAGGTGAATACCTATCTGGTGCCCTGATGGATCTGGATGATCTCCTTAACACCTGCTCAGGTGTAACTTGCTCCACTTCAGATTCTTCAGTAGGAGTTGGTTGAGTATCTGCTTCGACATCTCTGGGGTTACTCTTCTCCAACTCAACCTCAACTCCCACTTGCTTTGTAATCTCTAGAACCTTCTGTTCTCTGTCCTTGTACAGGACAGACTCATCAAATGTCACGTCACAATGTCTCAGGATCTTTCTGTTCTTGTCATCCCAAAACCTATAACCAAACAAATCAGAATCATAGCCTATGAAGTAACACTTCACAACCTTGGTATCAAGCTTGTCTCTCTTTTCTGGATCAACATGAACATAAGCAGTGCAACCAAAAGTCCTTCAGTGTGAGTACTTGAGTTCTTTTCCTGTCCACATCTCCTCTGGAATCTTGAACCCTAAAGGAACTGATGGTCTCCTGTTGATCAAGTATGCATCTGTGCTCACAGCATACGCCCAAAGTGTTTTGGGCAGCCCACAGTGTATCCTCATACTCCTTGCACGCTCATTCAATAATCTGTCCATCCTCTCAGCAATTCCATTCTGCCTTGCCTTACCAGGAACTGTTCTCATCAATCTGATTCCCTTAACTGCACAGAATGCCTTGAACTCTGATTTGTCATACTCTCCTCCATTGTCAGACCTTAGGCATTTGACTTTCAAACCGGTCTGATTCTCAACTTCAGCTTTCCACTTCTTGAAAGTTGCAAACACATCTGACTTATGCTTTAAGAAGTAAACCCATACCTTCCTGCTGAAATCATCAATGAAGGTAACATAGAATCTGGATCCTCCAAGTGATGATACTGGAGATGGTCACCAAACATCTGTATGGACCATTTCCAACCGCACTTTCTTTGGCTCTCTAGGAATCTTTGTGAAGCTTACTCTTTTCTGTTTGCCATAACACAGCTCTCGCAAAGACCCATATCAACAGACTTCAGACCCTCTAATGCTCCTTTTGTAATCAGCATCTTCATTCCTTTAGTACTCATGTGTCCAAGTCTGTTATGCCACAAATATGAACCGGAAGCACCTTCAGCGACAGCGGCCATGTTTATACACCCTGCAGTGGTGTATAAGGTTCCAGATTTGGTGCCACGAGCTACTACCATAACACCTTTCACGATCTTCCACGAACCTTTCCCAAACTTTGCTGCATATCCCGTGCTATCCAACTGACCAACGGAGATCAAATTTTTCTTGATCCCAGGAATATATCTGACATCCTCCAATGTCCACTAGTTTCCCGAGGTGGTCTTTATCCAAACATACCCCTTTCCTTCAATCTCTAAGGCTTTATTGTCAGCAAGATATACTTTTCCAAAATTTTCAGATTTGAAATTTTGGAACAACTCCTTGCTTGGAGACGAATGGAAAGATGCACCAGAATCCAAAATCCATGATTCAACCGGGATGTTCACACTAAGGATTAGAGCATCCTTAATGTCCTCTGCTGAATTTACAGAATTATTGTCATCTCCAAAATTATGATTCTGTTTCTTCTTTGGCTTTGTACAGTTCGTCCGAAAGTGCCCTTTTTCTCCGCAGTTCCAACAAGTCACGTTTGATCTGTTCAGGGATTTTCCTCGATTCTTTAATTTTGATCGTCCATGTTGATTTTGGCCTTTCATCTTACTTCTCCCCCTTCGATCAACGCTGAGAGCACTGCCTGATGAATCTCCCACTTCTCGTTTGCGAATACTTTCGCTAAGAACAACATCACGGATTTCATCAAACTTCAGTTTCTCAGATCCACGGGAACTGCTAATCGCAGCAACAACAGTATCCCAAGACTCGGGAAGAGATGACGTCAAGATCAACGCCTTAATTTCATCTTCGAAATTAATGTCCACAGAATTGAGTTGACTCACAATCATATTGAACTCGTTTATATGATAAAAAATGAATCCATTCTCAGACATCTGTAAATTGAACAATCTACGCATCAAATATACCTTGTTTATAGCCGATGGTTTTTCATACATGTTTGACAGTGCCTTCAACAGACCGGACGTAGTCTTCTCCTTCACGATGTTGAATGCCACATTTCTTGACAAAGTCAACCGGATCAACCCTAGATCCTGGCGATCCTTGAGTTTCCACTTCTCCTCCGTCATGGATTCCGGCTTCACCCCGGTTAACGGTTCGTGAAGATCTTTCTGGTACAGATAATCTTCGATCTGCATCTTCCGGAAACTGAAATCGGATCCATCAAACTTCTCAATTCCAAGATTCGAACTATCCATCTTCAGTGATCGTGTTGAATCTCCTTAGCTCTAATACCAGTTGTTAGGATCGAATTCACGCACACACTACATGAATGAAGAACACAAGAACTTTCAAGAGAAAGAGATGAGAGATCTAGAGAGAGAAAGAGAAAACTCAATATTTCGTGGTAACACCCCGTGAGTAAACTTCCACGGCGGTGAGGTATATTTATATTAATAAATCGGAGTGTTTTTTTGTTACAGAGAATAAATAGGAAAGCCTAAAATAGAGAATAAATAGGAAAACCTAAAATTAATCAGGCTCCACTACCTAAAAATTACATCACTTTTACACCTCATTATTTACACAAACATTCGCACATAAAATTCAACCATAAAAACATGTCATTTTTAAGGATTAAATCCAAAAATCATGTCACGACATACATATACATTTTTCACAAAATTTCGGCAAACATACTTCATCGTTCATTCAATTCTAAACACATAATCATGAACATATTATCACAAAAATCATACTTCATACCTAATCTGCTAGCAAACATACCAACCTAAGATCAATTATAGGAGCTAGTGACATGGAACATGTAATGGGAACAATCCTAGTTTTGGAATCGAATTATCTAAGTCTTAAGGGTTTCTTGGGAAAGAAACCAAGAGTAAGAAAATCCATACCTGATTTTAACGTTGTTCAACACTTGAACTTGCTGCCCAAAACTTCTCCAAATTCACGTCCAATCCCGAAACTCACACATTACTCGACTAGAATATTACGTTTTGCTTAACGTTTTCGGATTGCTTTCTCGTTTGTGTTTTGCGTGCAAGTTCTTCAAGTGTGAAGAACTTTTGTTTTCTGACTTTTTTCTCACGTTTGACAGCCAAAAATAAAGTGTGAAACGAGAGAAAGATAGACGTGAAGGAGAGAGAGATAAACGTGAAAGAGTTGAGTGGCTTAGGATTAGGTGAATAATTAGACTTAGTCAACTAGGACTCTTTCAAACTTTGAAAAACTGATTTAATTAGTTTAGTGAAATGACCATAATTCTCTTACAAAATCATATTAGAAACCTCAATTTAATCCACTTAAATGTTTCTTCCATCGAGTTTGAACCCGTGACGTCCCCATCGCGAAAACAGGTCCCTCCGGGTCGACCTGACCCAAACTGCCTCATTAATTAATTAAGTGATAATGATAATCTGATTTTCCTTTTTATTAAATCAGCATTTAAATATGAATTAATTTAATCAATTCACCAATATAAATAATCAAGTTAAATCATTGCTCCGACCTAGGTTCGAACCCGGGTGGAGCAAGATTTTGCTCAATGGACAATTTCGGCTCTTTCTATCAAAAATGTCATTCCACCTTATTAATTAAATAATTAATTTCATATTTAGGATAATTACATACTACCCTTAGCCTGAAAAAAGACCATTTTACCCTGGACCCTCCAAACTTAAGATTTCCCCTTTTTAAGTCCGGTAAAGACTCATCCGAGTAAATCTTCATATTCGGGAGCCCTACATGGCTAGACCCAACCTTTCTTATCTCAACTAACTCCCCAAGTTAGTTGAATTGGCTTTCGCAAGGTTTCAGAGGTCTAGTTTTACGTGCATCAATCCGTGTGAACCCGGTCTAATTGTAGGCATTCTAGACACATTAAGCATTATTTAGCATATCCATTTTTAGGGTTGTTACAGATAAGGGTTAGATTGTCCGTATGCATAGTCATTATTCCAGTAAAGGGTAACTTGAGAAGTAAATGAAGACATGATGGTCAAGTATCCCCGCCTCTTTTCTTTCAATTTGGTTCGAGTGTGAGGTAATAGTTTCTCCATAATATTCTTTCAGATTTTGAGTTATTTTTTTAGCCTTTAATCTTGGGATACCAAAAAGTCTATAATAGATAATGTGGACTACTCTCATTAGAAATCGAGTGGCAGAGTTGGCAGTATTCAGCTAATAAAAATGATAACCTTTTTCTGAAAGCCCCGAAGTTTCTCAAATGATAAATGCAGTCTGTTTTAGAAAACCATCTCTGTACAAAGATGATGTTTGCTGCATTGAGGTGTCAATATTGGGATTTTCAAGAAGATTATGCCTTGTAGAATATGTACAGAAACATAGCAACAACACCTCCTTTTTGTGAGCAGACACCTGGCTATACGTATTGCGCCGCTTAAGTTGCATAACTACCTTCCTTTTTCCTGCATATGAACAGTCGTTCGTGTTTTTAGAATCAATCAGCTATTAGTTTCTGTTTAAACCTGTAGTTTTCTAGAAGAGGTAAACAATATTATATGTTTGAAACAATAGTAAATGGGCAAGTATAACCACCATCCTTTAAAATAATAGTTTAACGTCTATAGTAACATCGAAAGACTATATGCACATTATCGAGGAATTCTTATCAGGGAGACTAGATACTAATGCCCGTGTTGTGCATGGTCCCAATACATGATGTGGATTTTTTAAGATGACTGGATGAAAATTATAGAGATGTGTTAGAGAAAACTATGAACTTGTTGCAAAATAAAATTATAAATTTTCTTGTATTGGTAAATGTGGAAACCAGACATTATCAAGCTAAAAATGTAAATTTCCTAAAGGAACATTGAAGAAAAACCTAATTAAACAGGGGATATCATTATACAGCTATACTTTACTCCCTAATGGTATATTGTGGTGCAAAATATACTTCAAACTTTATTAGATGAAATCCAAAATCTAGTAGATGTGTGTGCTCACCCAAAACGGCCCTTACTCCAATACAATTTTTCCTCCATCCAAACGTCTCTCCATTATTTGTCTTTTACCTATCACCAACAAAAAAAATTACACCCCGAGTGCATATAGTTGTTAACTGACGGACAGATATGTTTGGACCAAATTTTAGTGAAACCAATAGGTTCAATGATAAAATGGCCTTGATAATTGTAGGAATACTTCCGCAATAATTTCAAAGAGTATAATTACTTATTTGAAGCTACAACTTTATATGCTCAAGCCAAAACAGAGAGAAATTCTCTTTCCATTTACTCTAAAAGATTATCCATGTAGCTTCATTTTAAAAAAAAAAAAATTATACATGTAACATGTAGCACCTTGACATTAACAAGACAGATGAAACTATACATATACATCAACATAAAATACAACATATCCGGTGTAATTTCACTTGTGGGTCTAGGGAGGGTAACATGTACATAGACCAGTGGGTCTAATGTGTACGTAGACCTTAACTCTAACTTAGTGGGTAAAGAGATTGTTTCCAATAGACTGTAAAATAAGTTTTTATCACATCAAGAGATTGATTTACACCTATAATATATCAAATGAATTTTCTGAATTTCAAACTATAAGTAACTAATACATGCAAATACGTTGGTTCCTCGCAAGAAAAGATTCTTGCTAAGTTAATGTGAAATAGTGAAATCACTCACAATAGCTTGTCAATCATAACTTGTCAGATAAATTATAAATTCTAGACTATTTGCTTACACATTCATTACAAAAGTCATAAAGAAACCCGTGAAGCTATATATACATGTGTTATGAAAAATGAAAATGATATTCATCTAATAATTATATGGTTTACTTGAATTCACTATTGTTTTCCTAAAGAGGTAGTATTTATATCATTTGAGAGATGAGTACATGCATAAATAGAGAAGCCGACAAGTCTCAATGTTTGAAGGTCTAGAACAGAAGAGAAAAGGGTGAAGAATAGTAAAGGGATTGCTCAGAAAATGGAATTCGAATAGAATGAAACCTAAAAGAAGATACGGGATAATCAACTTATGACATTTATGATGAATATCCAGATAAACACCAAATTCTAGTACATAGTTCATGTTGAAATATATCAGTGAGCATTTTCAAAGTATGAAATTTTTCACAAAAAGAAAACTACACATCAAACCTGCACCCACAAACCGTTGTGGCTACAAGTATGATGCATAGGAAACCGCACTTGAAAGTCTTTAAATGGCATCCCAGAATTTTAAAAAAAAAAGTCGCGACCCCAACATCATCAGGCTAACACATGAAAAATGACAGGGCAATCACAAA
This sequence comes from Solanum peruvianum, assembly GCA_027705065.1. Classification (NCBI taxonomy): domain Eukaryota; kingdom Viridiplantae; phylum Streptophyta; class Magnoliopsida; order Solanales; family Solanaceae; genus Solanum; species Solanum peruvianum. The sequence continues at coordinate 22,249,065 of JAKWJD010001756.1, read as the reverse complement.
ATCATTTTTCAGCTCACATGAGTTGAGAAAATTTATCATTTAAAGGCCAAAGTAGGCAAAACGGACAAATAAATTGTTCTTGTTGTTTAGAAGCAGTGAACAACAAATAAGTACAATACACAAAGATTGATCGGAGGAAAAAACTAACCAAAATTGAGAGCTGAGAGTTGTTAAATATTCATACTGACATTTTGGCCCTAATTTCAAATTGCATGAACTCATATAAACCAAATATAAAAGAAAAGCTTTATAAATCTATTCAGCAAAATGTAGGGTTTTTAAAATATAAATTCTGTCATTATGGCCCTAATTTCGATTCTTCTCAATCTAATACGAGCACTTTTCTTCAGCCAAATGTAGAAATCACATGAAAAATTGAAACCAAAAGACAATTTAGGAGAAAACTAAGTTGATGAAAACTTAGAAGAGCGAAGAAATGAGAAAGAATTACCTTAAATTGCAGAAATACTTGAAGAACACTTCTGTCTATTTTTTCTTCCATAACTGAGAGAGATGCCATGAAAGTGGGTTGGGGATGCCACATAGAGAGACAGATGGAAATAACAAGGCAGCATTGATGCGGTGGCAGAATAACAGTGAATTCATTAGGAAAGTATTCCTTCGGTTCATAATTAATTATCATGGTTCCTTTTTTTATTTAATTCAAATTATAAAAGCTTTTATAAACATTTTATAATATATATATTTTCATCATATTGGTACAAAAAAAAATGCTATTTACAATATCTTTGGTATAGATTTTAAATATCTATTTCTTAAAATTAAATATCAAATTAACATAATCTAATTTAACTCTAAAAATTAGTCAAATTAACTTTCAAAAAATATAAAATCACAAATAAATGACTGAAGGAATATTATGCTAAAGTCTGAGATGCCCCTATTACAAATTTAATTTCCAATCAACCGGCATGTTGATGCCATGGGTATTTTTGGTATGTGTTCTAGGAAAATGTATTTTTTAAAAATGGTTTTTTGTGGAAAATAAATTTTTTATATATTTTATTATTTTAATTGGTGAGTAGAAAATATTTTCCAAAATTATTTTTTAGTATTTAATTTATGGAAAAAAATATTTTTAAGAAAATATCTCTTATTTTTACTAGAGAGTTGAAAATAATTATTAAAATTGAATATATTTTATCAAAAAAATTTAAATTTTATTGGATGGAAGCGGAGGACTGATGGGGGGTCGCGGGTAGGCGTGGTGTAGGGTGAAAAATTAAAAAAATTGAAATTAAATATTTTTTTTAAAAGCAAACTTTAATTTTTTCTTTGGAGGTGGGGTAGAGGGTAGGGGAAGGGGTGAAAATAAAAATTTTAAATTTAAGATATATTTTGAAACAAATTTTTATTTTTTTTTTGAGGGGGGGGGGGGGGCGCGGAGGAGTTGAAAAATAAAAATTGAAAATATTTTTAAAAACAAACTTTAATTTTATTTTTTTGGGGTAGGATGGGGGGGGGGGGGCTAGTAGGGGAAAGATGGGGTGTGGGTCAAGATAGGGGTGGGGTGAAAAAATAAAAAATTGAAATATTTTTATTAACAAATTATAATTTTCTTTTGGGGGTGGTGGTAGGGGGCTGGCGGGGGTAGGAGTGGAGTTAATAATAAAAAATTGAAGTTAAAAATAGTTTTTGAAAATTTAAATCAATAAAAAAAAATTATAATGTGAAGTTGGAGGAGAGTTTTGGAAAATGTTTTGCTTAATATATTAATGTAAGTCATTTTTCCTTAATTTTGAGAAAAAATAAATTGATTTGGAATAATTTCCTAAACATTCAACCAATTAACAATGAAAATTTTGAAAAACATTTTCAGAAAATTATTTTTCTTCATACCAGACATACACAGTATCTCTACTCACTCATCTACTATAGTAGAAAAAGCAAAAAAAAAAGAAAAGAAATACCACATCAAAATTTTCTACTCCTTTTATCCCATAATAACTTATCACTTTCTATTTTACACTATAATTAATAAATTATAAATAATTTGATTAATTTACCGTTTATTCATAGTGATGGATATCAATAATTTATGATAACATAGGACATAGAAAAGATATAAGTTGTCCAAAATGGGTGAGAATAATTAAGTCATGAACTCTTTTGAAAGACAAATTTGAAGAATTTTAGTTTGGCTTAAGATTTCAAAGAGAAGTTATGAAAAAAAATTAAGCATCATAATGACAAATGTACCCCTAAATTATTATAAATTGTATGCAAATACCTTTCGTCATATTTTTGGAACATTAGTCTCTCTGCTGTCCAAAAACTAGAGTATATATACCCTTTATACTAATGGACATACATGTGTCATAATCTTATCCATCGATCCGACATTTATGGATGGATAAGATTGTACCACTTGTCTATATTTAGTCTTCCGTTAGAGTGAAGGGCATATATGCTCTAATTTTAGATGGTAGGGCATCAATTTCCCAAAAATATGATGAAAGACATCTCATACCATTTACGATATAGGTATGAAATGAAAACAAATTGAATTGATTTATTGGGAAAAGGCATAAATTACCCCCTGAACTTGTACCGAAAATTCAGTTACACACTCCAATGATTGTGGTGACTTATTACACACCTAATCTTGTTCAAAGTGATATTAATATCTCCTTCCGTTTACGATCTCAATTCTATAAAAAGAAGTATTGTACACACGTTTTCATATATAAATAATTTTTTTTTAAAAAAATTAAAACCTTTATCTCTTGATATTTTCTTATACTCTTGCAAAAGAATAAAGATTTTGGGTATCTTCCTCCTCTCACCATACTTTCTCTTTTTAAAATATGTTTCGTCTTCTTCTCCATTGTTCATAAATTGAATGAAAAAAAAAATTAAAGAGAAACTAGGAGTCAATAAGTCGATTATGAAGTTGAGAGATGTTGGCAGAGGCGATAGGCGATGGGCAACACCACTGTTGCCGGTGGAACAAATAAAATCTTCAGATTCGTAAAATTCTTTAAAAATCTTGATAACTAATGTGTAAATCAGGCATTTCATTAGTATTTTTGTGGGTAATGATTAATCAAATATGCTATTGATGATTTGAGACATAAAAATGACATTGTGGTGATTGTAGGTGGTGCTCCGACGAGAATAGAGAAGACAAAGATGGAGAAATCACTTTCTTCTATATTTTCTGAAAAATCTAGGCAATATAATCATGATTTTTATGCATAAATGTTATAAAATGTTCAATAAAAATCATTATCTTTCTCATAGTTATTTTTCGGTAATTTTTTCGAGTGAATCCTCCAGCAAGTTCGAACGGAAAAATCATGAATTTTAAGTTGAAAATTATTAACTTTTCTTTTGAAGTCATCATATTCTCCACTCCTTTCTATTTCTTTTTATAAGTTTCTCTTAATGGATAGAGTATTGGATGTGCTTCCATCAAACAATCAATGGTGACAAATGTAGTAATTCCTTAAAAGAAGAACTCAAAATTAAGAAAAATGTAAATGCTTTAAACAAATTGGGGCCAATAAAAGATTAAAAAAGAAACAAATTAAAATAATTGATATATTAAAAGTTGTAATACATAATTGTATAATGACCAATAAAATAATGTTATGTATTCAAATTTTTCGTTCTAATATATATTTTTTTCTTATCACGCACCTTAAGGAAGGTGAAGACACTTTATTTGTCATGTCACGTTCTGATGGGTATTAAAATCACTTTAAACAAGATTAGATATATAATAGGTCACTGCAATAATTTAAGCGTGTAACTGACTTTTCAATATAAATTTAAGGAGAAATTTATGTAACTAATTTATTTCGATATAGTAAGTAACGAAATAATTTGGGGCTAGTATTTATAAATTAAAATTATTCCGAGAAGGAGTATATACAATATAAATTGGTACGGGGAGGAGTGCGTAAAGAGAAAATATTTGGGGGCGTAACCTAACCTAACCTAACCTAAAAAGGGGTTGGATAAGGGGAAATTGTAAAGCAATGAGTTGGTGCTGTTGTAATCGTCTTTCCACTTCAACTTCAAGTGATTTGTGGAGGCAATTCAATATACCAAATGTCGTAGGTGTTTTGGACTCTACGGCGTGGCTCTTACTCTTGTGTTTATGTATGTATTAATTGTGGTTTGTGTTGTTTACATTGCAGGGTTTGAGGCAGAAGAAGAGAAGCGTTTCTGCTTATTATGGCCTTAAAACCCCACCTTATAAGCTTGTAAGTCGTAACTATTTTTTTTTGTTTTGGGTCAAACTCAAACTGACCCCTGTTGTTGTTGGTGTTGTTGTAGGATGCACTAGAACCATATATGAGCCAAAGGATGGTTGAGATACATTGGGGAGAGCATCATCGTGGTTATGTTGAATCTCTTAATAAACAAATTGAAAACAATGACATATTTTATGGATGCACCATGGAACAACTTATCAAACTAACATACAACAATGGAAATCCATTACCTGAATTCTCTGATGCTGCCCAGGTAATTTTTTGTGTATTTAAAGTACAAAGCTTTTCCATTTCTACTAAATTCAACTATATCCCAAGTAAGTGAGGGGATTGATTACCCATAGGAATAATTTGTATTTACTACATATGTAAACTTCATTGGATTTTGATAAAGAACCATTCAAATTCATATCTACAACTATTAGTATGTTTTGTATTTTTCCAATAAAAGCACAAGTTACAATACTTATGGATCTTCTTATCCCAGGTATGGAATCATGATTTCTTCTGGGAATCCATGCAACCGGGAGGTGGTGACATGCCTAAATTGGGATTCCTCCACCAGATTGACAAGGATTTTGGTTCATTTACCAACTTTAAGGACAAGTTTATTGAAGCAGCTCTCACATTATTTGGCTCTGGGTGGATTTGGCTTGTCTGTAAGTTGCTAAATGTTTTATGCTTCGTGTGTATGAAAGAAAAGCTCTACTAGTCTAGAATTGTTGTTTCACTTCTCCTTGCATATGTTTTTTCTCCAAACCAACTCATTGACGGACATCTTGTGCTCGGTTGTATAACTAAAACATTTTATAAGAATAACTTGTGCTTTTTGTTTCTCAAACTCGTTCATTAAATTTCCTGTTCCTATCATTAATTTTAATTTAGTATGTTTGACAGTTAAAAAATGTGAAAGATCAACCTTAGATTTTGGCCTCAGTCTCTTGTACAGAGTGTGTAAACACCAAGTTCAGAATGAAGTTCTGGACTTCATCTTGTGTGTCAACTCAATTCTCGTACAATTTGGTAGATGCAAAAAGGTTTGGCAACATTATTATTTCTAGTCATCAAAACATCTATACATGCTCATTTTTCGCAACCTTTAAATATTGAATATTCCTCTAGATCCCTAAAGTTTTCATCGCATGAACCTCCTGATTCATCTTTTGGAAAGTTTTATAGCAGTCCATACATACATACATCTCCTTGAAGGTAACACCTTCAATTTGATTATTTCAGTGAGCAGAGAGGAGAAGCGTCTTGCAATTATTAAAACATCAAATGCTGTCAATCCTCTTGTGTGGAATGATATCGTGAGGATTCTTTAACACTTTGTTAGAAATTTCATTTTCTTGGTTACCCAATACTTGCATTTTCATTTTGTATCTTTTTGATTTTGCAGCCCCTGATCGGTTTGGATTTGTGGGAGGTAAGTTTGTAGGCGCCCATGTACCCTTCTCACATTCTCTGAAAGAAATCACAATTTTATATTGAGAAAAGATTTTCATTAATACTTGGTCTTTCTATTTTGCAGCATGCTTATTATCTGGATTACAAGGTAACCAACCAACCCACAGTTGTTCTTCCCTTGTGCTTTATTTCTGCACAAGATTTTTCTAATGCGTGTCCTCTCTTTTGACAGAATGATAAAGCAAAGTATGTTAATGTGTTTATGAATCATCTTGTTTCTTGGGATGCGGCATTGGGACGCATGGCTCGAGCACAGGCCTTTGTAAATTTAGGGGAACCGAAAATTCCTGTTGCATGATCATCAAATCCCTGTGCAAGAAGAGCAGCTAGTTTAGTTTAGTAGAAAGAAAAGCTTGTGTTCCACTGCAGAATATAATAGGTAGGTAGGCATGTATGTTAGTACTAAGCCTTATCATCTTGTGCGTTCATTCCATGCACATGTACTTACAATGATCAATGGTACATTTCTTTTGTGGATCACAACAAATACATTAATTTCATTGATATATAAAGGCTTAAGTCATTTGCGGTCCCTTAAAGTTGTCTACATAATTTACTTAGACACCTGAACTAGGACTTATACCTATTGAACACCTAAATTATTAAGAAATGTGCCTATTAGACACAAAACGCTGATGTGGCAAAATAAGTGTCTCAGTGCTGCTGAGCGTGTGAAAACACTCTTTTAATTATTTTTAAAAATATTTATACCTACTTTGTTTACACTTGGCATGCATTGACTAAATATATAAAAAAAAATTAATTTAATTAAACATAAATCTTTTAAATCATAAAAAGAAAACACCTCCACACTCATCTTCCTTCAACCCACCATTTTAAAAATTTCAAATTTCTCTGCCTTTTGTTATGATTCATTTTTTTTTTTCATTTTCTGTAAACAAAGTACCTGTTGAATTTTCAAGAAGAAGAAAAAATGGACCATTTGGAGTTAAAAAATTGACCAATATCTGTACATTTTTATTTTCAAAAACTCCAATTGAGCAAATATTACCATTCATAAACTTATTAGAAATGCTATAAAATATTTGATATAATTTTAATTTCTCTTTGTTGTCGATTTCAAAATAATTTATCAAGGTCGATTATATTTACAAAATCGGAATAGTCGTCGGAGGAATAGCATATAACGAAGAAAATGAAAGAGGAAAACATTTGGTGGATGAATTTGGAATGAGATGGGGTTAGGCATTTTCTTTTTTGTTATGCAGAGGAATGGTGATTGTGGAACAACAGAGAAGAAGATGAAGAAAAAAAGGCAATAAGTTAGATGGGGTGGGGGAAAAGATTTTTTTTTTATCAATTTAATTTTTTATATATTATTAAAGGAGGAAAATATTCTTTATTTTTTAAAATTAAAATTATGGGCCCATATGCCACGTGTCGTATTTCTATTCGTAATTTTGTCAAGATAATGAGTGTGCATTACACGCACAATATTTGTAAAAGTAGTTGATATTTTATGTTCAATAGATAAAAATTTATTAATATTAAAGTGTCTAATAGGTAAGAGTCTCAGTTGAGGTGTCTAAATGAATTATGCGGACAGCTTTAAGGGGCTATCGATGACTTAAGCTATATATAAATGATCTACAATCGAACTCCATATAAACGAGGCTTGAAAAAACTAATATAAATGGAAAAAATGTACAAGAGAAAAAATAAATAAAACGGAAAAGGACCCAAAATACCCTTAAAGTATTGAAAATGGTATACAATTATCCTTCATCCACGTATTGGCTCTAAAATGTCCTTTTCACCCACCTATTGGCTTCAAAATACTCTTGACATCCACCTATGGGTTCAAAATTGACCACTTATTTAACGGTTTCATATTTAAACTATTTAATTTTTTTAAAAAAAGTTGGCGTTCGACTATTAGATATAATTTAATTTATTAATATTATTTATAAACCAATCACTACCGATCAATTACTAATTAAACCCCATCAAATTAATAAACAAATTGTAATATCAAAATCGCCCTAAACACTACTAGAACACGACGAAATTACAGATTCCTAAAACTGACATCCAAAATTATTAGTCCGAATTAAAGCCCCAATTGAATTTAGGTTGAGCCGATTATTTAGCACACTTTCAATAGGATTCTCTTTCAAGCTTGAATTCGAATTTTATGATTAAATGTAAAGAAGTAGTACATCCCGAATTAATTTGTGCACTTTTTAAATATAATTTTATATAAATTAATTATTTGTTTTAAATACTTTAATATATTCTTTTTTAAAAAAAGTTATCCATTAAATAACATCACATAATTGAGAGGAATGAATTACTAAGATGAACATAGTCATACTTTTAAGTTTATCAGTAATTTTATTTTAGACACTTGAATTATAATATATTTTGATTGATGACTTGAATGTATGATAATGTACTTCTATCGGAAAAGGGCCTAAAATACCCCCAAAGTATTGAAAATGGTACAAAATTACCCTTCATCCACCTATTGGCTCCAAAATGCCCTTCCCACCCACCTATTGGGTCCAAAATACCCTGGTCATCCACCTTTTGGTTCAAAATTGACCACTTATTTAACGGTTTTATATTTAAATATTTTTTAAAATACGTGGCGCTCAACTATTTGTTATAATTTAACTTATTAGTGTAATTTATAAATCAATCCACTACCCACCCATTACTAATTAAATCCCTCTAAATTAATGAACCCGTCACATTATTAATGCAAGCTACTACCAATTGAGTGTTTTTAAAAAATATAGAAGTAAATTATCATACATTCAAGTGGCTACATAAAAATCACCGATAAACTTAAAAGTCTGACTATGTTCATCTTAATTATTCTCACGTCTCAATTATGTGATGTTACTTCATAGGTAACTTTTTTTCAAAGTAATATATTAAAGGTTTTAAAATAAATCATAAATATTTATAAAATTATATTTAAAATAAGTGCATGAATTAATTCAGGATGTATTATTTCTTTACCTTTAATCATAAATTTCTAATTCAATTTTGAAAGAAAGTGTCCTCCTAAATAAGCGGCTCAACCTAAATTTAATTGGGGCTTCGATTCGGACTCGAATAATTTTGAATGTCATTTTTTAGTAATCTATAATTTCATCGTGTTTTATTAGTGTTTATGACAATTTTGATATTATAATTGAATTATTAATTGAGTGAGGTTTAGTTAGTAATGAGTGGGTAGTGGATTGGTATATAAATTATATTAATAAATTAGAATTATAATTAATAGTTGAACGCCCAGTATATAAAAAAATATTTAAAGAGTTTAATTTTAAAACAATTAAAAATGGTCAATTTTGAACCCAAAGGTGGATGACAAGGGTATTTTGGAGCCAATAGGTGGATGAAAAGGGCATTTTGGAGCCAATAGGTGGATGAAGGGTAATTTTGTACCATTTTCAATACATTAAGGGTATTTTAGGCCCTTGTCCGGTACTTCTATAGATATTTTCGCCTCAAAATTTTAAAAACACGCAATAGTTTTGTGTTGTTGCATTAGTAATAGGGTGGGTTTATTAATTGGGTGTGATTTAATTAGTAATGGGTGATAGATTGATTCATAAATTATATTAATAAATTAAATTATAACAATAGTTGAGCGTCATGTATTGAAAAATTATTTAAATAGTTTAAATATATAATCGTTAAATAAGTGGTCAATTTTGAACTCAAAGGTGGATGAAAAGGATATTTTGAAGTCAATAGGTGGATGAAAAGGGTATTTTGGAGCCAATAGGTGGATGGAGGGTAATTTTGTACCATTTTTGATACTTCAATGATATCAAAGATCAGTAGCGGATCTAATATTGTAGTGAGCTCCTTATTTTTAATATAAATTTATATAAACCAAAGAGCATAATTGCAAGAGAGTTTTTTTTTTAAAAAAAAATTCAGTAGTCAATCAAAATTATGTGGATTAGTTCAAGAAGAAAAAGAAGAGGAACATTATACCTTGAGGATTTTTTTTGCTTTTGAGTTGGCTAACGTAAATGAAGCTCTAGAACATAATATTTTCCCCTTCCCTTTTCATTTCTGCTAATTAGACTGATGAGAAGAAAAGGTAAATAAACATGAAAAATCATGATTAAGTTGCATAATAGATATGAGAAGTGTCAACTTCAAGATTTTAAGATTGTGGTTGCTTCTTTAACTATCAATCACAAAATATAAATGCTCAATTTTAACATTAATCATAAAAATAAATACAATTGGGGGGGGGGGGGGATTAATAAAAATCTAGAGTAAAAATATATTTAAAAAAAGGAATTTTGCAACTTTTCTATAAAATTTAATTTAATTAAGAAAATTCAGCGGGGAGGAAAATAGGTCAAGAACATAAGTAAATAAATAAATAAAAGAAAGTGTAACTGGAAATCATAAAGTAGAAATAATGTGTTTAGAGGGAATCGTACTCGGGCTGAGAAGCAAAATGTAAGCCTTGAGCACCCCCTTCCAACCAACATGCAACTGAATAATTTGTTGCATGGGTGCTCATCTTTCATTTTATACAATTTTGTCTTAATTTCTATATAAGTATATATAGTTTGATACGAGGTTAACGGGTGCTTGAGCACCCGAAAACCTCCATGTGGGTCCGCCCCTTACCAAGATGAAAAGATAAAATACACAAACTAAAACAATATCCTGTTGTGACCTAAAGTATACCCTAGACGTGACATGTCGAATAGGATTTCGAGAGACTTAAGTGAGTCACTTCGAACATAGTTCATTAGAGATACGCACAATACTACTTTGTTTGACACAAACCTCTAAAACATCATAAGAATGGCTAGTTAGTAACCGATACACCACGTACAAGTCTTAAACAAAAAGACAAGCAATAAAGTGTCTATGATTTTTCCCTTGATACAGGAAGACTCACCACGTCTGGGAAGAGGAACATCAAATCCTATATTATAAGATAATATAGACACATGTATGCATTAGTTCATTGAATGTACTAAATATGGAGAATGCATAAAAACACAAGCATAATAATATGAGGAACTTTGAACATAATATGCATGACCAAATAAAACATAACAAAAGTTTGAAAGGAAAATCATGGATTGAGGGTGTCAAATGGACGGGTTGGGTTGAAATAAAATTGCAGTCATGACCCGTCCAAATTTACTTAAGGTGCAATTAGGTTAGGGTCAAATTTGTTCAAAAACAGGTTGGTGTATCTCAGAAAGATAAATACAAAGGGGTCACTTATTTTTTGTGTTATCTGTCCGTTTTCTCTAAATTCTAATAGAATAACTTTTAAATATTTAAAAAATGTTTTCTATCATAAAAATATTTTAAGGTTGTAGTTTAAGTTTGTGATATAGTTTAAGAATGATTTTGGATAAAAACTCATTCTAGTTTTAGATTTATTTCAAGAATATCTACAAAATACAAAGAAAATGAGCAAAATGATGGTTTTACATATGTATAAGGGTCAAATAAGTGTTGGTCCTTCATATATATATCTATCTTATTGAAATAGTCCTTAATGTATGTTAAAAAAAATCATGGCACTTAACCCTAAATCTAATAATAAAAGTTAGAAAAATTTGTTAAATTGTGGATCCCACAAAAGTGACAACTAGCCCTCTCCCTCAATCTTCTTTCTTTCGTCTAGGGGTGTTCATAGGTCGATTATTAGTTAAAAATCAAAATCAAATCAACTTAATCAGGTTTAATATTATCATAACCAAGTCAAATTAAATATAATATTTATTTATCGATTTTGGTTCAATTATTTGGTTATTAACCATATACAAAAAAAAATTTCAGTCAAAATGAAAAATAGTTACAATGACTAATATTATATAACTTTTGATCATTAAATTAAAAAATTTACCATGCAAAAAGCTTCAAAGTTCATTAGTTTGACCTACAAGGAAGAGACAATGAAATTTTCAATCCCTCAAGGAACCGACATAAACATCATATACATGAAACCATCAAAATAAATGTTCTCACCTTAAATGTTTTTATTGGGAAAAAAAACATAAAGATACAAATCAAGCACCTTAATAACCACTATATAACAATTCACCACTATGACAATAGATTTTTTTCAAAAACATAAACTAATATTAATAAAAAGAAAATGAAACAAAGTAGGAGGGAGATTATTATGAGCCACAATTTTTTCTTATTTTACAAGAATTTTTTCTCATTTTTTTTATTTACCTTCCACAATTAACTCAAATTGTCATACATTCCCTTACATAAAAGAAGAAGAAGATATTTTGACCAAATTAGAACTCTCTACCTCCTCTATTATGAAAGTCTGCACAATTATTGATATAAAAAATATTTCAATTTTAATTCAATACAACTAAGTGAACTACCGACGGGATGCAATAAGTATGTGTTGCTAAATCACGTCGAAATTAGTGATTGTTATTTATTTTCGTTATTGATATTTTATGATATGAAAATAGTAGTGTTGTATGTGATAGGTGTTGATATATTTGATATAGCATAGACAATTTAGTATACACCAAATTTGGTTGGTGTATGTGTAAGTACGACGAAATTGATGATTTGTTAAGCTATGAATTTAAAAGATTTGATATTTTTTTCGTGCTTGTTATTTTGAAATCTGACCATATTAGTGTTGTATCTTATGGTGTAGTGAATTTAATTTTAGATATTTAGCTTCTTTATTTTGTGATAGATGTGTTGGTGTATTTGATATATTTTAGATATATACACCAACTTTGCTGGTGTATGTGTGTATATTTGTGGTATACATCATTATTGTTAAATAACGTGGTAATTTATAGTGTATGAGAAATTTGATTGAATTAAGGTGTATACATTGAGACCTTAAAATAACTATATTGTTTAAATTACTGATTAATTTATGTTGGTGAATTTCATACCAAAATAAAAACTAATTGTTATACTATCTCAATAGTTCGAAGTTATTTTGTATAGCAACATTATCACTGTTTAATATAAATGCATCATATTCACTACACCATCATATTCACCAATATATATATATATATATATATATATATATATATATATATATATATATATATATATATATAATATGTTTAGATATTTAGCTTCTTTTATTTTTGGTTGATAATATCTTGGCGTTAGTATATGCACATCATTCATGTACGATATAATTAATGTGTGATTTTTTCCTTTTAAAAATTAGTTTAATCAGATTATTATACCATAATATAATATTTTTTCTTTTTTACAATAGTAACTAAAAGGATAATATGATCGATATATAAATTAGTCTGCAGATACAAACATTTTTTTTATGATTTTATTTATATTGATACTTCATATGATGAAACATAAATTGGTATTGCCATTATCTCCAATTACTTATCCTTTTTTGAATTGATATACCTAATAAGAAAGCAATTATTGACTTAGTTATTTTACTATTTTATTCCTATTAATTATGATTAGATGGATTGAAAATTTAAGATTTTGAAAAAAAATTGTACCTATTTCAAAGTAATTAATTGAGGGTCATAATAGATAAATTTATTTTATTCTTTTTATTTATTAAAAAAGATAAATAATTAAAGACAACTAAAAAAAAATGAAATAAATAATTAAGTACGAAGGAAGAGGAAGTAATTCTTTAACAAAAGAATTGAAACGGAATTGGAGAGAGAGTGAGAAATTGCAAGAATAATTGTATCAAATAAGAAAAGTGGCTAGTCATAGGATTCCTATTAATTGGACAGTAAATTCTCTCCTAAAAAGTTAACACAAATTCAAAAAATCAACCAAAAAAAAGAAAGAAAGAAACATACATCCTCAAAAGAAGGGTCTTTCAAAAATAATGATATTCAAATATGACTGTTATTGAGAATATAAAAAAAACTGTATTATATTATGAGTCCCACAAGTAAGTTTTTTCCGTCCCACAATATTAGCACACTGACCCAAAAAATAGCAATTAAAAAATGTGTATTATTTTCAAAATCAGGTCCTTATAGTGTTGAAATTGAAAGGTATTATTGTCGAAATATTGATTTTAATTATGGTATAAAATTAACTTTCGATACAGGTTTGTGCCTTTCTAATAATATTAACGGATTTTTGTATAAAATGATACATATTAAGGTCTTTTGTTAGATTAAAATATCATATAATACTTTTGCTAAACTGGTAGGTTGAACACCAACTTCAAACCATAGCTTATGTCATATAATATACCATCTGTTAATTATTGTATTAATATATATTTATCCAATTAATAATTTTATAACACAGCAACGCCAATATTTTATCAATATCACCTTTCAGTTCCAACACTGAAATGAAGAACACCACATCTTAAAAAATATGAATTTTCAAAAATTTAAGGACTAAAAATTAAGTACAAAGATAAAAAAAAACATCAAATTTATCCAATTGTATAAATATAAAATTTTCTCCTTACCCTTCCTTGTAAACAAATTATGGGTAACAGAGATATATGTTTCATTATCACCGGTAGGATTTTTTTTTTCGGTATTCACTCACCAAAGATTTAGATAGTGAAAGCTTTCGATTCAAAATTTGATCTCAAATAAGCTTGTTAATATTCTATTTATATTCGTAATATATCAAAGAAACACATATAATTTTTAGATGACACTAAATAGCCAGAAATTTGTCCAGAAAATTTAAAAAAATTATAATATCTCTTATTAAACAATTTGTATTATAGTGAATGTCTAATTATGTGGAGTCCTTTTAGGATATGGTTAAGAATCCTACTTGGGGGCCAAGTAAGGTTTTCCCTATAAATAAAGGGTTTTCCTTAATTGTAAATAAGATTTGTGAAAGATCTATGAATCCTAAATACACTTCAAGAGAAATAAGAAGTCTTTTCTCTTTTCCCTACTTTCTTCTTCTTCTAAATTTATATAATTTCATAACACGTTATCAACACGATTGTTCTATTCTTAAAGAGTTGTGATAGAAGACGAGAAAAGTGCAAAAGAGATCTTGCATTATGCAAAAAGGTTGCAATAAGGTTCTTATATCTTCAAGGTATGATTTATCTTTATGTTATAATTATTTATATAACAAATCTGGAGGTACCATCTAATGTAAGTATTTAAAGAGACTTGTCGACTTTCTATACATTTAATTTAAACCGGTTGGGAAGAGAATTCCTTAATTTATTTTAATAATTAAATAAGCAGAATTTAGTGAAAGATATGTTTCAATCTCTACATGAGGTATGTGATCTATTAAACTATATCTATTAACTGCTAGTGTTGATTATAAGAAATCTTTAGTCTCAATTTTGTGTGTAATTATAATATATAAATATATTAATGATCATCAAAAGTGATAAAATTGTAATTATCTTCAAAAACTTGCGGTTGAACCTCATTGTGGGTAAGACAATTAATTTAAGTTATATCGCACCAAAAGAATAAGACGATGGATTTACGTCCAATCGCACCAAGAGGGTAAGACATCAGAAGTCTTGATGCTTTGTGATGAAAGATGTTGGATTCAAGTCCCTCATTGATTTATGGCATAAGACGTTGGGTTTTGAGTCTCAATGCACCATATTGATGATATTATGATGACTAAGGGAAATAATGAGTTTTTGATAAAATTAGTCATGAAATATATCTCGTTGAAGCAGATCTATTCCCGAAAGTGAATGTGGTTGTAGTGCATAATATGTCTGAAAGAAGACAAGTGATTGAATAATGCACATAAATATGGAATGAGGTACTAAAATTTATCATAAAAAATTGATAAGCTCACATGTTTGTGTTCCATTCATGAAGAATGAGAACTTCTGATAAATGCTAAAATATGGATCCATTCTCTAAAGGGAATGAAGTGTAAGGCACCATGCTAGTCATGAGAAAGATTGCGACATTGGTCAATGATGTGGTATCACCAAGAATGTCTCTAAGAAGACATGTATTATAGAAAAGTCTTATGTTTTATCTTCGGGCTTGTATTGGACAAGAATAAATGCAATTGAGGCACATTCTATGGTAAATAAGAAGTTTACTAATTTCAATACTTTCTTAGTTTGACACGATTGTCTGGGACATCGTTAGTCTATAATGTTTAGACGAATTATGAAAAATGAAAATGGACTTTCATGGAAGAACCTAAAAATTCTTTTAAATGGTGAGTTTTCTTGTAATGATTGTTAGCAAGGCAAGCTAATTGTGAGACCATCATAAACGAAAGTTGTGATTGAATTCTCTGCATTCTAGGAACATATACAAATATTTGTGGACCTAGTCATCCACCTAGTGGATTGTTTAGACATTTAATGGTCCTAATAAATGTTTCATTTCTATGGTTTCATGTGTGCCTATTATTATCTTGCAACTTGATGTTTCTAAAAATGTTGGCACAAATAATATAACATATGCACAATTTTCTTCAGATTAGTTCATTCAATGATGGGATCATGACTCACCTAAAGGGTGAAGTAATTGAAAAGAAATAAATCTGAAAATCACTCTTGGATTAATAAAATTGAAATTTACTCATATAATAGTAAATTAGAAATTTACTAAAGCAAAAGGCACATGACGTAGTAAACTTGGAGTTTATGAGTACTAATAATTTTATTAGTTGGCATGAATAATTTAGTCATCCCAAAGATATGCATACTGAGTAATGGACATACATTAAAAACTATAAGATTCTTCAAAAATTCTTTTGTTGTTTGTTCTCATGACAAGTTGATTGGATCAACTAATGTTGAGATTAAATCTCTAAATTCTGAAAAGTATAAAAGGTGAATATGGGTCCGTTTACCTATCATGTGATATGATAAAAAGATACATCTATAATATAATCACATTTATTTTTGTTGTCAACATGTAGTTTGACATTCAAAAAATTGTTTGTGCAAAAAGAATTGAGTTAAGAGCATAATTTCAAAATGTGTAATCAAGACAATTTATATTGATAATATTGATAAATACTCAAGATGATGTGACACTAAATGTCTCAAATAGTAAAATCATTGTTTATGAAAATTAAGCTTCATATGTTGGTATGAAATATGATATCGCATACAAAAGTAATTGTATGCATCAAACCAACAAATTATGATCAAATTTTCTTTCTGTTGATTTATGGTCAGGGACAAAATATTTTTCATCTGATTATTTTGGTATGTAGTATATGATCAACGAATATACAATGACGCACAAAAATAGATTCTCCAAAAGATTGAGATATATGTTAGTTTGGCTAACATAAAGGGGAGACTAGAAGCAACACAAGAGTTGTAAATATATCTATTGAATGTCCCTTAAGGATAAAGTCTATGACATGCATGAAGCGTGATGGACTAATCAATTCTAAATAAAATAATCCTTGAAAAAAGGGGAGGATCAAAGAATCAAAATGATCATAATAAGGAGACAATGCACTCTTGGAGAGCCTACGACATAACACTTTATGAAAACTTCATGAGAGGTGTAGCTACCTAACAATAATGAAGTGATGAGATCTCAATAAGTTTAGTCGTATTGTGAACTAATACAAAATGGTATATCGTTAACGATATCTTTGATACAATAACGCGCAATATTGTAAAAGATTATGAGAATATGAATTCTACATCTATTAAAGCATGCTTGTGTAGAAATAATTATCAAGTGAAAAGTGGAATGATGCATCTTGGTAAGCGTAAAGCTTATTTGACTTGCAATCTAGGCACTAAAAGATGTCATACATCTGATATTAAATGTTGTTACTTGACAAAATTGATATGAAAATATCGAATGAGTTCGAAATCTAAAGCATATACAAGTTTTTGAAAAACTTGTTTATCATCCTCATAAGGATTAAATAGATTCAAAATGGATAGAGCATATACAAGTATTATTATGCAAGTTGATGACTAGAATTGAAACTCTTGGCAATAGATTATTTGCTTAAAGAAGTTGAAGTAAGGAACTTGCAGAAATCTTTGACCCTGAAGGGAAGATTTATAAAAGCAGATAGAAGAAAACATATTTCGTCAAGGTTTTTCTACACTCATAAGCTCCCAAGAATGGTGATATCAACATATAAGAGGTCTGTTCAAGTAATACTATAGTTGATTTATTCACCATGTCTCTACCAACTACACATTTCAAAAAGATGGTACACAAGCTTGGAAAACAAAGATTCTAGTCTCTGAATTGATGTTGTCATAAGGAGGAGTTAATACGCGATGTATTCTTTTTTCCTCACAAGGTTTTGTCCCATTAGGTTTTCCTTGTAAGGTTTTTAATGAGGCATCCATAATGCGTATTATTAGATATGTGTACTCTTTTTCCTTCACTAGATTTTTTCCCACTGGTTTTATCTAGTAAGGTCTTAACGAGGCACATAATCTACTGACATTTGAGGGGGAGTGTTATAAACAATTTGTATTATAGTAAATATCTAATTATGTGGAGTCCTTTTAGGATATGGTTAGGAGTCCTACTTGGGGACCAAGTAAGGTTTTCCCTATAAATAAAGGGTTTTCCTTAATTGTAAATAAGATTTGTGAAAGATCTATGAATCCTAAATATACTTCAAGTGAAATAAGAAGTCTTTTCTCTTCTCCATACTTTCTTCTTCTTCTAAATTTATATAATTTCATAACAATATCTTTTTTTATTTGAAGTAATGATCTTTTTTCCTTTTTTTTTTAATGAAAATATATCAAAATTAAAAGGATAAAAATATGTAAAAAGATAAAATAACATAGATAAAATACCATAGAGGCAAAAATTTTTTTCATAACTTTATCTCAAATTATTGGCAATTTTGAAAAGAAAAAAAAAGGTTTGAAGACTAACCAAAATTCTTAATGAGAAAAGACGTAAACTTTTAAGGAGTATAATCCGTAGGAACACACACAATTTTCTTTATTTTTCGGTTAGAGATGATTTTGAAAAAAAAAATAAAAGAAAGACACAAATCAAACCCATTATCCAAAAAATATGAAGTGAATTTCTTACTCCTAGATAAAACAAAGGGATTAATCAGATTGAGGATATTTTAGACTTTTAATAGTGGATTCTTATGCTACGTGTAGCCTTTGATTAGTCACCACTCACCGCCTTCTCATTCTCTTTTTTTAATTCTTCAATAAAATTCTTGTCTATCAGTTGTTCAACGATGTTTACCTTCACCGGTGTGTGGCTTAGAGATTTTTTTTTTGGATTTGTCAATGTATCTTCTCTTTTTCAATTATCCTTTTCTCTCTGATTTCTTTCCTTCAACAATGGACAGTTGCTATCAAATTTCTAAATCAAGGGTTGTTTTTCCTTATTTATACTTGCCAGATAGTACTCTGTTTTAGATTTCGATAGATTATCTAGCAAGTTCATATTATGACTCTCTTTCATAATTGTGTCGACTTCTAGAACAAGAATTGTTTATTTCTTCTCTTGCGTGTTGAGATCTTCTTTTCATATTTTTCATTCTCTTTGCAGGTTTTCAAATTTTGCAGATAGTTGACAAAGTTTTGTATGTTTGTGAGATGCTGAAGATATGGATTTAAGCAGCAGTCCATCCATCCATCTACATCGTTTTTAGGTATAAAATTCGGCTTTAACTTTCAACTTTTGTCAAGTTTTTTTCCTTCCAACTATCTTTTCTTATTGCGCTCTATATATATTTTTATCCAGTTCTGGCACTTTCTTTTTCTTAATTATTTGATTATGACTAACAATCATTGAAGTGAAATATTCATCCAACATGTTTGATGATACGTCCGACTCATTTTATTTGGAGTTAATGTTCAAAAATTTTGTTTTGTAACAATGAAATTATACCGTAGATGATTCAAGTGTGACAATATTTGATAGAGGTTTCGACCTTCATGGAATTTGTTGGCACCATGAAAAGAGGTCAGTCAACTCACACTATAAATTGTACTAAATCTCTTACAATCAATCTCTTACTTCCTTCTCCCGACAATGTTGGCATGTTTAATATGTTATACAAGTATCTGTTAAGTATTTTTTTTTTAAATTTTTGTCCAACAATATTTTATTGTCTTGAGAAATAATAAAATATGTCTCTAAGGAGAATGTTTTCCATGAAAATGTTTTTCTGAAACACAAGTAAATTTTGGACTTATTTTATCATGTTTGATGGGTGAGCATTTTGTTGTAAAGAATGAAGCTTTTCAACATGTTTTCTCGACAAATTTTTCTGGTTGCGCCTATATGCACATTATTATGACATAAATCCGATGCAAACATTCTGAATGCAATACCTTTTGTTGGCATATGATGTATTAACATTTTCTCACGATTGATGAGCGGACAAGGAAGATGAAGGTGATGTCATGACAGGTTCCCTCCGGCATCTTCGGTTTCTACTCTAGAAAATTGAATCCGCAGAAACTGGTTGATAAACCGTGGTTTCACGGTATAATTAATACTTTTTCCTTAAGTTTAGTGTGTCCGAAAGTCTTTTTGTGATAGTATTTATATAAGTTTCTCTTTGTTTTGCAGGAAATCAGTCCAAAGCTGAATGCGGAGATTTTGAGGGAAGAAATGCAGAAGAGAACACCTACGGAGCTTATGACGGTCCGTCGTGCTTGTGACGGTCCGTAGGTGGCAGCGTAGAGAAGCTGCTGAAGGAAGATGGGGAAGTCTGACCAAGTGTGGGATTACGAAGCTTGTGACGGTCCGTCGTGGCTATGTCAGTCCGTCATGCAGATTCATCATGAAGTTCAGAGAAGTGATCCTAGTACCCAAATTCCAAGAGTTGAAGCATTTTGAAAGGAAGACCCTCGACGGACCGTTGTGCCTATGACGGTCCGTCATACTTGCCGTCGGGGGAATGAAGAGAGCAACAGAAGAAATTGCAGAAGTATGGGACGACGGAGGCCATGACGGTCCGTCGTGACCACGACGGTCCGTCGTGTGGTCCATCGACCCAGCCGCGTTTTGGCAGATTTCCAGCAAACAGAGTCCTTGTTTAATTAGGTTTTTTTATTTTTTTATAAATAGTTCGAAAAACCTAGTTTTTGAGGTTAGACTCTGTTAGATTAGACTCTGCTAGATTATACATCATATTATTAGACTTTGTGTATTAGTGTTAGATTTTGAGATTCTTACAAGTGACTTTTGGTGATTAATCAAGCAAATTTTCGGACTTTATTCTTTCTCATTGAAATAAGTACATGAATTCTTATTTAATATATTTGAATATTGTGTTTATGGCTATGAGTAACTAAAATCCATAACTAGGGTTGTGGGAACCATAGGCAAATAATGAGATAAACCCTAATTAAAAGAACAATTCTAGAATACTGTCTCGCATGTATTAATAATTCTTTCGTTTAGAAGTCTTTTTAACGGATGGCCAACGTTAGAACTCGCCTTAACTTGGCGGACCAAGGAGGTAGATAATAGGAAAAGAATTATTAACATAGATTTAGTGTATACTATCTAATAGGCTAGTATTGATTGGTACGAGGTAATAACTTAGTCAAATATCGAATACGATGCTTAATATGAGGTAAGGATAAGGGTTAGGATAGCAACACATGTAGACGGACCAAGGTGCGAAGTGAGATTTTTCTAGATGCCGGACCAAGGATTTAGAAATACATAACTTATCACTTTGCATGCAAGATACAGAATGAAAGAATTGTTATAGTTAGAGTTATCAAGTTATGAACCTGTGGGGAACACGTAACACCTAGTTACTTTGTAATTGATTAAAACCAAACATTAAAAGCTGTTAAGTGTCTCTTTCAAGTTCGTTGTTTATTTTCACTTATTTAGAGATAGAACCCCCTTTTATATTTCTACTTTCCAAGGAAGTTATTGACCAAACGATAGTAATAATAGGTTGAGGTAAGTCTAGACTATTTTCTCGTGGGAACGATCCCAACCTCACTAGTTGGGTTATTTACTTGACACGACGCTTTACTTCTCATTTGAGAGTAAGTTGAGCGTATCAAATTTGGCGCCTTGCCGGGGAGGGAATTTAGCTTTTAGATTAACTTGAACTTATTACTAAAGTTTAGTGATATTTCTTGATTTTACTTTGTTTGATTTCCTTTCAGAACTATCCTCCTTGTATGCCAAATACACGGAGAGGAAGAGAACCCTTGTTTCCATACGATCATGAGCTAGAGCGTACACTGCGCAATATGAATCGAAACTTGGGAATAAATGATGAGGATCCAAACCAGAACATCCCAGATCCAGTGGATGTTCATGGTCAGATGTTACCCGACGCTCCGGGTGAACATCAACAGAGGGGACAAAATCCCGCTTCATGGCCTCAAGCATACTACAGAGGGTATGATAACATAGCAGACTCGGATGGGCCACTTATCTTGCCCCCTCTACCCACAGGACACACTTTTGTGGTAACTAGTAGCCTTATGCAAATGCTCACTGCCAGAGGTTTATTTTCAGGGCTACCTTCTGAGGATCCACATACCCATATATCTAAGGTAAGGGCAGTGTGTAAAAGTTGTGTGGGGAGGCCTGATTTGGATCTAGATGTGATAGGGCTCAGAGTGTTTCCTCTCTCACTGACGGGAGAGGCTGCTATATGGTTCACTGAGCTCCCATACAACTCAATCTTTACTTGGAACCAGTTAAGGGATGTGCTCTTGGCACGCTACTATCCGGTCTCAAAGAAACTAAACCACAAAGACAGAGTGAACAACTTTGTGGCACTACTAGGAGAGTCAGTTAGTAGTCTTGGGATAGATTCACTCATTCTTGAGAAGTGTTCCAAATCACCGTATAGATGATGAGTCACTGAAGGAATACTTCTATCGGGGACAGGATGATAACAACAAAGCGGTATTGGACACTATAGCAGGTGGATCTTATGGAGAATGCTCTTATGCTGAGATCGCAGAAAAATTAGAGAAAATCTCCCGAAATAACAAAGCTTGGAGTACTAGGAAGTCCGATACAGGGAGAAACACTTTTGCAGTGCAGTCCACTCACAACCCAGCCACAAATGAGATTCGTGAAGAAATGGCTCAGATGAGAACTGAGCTTGGGTTGGTACTAAAACATGTCACTGGGGGTGCAGAAAAGGTAAATGCAGTCAACTACCTGGCTAAACCACCACCTCCAAACGATGAGTGTTATTATGCGGAGGACACTTATGCAGTAAATGAGCAGATGGGGGGTTTCAGACCAAGCGCCCAAGGCGCGAATCAGGATAATTGGTGTCAAGGTCAAGGGAACCAAGGTCGGAACAATGGTAATTACAACCGTGAGGGTCATTATGTCCGAGACGGTAACCGCAACAACAACTTCAACAGGGGTAACTACGGTAACAGAAATGATAGGAATGGGCCCTATATCCCTCCCCAAAATCGTGAAGTTACTCTCAGGGATGGTGGAGATAGTATGGCGCGAGTTGAGGATATGTTGCACAAAATGATGAGGAGATTCGATGCTAGTGATGAGAACATCAAAGAGTTAAGGGGTGACTTAGCTAGTATTGGGAAAAAAGTTGATACACATGCAATTTCGATTAAGCAGATTTAATTGCAAATGGCCCAATTATCTGCGACAGTAAACACACGGCAACCGGGCACTCTTCCTAGCAACACTGTCCAAAATCCAAAGAATGACGCGCACTGTATGGCAATCACTACTCGGGGTGGTAAGCAAACTATTGACCCACCTATGCCATCTACTGAGGAAAATGTGAGAAAGGATAATAATAATGTGAAAAAGGGTAATGGTGAAGCAGAGGAAAGTAATGGAAAAGATGCAGAATACCTATGAAGGTAATCCCCATGCCTAGGCCACCACCACCTTCCCCCAGAGATTAGTGAAAAAGACCGAGGATGGTAAATACCAGCGCTTCATAACATGTTGAAGCAGCTTTCTATCAATATCCCTTTGGTAGAAGCTCTAGAACAAATGCCGGTTATGCCAAATTATGAAAGATCTGGTCACCAAGAAAAGATCGGTCACTTTTGAGGATGATGATAGACTGCAGCATTGTAGTGGCTATTGCTACAAGATCCCTCGTACAAAATAAAGAAGATCCGGGTGCATTCACTATTCCTTGTACTGGTTGGGTCATTACATTTTGCGAAAGCATTATGTGATCTGGGGGCAAGCATAAATCTCATGCCCTCTCGATTTACAAAATTTGGGTTTGGGGATCCAAAACCCACTGCGATGCGGCTACTGATGGCTGATCGGACAGTGAAACGGCCCATAGGGATACTTCATGATGTGCTAGTAAAAGTGGAGTCATTCATCTTTCCGACTGATTTTGTTATTCTTGATTGTGAGGTTGATTTTGAATTGCCTATTATCCTTGGGAGGCCATTCCTAGCTACAGGTAGAGCCTTAGTTGATATGGAGAAGGGACAGATGACATTTCGATTGAATAATGAAGAAGCGACCTTCAACATTTGTAAGACCATGAGGCAGAGTGGTGAGCTCCAATCGGTATCTGCCATATCCCACAAGGAAGAGATGAAGAAGGAGTATGACCAAAAAACTGCAAAACAAGAGTGTATGTTGGAGACTTGGTGCTTGTAGACAGCTCTGGGTCACCTTGTCTTCCGGGCAAGCTCAAGTCCAAATGGACTGGACCTTACTTGATTACCCAAGTATTACCTCATGGAGCAGTGGTTAAAAGACAAGGAGGGAGTGTGGTTTAAAGAGGAATAGAGATAGAATAAACTCTATTTTGGGCATAAAGCATCGGGAAAGAAGCGATAGAGACATACCATCTTGATGAAGTTTGAGTAATCAAGGGTCCCCAGTCGTGCCGCGACATTAAATCAGGCGCTTGTTGGGAGGCAACCCAATACTTATCGTCTTTTTAGTAATGGTAGCCTTTTTCTATTAATGGATTTTAAATTTGCAGGCATATCACCAGGGAATTCTGCATAAAATTACTCTGCAGCAGTCACTGACGGACACATCGACGGACCGTTGCACCTGTGACGGACCGTCGTATACATCCGTCGTACCAGGTACGGTTTTCTGCTATTTTGAAATTAGGGCACACACGACGGAACCAACGACGGGTCGTCACAACTGCGACGGACCTTCATCGGGGAACCGTCGCGTGATTAATGAATTATACCCGACTCGACCCGACTCGACCCTTTTTCAAAATCTGACCGTTTAAACACCCCAACCCCTCATTTTCACCCCATTCATTCATTATTCCTCTCATCTCCCCTCTCTTTTCAACTTCCACATTTCCCCCTCACTGATCATTACCCCCACAATTCTCAAAAGCCTTAAAACTATCATCTACTAGTCGGAGCTGCTTCTGTAGGTGTCTACCCTGAATAAACTACGCACACCTGATTCTCACCTTGATGAGATATGTAGGCAACCTTCCTTGGGTTCGGTGATCCTTATTTCAAAATTACAAAATTCAAAAAATACCTTAATTATTATTTAAAAATTAAAAAATGAAATAATATGTGTATATATTAAAAAGGGAATTTGTC
>JAKWJD010001756.1:22191395-22218895 GCA_027705065.1 Solanum peruvianum | reverse complement strand
TTGTTATCTTCTTATTATTCTTTTTATTATTATTATTCTTCTTATTATTATTATTCTTTATTCTCATCATAATCATAATTATTCTTCTTATTCTATTGTTGTTCTTGTTATTCTTATTCTTCTTCCTCTTCTTCTGATTATTCTTCTTTCTTGTTATTCTTACTTCTTCTTCTTCTTCCTCTTATTCTTCTTACTTGTTCTTGTCTTGTTCTTGTTCTTCTTCTTCTTCTTCTTCTTCTTCTTCTTCTTGTTCTTGTTCTTGTTCTTGTTCTTGTTCTTCTTCCTTCTTCTTCTTCTTCTTCTTCTTGTTCTTCTCTTACTCCTCTTCTTCTTCTTCTTCCTTCTTCTTCTTCTTCTTCTTGTTCTTCTTCCTCCCCTATTATTCTTCTTCTTCTTCTTGTTCTTCCTCTTCTTCTTCTCTTCTTTCTTCTTATTCTTCTTCTTCTTCTCTTCTTCTTATTCTTCTTCTTCTTCTTCTTCTTTTTATACGATTATTATATTATTATTCTTCCTACTACTCTACTCTCTACTCTTATTCTTCTTATTATTCTTATTATTCTATTCTTATTATTATTATTACTCTTATTCTTATTTTATTATTATTATTCTTATTACTATTATTCTTATTATTCCTTTATTCGTATTATTATTATTATTATTATTCTTATTCTTATTCTTTACTACTACTACTACACTATTATTATTATTATTATTCTTATTATTCTTCTTCTTCTTATTCTTCTTATTCTCCTTCTTCTTCTTCTTATGATTATATGCTTATTATTTTGTTTTATTATTATTATTCTTCTTATTATTATTTTATTATTCTTTACTGCAGTATTTCTCCTTTCAGGCCATGAATAGTATTTTCGCTTTCACATCCTTGGCTACTTTGAACTATTCCTCCTTCAGGCTGAAGATCGCAACCTTCACTTCTAACTATTTATGAAGTTTTAAGAAAAATGGTATAAAAACTGACTTTTATTTCATATTAAATAATTATACTTACAAACTATAAGTACATATCTAGTACAACATTAAAAGAATTACTTTGTAACTGTAGGGATCATATCATATCATGTTCTACATAATGCTTTGCATAATTATATCATGTTAGTGGCATAAATAAGTATAGAAATGAAATTTATACAATCATCTTTACATAGCGTAAGAAAAAGAGCTTGGAAACATAAACAAGCAATATTTCATATGAAAAAATCAATTTCCGAAATGGAAAAAGTTTATTTACATACTAGTCATAAGTATGATAATATAATACTATTCATATATGAAATGAAAATGTATAGAATACAAGAATACTTTGAGTATAAGAATGCCTTAATGATTTTAAAAAATCATGTACTTTTACTGCATAAAACAGTTTGCAGTTTTTACCCTGTTAAAATTAACAGCAACTGTTTTTACCCTGTTAAAATTAACAGCAATAATCAAATGGTTTGCAGTTTTTACCCTGTTAAAATTTGTCGTTAATTTTAACAGGGTAAAAACTGTGTAAAAACTGTTGTGTTAATTTTAACAGGGTAAAAACTGCAAACTGTTTTTACACAGTTTTTACCCTATTAAAATTAACAGCAATAATCAAATGGTATCAGAGCGTAGTAACTAACCTATGGACATTAATAATATAAAACCTTTTTGGTATGCAGAAATTGACATACTTGTATCAATTTTACTCTAGAGGACAGGGTTCCGGAGGTTACTCAGGTCGACCAATTCAGTCTTCACTACAGACTGTAGTTGGGGGTCCACCTCAGACCGGTCAACACTTCTCTGAGAGACCTATGCTTGACTCTAGAGAGTGTTATGGATGTGGGGAGACTGGACATATTAGGAGGAATTGTCCAAAGCAGAATTATAGACCCCCGATAGCTAGAGGTAGAGGTGGTCATGGTAGAGGCCGTTATTCTGGAGGACGTGGCGGTCGAGGTAATGGTGGTCACCAAAACGTCCGGGGTGATGGGCAAAATGGAGCCACTACATCACAACATGGTAGGGGCAACAGACAGACAGGCGATAGGGCCCATTGTTACGCTTTCCCTGGGAGATCTAAAGCGGAGGCATCTGATGTTGTTATCATAGGTAATCTTTTGATTTGTGATTGCATGTCTTCTGTATTGTTTGATCCTGGATCCACATTTTCTTATGTATCTTCCTCATTTGCTAATGATCTAAATTTACATTGTGAATTACTTGACATACCTATTCGTGTTTCTACTCCGGTGGGCGAGTCTGTGATGGTTGAAAAGGTATATAGGTTTTGTTTGGTGAATTTTGTGGGGAGTAACACTTATGTAGATTTGGTTATCTTAGAAATGGTTGACTTTGATGTAATTCTGGGTATGACTTGGCTTTCTCCGAATTTTGTGATCTTGGATTGTAATGCTAAGACTGTGACGTTAGCCAAGCCTGGGACAAATCCGTTAGTGTGGGAGGGTGACTACACTTCCAATCCGGTGCGTATCATCTCCTTTCTTCGTGCTAAGAAAATGGTTAGTAAAGGGTGTTTAGCTTTCTTGGCACATCTCAAGGATGACACTACCCAAGTACCTTCGATTGAGTCGGTTTCGGTAGTCCGTGAGTTTTTGGATGTGTTCCCTGCAAATCTTCCTGGTATGCCACCGGATAGGGATATTGACTTCTGTATTGATCTCGAACCGGTTACTCGCCCCATTTCTATACCCCCTTATAGAATGGCTCCCGCGGAGTTAAGAGAGTCAAGCACAACTTCAAGAGTTTTGAGCAAGGCTTCATTAGACCAAGTGCATCTCCTTGGCTGATCCGATTTTGTTTGTGAAGAAGAAGGATGGGAGTTTTCGGATGTGCATAGACTATAGACAACTGAACAAGGTAACTATTAAGAACAAGTATCCTCTTCCCCGCATTGATGATCCTCTTCCCCGCATTGATGACTTGTTCGATCAGTTACAAGGTGCTTGTGTCTTCTCTAAAATTGACTTGAGATCCGGTTATCATCAACTGAAAATACGGGCAACGGATGTGCCAAAGACTGCTTTTCGAACTAGGTATGGGCACTACGAATTTGTGGTAATGTCGTTTGGTCTTACTAATGCCCCTGCTGCTTTCATGAGCTTGATAAATGAGATTTTTAAGCCAAATCTGGATCTCTTTGTGATCGTATTTATTGATGATATACTGATACACTCGAAGAGTAAGAAGGAACATGAGGAGCATTTGAGAATGGTGTTAGAGTTACTGAGGAAGAAGAAACTTTATGCCAAATTTTCCAAGTGTGAGTTTTGGCTAGATTCAGTGTCCTTCTTGGGACACGTGGTTTCTAAGGATGGAGTGATGGTGGATCCATCTAAGATTGAGAGACAGTGAAGAATTGGATGAGACCTACAACGTGTCAGAAATAAGGAGTTTTGTTGGTTTAGCTAGCTACTACCACCGCCGATTTGTCAAGGATTCTCTTCTATTGCTTCCCAATAACGAACTTGACTAAGCAGAATGTTCCATTTGGTTAGGTCGGATGAGTGTGAGGAAAGCTTCAGAAACTCAAGACCTTGTTGACTACTGCACCAATTCTACCTTGCCAGTAGAGGGTAAGAACTTCATTGTTTATTGTGATGCATCCTATTCTGGGTTGGGTGCAGTGCTAATGCAAGAGAAGAATGTGATTGCTTATGCTTCGAGGCAATTAAAGGTTCATGAACGTAACTATCCGACCCATGATTTGGAGTTGGCCGCGGTAGTATTTGCACTAAAGCAATGGAGACACTATTTGTATGGGGTTAAATGTGAAGTCTATACGGACCATCGTAGCCTACAGTACGTCTTTACTTAAAAAGATTTGAACTTGAGACAGAGGAGATGGATGGAACTACTGAAAGACTACGACATCACTATCTTGTATCATCCGGGAAAAGCAAATGTTGTGGCGGATTCTTTAAGTAGAAAGGCCGGAAGCATGGGATGATTAGCTCATTTGCAAGTTTCTAGACGCCCATTGGCTAGACAGGTTCAGATTCTGGCTAATGACCTTATGAGGTTAGAAATAAATGAGAAGGGAGGATTGTTAGCTTGTGTAGAGGCAAGATCTTCTTTTCTTGACAAGATCAAGGGAAAACAGTTTGATGATGAGAAACTAGGTCGAATTCGAGATAAAGTGTTGCAAGGAGAGGCTAAAGAAGCAACAATTGATGAGGAAGGTGTTTTGAGAATTAAGGGAAGGGTATGTGTACCCCGCGTCGATGATTTGATCACCACTATTCTGACAGAGGCTCATAGTTCCGGATATTCTATACATCCTGGTGCAACCAAGATATACCGTGACCTAAAGCAACACTTTTGGTGGAGTAGAATGAAGCGTGACATTGTGGATTTTGTTGCCAAATGCCAAAATTGTCAACAAGTAAAGTATGAACACCAGAGGCCCGGAGGAACACTTCAGAGAATGCCCATTCCTGAACGGAAGTGGGAGAGAATTGCAATGGACTTCGTGGTTGGTCTTCCAAGGACATTGGGTAAGTTTGATTCCATTTGGGTAATTGTGGACAGATTGACTAAGTCTGCTCATTTCATTCCGGTCAAGGTGACTTACAATGCAGAGAAGTTAGCCAAATCTACATCTCAGAAATTGTTCGACTGCATGGAGTTCCACTCTCCATTATATCAAATAGAGGTATGCAGTTTACTTCTAAGTTTTGGAGAACATTGCATGCGCAATTAGGTACTAGGTTGGACCTTAGTACTGCGTTTCACCCTCAGACGGATGGTCAGTCTGAGCGAACGATTCAAGTATTGGAGGATATGCTTCGTGCATGTGTGATAGAATTCGGGGGCCATTGGGATAGCTTCTTACCTTTGGCAGAGTTTTCATACAATAATAGCTATCACTCCAGTATTGACATGGCTCCATTTGAAGCATTGTATGGGAGGAGGTGTAGATCTCCCATTGGTTGGTTCGATGCATTTGAGGTGAGACCTTGGGGTACTGACCTCTTGAGGGATTCGTTAGATAAGGTTAAGTGCATTCAAGGAAAGCTTCTAGCGGCTCAAAGTAGGCAAAAAGAATATGCAGATAGAAAGGTTAGAGACTTGGAGTTCATGGAGGGTGAACAAGTCTTGCTGAAGGTTTCGCCCATGAAAGGGGTGATGCGGTTTGGTAAAAGAGGTAAGCTTAGTCCAAGGTATATTGGGCCATTTGAAGTACTTAAGCGAGTAGGGGAGGTGGCTTACGAATTAGCCTTGCCTCCAGGGCTGTCCGTAGTGCATCCGGTATTTCATGTGTCTATGTTGAAAAGATACCATGGGGATGGAAACTACATTATCCGTTGGGACTCAGTTTTGCTTGATGAGAATTTGTCTTATGAGGAGGAGCCTGTTGCTATTCTAGATAGAGAAATTCGCAAGTTAAGGTCGAGGGAGATTGCATCCATCAAGGTGCAATGGAAGAATCGGCCGGTTGAAGAAGCCACTTGGGAGAAGGAGGCTGACATGCAAGAAAGATACCCACATCTGTTCACAGATTAAGGTACTACTTCTCGCCCTTGTTTTTCTTCTTGTGATCGTTCGAGGACGAACGATGGGTAAATTGGTATCTATTGTAACAACCTGTTTAGTCGTTTTGAGCAGCAGATTTTATTTCTGGAAAATTGGCTGAGACGACGGACCCCACGACGGACCGTCATGGGCACGACGGGCCGTCGCAGGGTCTCGTCTCAAAACAACTAGAAATTCTGAAATTGGGTACTGAAAATCGACTCTCTGAACTTCGTGACGGACTTGCAGGACGGACCGTCACAGGCGTGACGGACCGTCACAGACCCTTGGTGGAAATTTGGGTCTCTGAACCTTGCGACGACCTGCAGGACGGACCGTCGCAGGCACGACGGCCCGTCACAAGTTGCGTAATCCCAGTCTGGGTTGGATTTCTTTACACATTTTAAGGGACGTTATGGACTATTCCTACCTTAATTATAAAGTTAGAGGGTTTAGGTTAATAAGTCTAATTACTTGGGGGTTAAAAGAGGAACCTTAAGTTAATTAGTGGGTTTTATTGCCATCTTTCATACTTAATTATATGCTAATTAGGGTAAAAGAAAGAGGGTTTGAATAAGAAAACTAGAAAGAA
Source organism: Solanum peruvianum (assembly GCA_027705065.1). Classification (NCBI taxonomy): domain Eukaryota; kingdom Viridiplantae; phylum Streptophyta; class Magnoliopsida; order Solanales; family Solanaceae; genus Solanum; species Solanum peruvianum. Next base: position 22,212,780 of record JAKWJD010001756.1, on the reverse strand, counting down.
CAAAGAGAAGAGGGAGAATTGATCGAGAAAGGAAACACAAAGCTTGGGAATTGCTTGTTGATCACTAATCTTCGGTGGAGGTAGGTTATGGTTTCTTTTACGATATTCGTAGTAAACTCTTAATAGCGAATGATATGTATTGATAGTATTGTAAACCCTGCTATGTGCTTAATTGTATGCTTGCATGAATGTGATTATATAATTGTGATTATATGAGCATGATGAAGTTATTGAATCCCAAATCTTGAAAAACCCTAATCTCTTTGTTAATGATAATGCCTTGGTATGAGAGAAGGCTTGATGAACTAAAAGTAATGAGATTGATGATGCCTTAGTATGAGAAAAGGCTTGATGAACTAAAGTAATGAGAATGATGATGCCTTGGTATAAGAGAAGGCTTGATGAATTGATAGAATGAGATTAGTGGATCGGAGTGTCACGTTCCGACACACAGAATTAAGGGATCGGGTGTCACGAACCGACACGTAGTATTAGGGGGACCGAGTGTCACGAACCGACACGTAGATTTAGGGGATCGGGTGTCACAAACCGACACGTAGATTTAGGGGATCGGGTGTCACGAACCGACACGTAGATTTAGGGGATCGGGTGTCACGAACCGACACGTAGATTTAGGGGATCGGAGTGTCACGTTCCGACACATAGTAGTAGGGGATCGGAGTGTCACGTACCGACACAAGAGAAATAAAGATAATGAATCTTGAACGATGCTAATATACTCAATCTAATGAACATAATTCCTAAATGAGTATGGTATCGAGGCTTGAGTCCTCATGTGTGAACTTGACGGTAATTGTTAAGGATGTAGTACTTGTTGTTGCTATATGTTGAGTATCATAGTTGATTTTATGATATTACTTGGTATATGCTGTTTTCTATTTTGAGTTGGCCGATGATATCTACTCAGTACCCGTGTTTTGTACTGACCCCCTACTTTTATGTTTTCTTCTTTGTATTTGTGGAGTGCAGCAAACGTGCCGTCGTCTTCGACTCAACAGTAATTCAAGCCAGTCTTTACTACATCGGAAATTCAGGGTGCGCTAATGCTTCTAGCTTGGACTGGATCTTCTTCTTCAAGCCTTGATGCCTTGAACTTCCGGCATGGACTAGCTTCTTATGTATTTTTAGCTTCTTAGACATTTTTAGTTAGTAATTTGATCATAGATGTTCTTGTGGTGATGACTTCCAGATTTTGGGGAATATAGATGTTGAATATTAATAGTTATTGAATTGGTTTTTAATAATGAGTTTAAAGTCTTCCGCCTCATTACTTTCTGTCGATATTATATTGAAATGATAAGGGTTAGATTGGTTGGTTCGCTCACATAAGAGGGTAAATGTGGTGCCAGTCGCGCTCGGTTTTTGGGTCGTGACATGATACCTTAGAAGGATTAAAAAATTCTCTACAAGAAGCTATAAATAATCTTAAGCAATATATTGCAAATGAATTCTTTGGAGGACAAGGAAATATAAAAGAAAACAAAGAAATGATAAAAAATATTGCAAAAGAAAAGTTAGAAAAATTACATATATGTAAAATGAGTTATATTCGAGAATACACTTGTGAATTCGAAGAATATTATTACAAAATATTTGATAGCGGTAAGGAAATGTTGCCTTATTTGAAAAAATATTATCAAAAATTACCAGGCTTCTGGGCTAAGTATTTTAGAGAAGAATATGAAAAAGAAAATATGAAAGGAGATACTCTTGGACAAAGAATAAATTTCCTAAATAATAGATTGGGGCAATTATGTATGTCTCATAATATGCAAAGAAAAGCTAAAAGAATTAATACACAAATTTATTGTAAGGATACCCAAGCATCTACTCAATGGGGATGTGAGGATAGACCATACAAAAGGAAGAAGCAACTCAAAAAAGGGTTAATTAAAAAGAAAAATTTCACTAAACAAAGATATATACCAAAGAAAAAATATTATAAAAAGAAAAGAGAATTTACAAAAACAAAAAATAAATGTAAATGTTACAATTGTGGAGAAGGACATAAAAGCTACGAATGTAACAAAAGAAGAGTAAAAGTCTAAAAAATAGGTAGATTAGAAATAGATTCAGACTTAGAATCTATAAAATCTATAGAAAGTGATGATTTCTTTGAAGAAATCTATGAAGAATGTTCAACTAGTTCAGAAGAATCAGATTAGATGAATAAAGAAATACAGGAAAAAAAAGATTCTGTACAAATACTAGAAACAGAACAAGATCATCAGGATTATGCTTTAAAGGCAACTTTTGATGGAGAAACTTTTAAGAAAATCTAAGGATTAAAATTAAATCTCAAAGTAGAAGATAATTTACTAAGCAGAATGCAAAGGATATTTTACAAGAGATAAAATCTCTTATCATGAATATCAAGAAAAATGTAATAGAAATTACCCAAACAACAGGAAAACATAAGCTAAATTTATTAACAAAAACAATGATAAATCAAATATTAAGAAAAATTCCTGAAAGAAAAAGGAAGAAAATGAATTACGTTCATTTAGGCGAAATTCAAATATTGGTTAAATCAACTTTTAAACAAGGAATAAATTGTCCAATAGTGATAAATTTATCAGATGAAAGATTTATGAACGCAAGAGAAGGAAATCTTGGTATCGTGGAAGGAAATTTAGCATATACTAAGCTTCTATTTCACATATTATCCAAGATATTGTATATCACTCAAAGATGCTGATTTTAATGACGCATTGAGTTTACATTTTCAGATCAAAAGGAATGATCTATTTAAACCAGGTAATCATATAATGAGTATATATTACCTAGCATTATACACAGTTACAAACTCAAATTATGGAAATGTGTATAAAAATAAAGAATTAATTGAAATAGATCAAGAATGTGCAGGAATTGCTAGAATTGTTGAAGCAGAAATTCAACAAGCACAAATTCCAGACGAATACGAAATTCGATTTGAAAAACACATGAAATAGGAAGTACTAGTAATCCTAGGCTTTCAATAGAATATGGAAGAAATTCTATTAGAAAAAGTTCATCTAAAAGATATTCTTTAAAAAATGAATCTTCAAACATATTGAAGATAAAAGGAAGAATTTTCAATGGATTAGAATGGAAAAATCAAGATATCCTTATACAAACAGGAGCAACTGCTAATCACATAAAAGAATATCTTATAAATGGGTTAAAAGTTTATGAAGGAGAACAATATATTTACAAAACCTTTGAAGGTAATAATTTTAGTTGTAAAAATATGGTAGATATACCTATACAACTAGATACAATAAGGATAACAGTTCCTTGTTATATCATAAATCATGAAAGTAATCAAGAAATAATCTTGGGAAATCTATTTCTAAATGATTTAGAAGACTATAATATTGAAAAAGATGGGATAGAAATGATATATAAAAACGAAACTTGTTTCTTACCAAAAATATAAATGCCAAAAGAAACAATTTTTAAAGTTTCTGTTTTTATAGAAATAACAATCTATGATACAAAATTAACAACCTGTTGTCAAATAGATAACGGATCAGAAGCAAGTCTAGCAAAGTCTTTTTTAATAAAAGATTGGGACTTAAATAAAAATAATATCTCCATGATAGTTGATGCTGTTAAAATTAACAGGGTAAAGACTGCTAAATAATTTAAGCAGTGAAAAGTATATGATTTTTTAAAATCATTAAATCATTCTTATACTCAAAGTATTCTTGAATTCTATACATTTTCATTTCGTAAATGTATAGAATTATATTATCATACTTATGACTAGTATGTAAATAAACTTTTTCCATTTCGGAAATTGATTTTTTCATGTGATACATAGCTTGCTTATGTTTTCAAGCTCTTTTTCTTACACTATGTAAATGTGGTTGTATAAATTTCATTTTTATATTTATTTATGCAAACAACATGATATACTTATGCAAAACATTGTAAAATATGATATGATTTTTAATCCCTACAGGTACTAAGTAATTTCTTTTAATGTTTAATTAAGATAACAACATATAACATGTTAGTAAGATTATAAGATATGTAATAAAAGTGTATTTTTATACCTTTCTTCTTCTTGTTGATAAAGTCTTTATCAATGCCGCAACATTTCTCCTTTCCGGCTATGAATAGTATTTTCGCCTTCACTCCTTCGGCTACTTTGAACTATTCCTCCTTTAGGCTGAAGATCGCAACCTTCACTTTGGACTATTTATTAAGTTTGAAGAAAATAGATATACAAACTGACTTTTATTTCATATATAATAATCTCAAATACATATTATAAGTATATATCTTAATACAACATTAATAGAAATACCTTTCCCTAACGAGAGAAGTTACTTACTCACTCATATTTCTCACTTTTAAATTCTTTCTAAACTTAGCCAACTCTATTCGACTCTGACTATACATCTGAAATTCCTCTCCTTTTATAGATATCAGGAGGGATCTATTTACAAAATACTTTTATTTAAAGGGCTTCCTTTAAATATTACATTTTATCTATTGTCTCTTTTGAGTCAAAAGATTCCTTGCTGATAACTCTGCTTTATGTCACTGGCGCTACTTTTTGTTACTGGCCGACATGATTTTTTATATAGAAAAGCATCTTCTTTTTCTTTATGTCCTTTTCTTGTTTTCTTGACGTAAGTGCTTACGTTTTGTTTATGATTACGTAAGTGCTTACGTTCTTCATCTTCTTCATCGATCTTCTTCATCTTTATCGATCATGGTTGTGTTCTAGCATCTTGCATGCTAATTTCCAGGTCTCTTCTGTTGCTCCTAATCTGTGGAGCTCAATATCTAGGATTCTTTCTTTGAGTATTTCTAACTCTGATTTCGATCTTCCTTTGGTGATTAGAACCCAATCAGTGTCTTGATCTATCACCCTGAAATCTTCTCTGTAAAATCTATTTAGAATTGCATATAAGGCTTTTATCTCTAATGCTCTTCTAGATTGTATCCATTTCTTGTTAAGATAAGGAATTTTTTTGTCTACTCCTGTAGCCTTAACATTAAATTTTTTTATTTTTTCAACTGATATGTAGTTGAGTGTAGGATAGTATGATTGCGAATCTTGGCACTCCATTGAAATGCTGTAGAATCTGCAATATACTCCATTGCCTTGGCTGAAATCTTTGATTGTTTTGTACAATCTTGTTGGTAGTTGAGATATTTCTTTTAGATCTGGACCTGTATATATTCGATCCAAATATCCGAACTCGAACAATTGAGCTGTAAAGCTCGGTATTCCATTTTGAAATATAGATATTCTAGGAAACAAGCTAGTTGTTCCTAAAACACCATACGTTTCTCCACTTTGTTCTGGTAGATTGTATATGTATCGAGTGAAAATTAGATATTCTTCCTCTTTCGGATGTTGTTTTCCCTGAAAAGAAGAAAAAACTTTTGCTCCAGATGATACTGGGTTAGTCTTATTTTCTGGTTTTTCAGATATTATTTTTTCAGCCTTGACTATGATGAGCTTGAAGCTTCATTTGCGCGGCTTTCTGTTTCATCTTTTTTGGATGAAGATGGCATATCCGTGCATACCTTTGAGATGTTTTTGGCACTAGGTGCTAGTGGGACATCTCCTACCACTTTGTTGGGATTAATACTCCCTTTCAGATTTGAATTCTGTATTGGACGTAAAAACAAACGTTCACAGAGAATTAGAAATTCTCTCATATTGTCAGCTTGATCTATACTGAGCTGGTTTATTTCGAATTGTAACATTCGAGATTGTTCAGATAATTTTGAGAGTTCATGTCTTATCTTGAACCATTTTTGTCCTTTTTCATCGATGGACTCATCTACCTTCTTCATTTTTTCATATATCCTGTTTACCAGGATTTTTGTCTGATTGTCCATATTAGACGTTTCTTGATATAAAATCTGCAAGAAAATTGTCATTTACTTTTATATATTCAATTGAGAAAGTATAAAACGATAGTAATGCTTTCCATCTATGAAGTCTCCAGTACTGTGGTTCAGAAGGCAATCTATTATTTATTAGTCCTGCAACTTGAGTATTATCAGTTCTAATAATGAATTGTTTTGGTAAGAGAAATGTAGAAAATTTTCTAATTCCCTTAACAATCGCTAATAATTCTTTTTCGTTAGTCGAATATCTTGTTTCTGCATCGTTGAATGTACCACTCGTGTACCTGCAGATTTCATTTAAGTTTGTTTGCAAATCGCTCCCCAATGATAATCCGATGCATCTGTTTGTAGAATTAGATTATCACTATCTTCTGGTAGTCTTAACTTGGATAGTTTTGCACATTCTTCTTTTAGATTTTTTATACACTTGGTGTGTTCTTCTGTCCAACCAAGTCTATTGGTTTTTCTTATTAACTTTTGAAGCATATTTCTTTTCTTTGCTAAATCCTGAATAAATTCTCCTACATAGTTTAAACATCCCAGAAATCTTTGGATTTCTTGTTTTGTTGTCAGTTTATCAGGGAATTCTATGATCTTTTTAGCAATGTGTGATTGGAGTTCTATTCCATTTTTTGAAATAATCATTCCTAAGAATTCTATTTCGTTTTTGTTTATCTCAGCCTTTTTCTGACTTAGAATTATTCCATTTTTTAAACATTTTTTTGAAATTTTTTTCAAATGTTTTAAATGATCTTTATATGTTTTTGAGCATATTAATATATCATCTATATAAACTATTAAATAGTTATCTTCTGAGAAGATTTTGTCCATTCTTCTTTGAAATATTTGTGGTGCGTTTTCTAATCCAAAAGACATTACTAACCACTCATAATGTCCATTAGGAGTACTAAATGCAATTAATTTAACTGAATTTTTTTCTAATTTAATTTGCCAAAATCCACTTTTACAGTCAAATTTTGAAAAATATGTTTTTCCTTTAGCAAAGTTAATTAGATTGTTTTTATTTGGAATAAAATATCCATCAAATAAGCAATTTTTATTTAATTATTTATAGTTTATTACCATTCGTGCTTTTGCTCTTTTTAATTCAGCATGATTTCTTACCATCAATGATGGACTACAATGAGGACTTTTACTCATTCTTATGAGTTTTAAATTGAGTAACTCTTTAATTTGGACTTTAAATTCCAATTTATCTTCTTCGTTGTATAACATAGGTCTTGCCCTAATTATTATGTTTGGATCTTTTAAGGTTAAGATTGCTCTTTCATGGCTTTGTTCCCATTTTTCTAATGGATTTTCTCCATATGATTTTTGTAAATTTTTCTTCATTTTTTTTTCTAAATTAAGACATTTACAAGTAATTTTTCTTAAATTATCTAAATATTTTCTTTTATATTTTTCTTTATCTTTTTCAAGATTATAAACATTTTGTATTCTCGGGACTTTGATATAATGTCCACAAGGTGTTTTTAAATTTATCAGATACAACGTTTGTTGATAATTTTGAAATTGTTGTATAAAATCATTTCCTAACAATAAATCTGTTTCCAGTTTATCATAAGCAAATAATTTATTGATTGAAACAATTTTTTCTCCTAAAATTATTTCTACTTTTTCTTTAGATTTTGATAATTTTTCTTTATCTCCTGTGATTCCTATTATAGAGATATTATTTTTATTTAAGTCCCAATCTTTTATTAAGAAAGATTTTGCTAGACTTGCTTCTGATCCGTTATCTATTTGACAACGTCAATTTTGTATCATAGATTGTTATTTCTATAAAAACAGAAACTTTAAAATTGTTTCTTTCGGCATTTATATTTTTGATAAGAAACAAGTTTCGTTTTTATATATCATTTCTATCCCATCTTTTACGATGTTATAATCTTCTAAATCATTTAGAAATAAATTTCCTAAGATTATTTCTTGATTACTTTCATGATTTATAATATAACAGGGAACTGTTATTCTTATTGTATCTAGTTGTATAGGTAAGTCTACCATATTTTTACAACTAAAATTATTACCTTCAAAGGTTTTGTAAACATATTGTTATCTTTCATAAATTGTTAATCCATTTATAAGATATTCTTTTATGTGATTAGCAGTTGCTCCTGTTTGTATCAGTATATCCTGATTTTTCCATTCTAATCCATTGAAAATTCTTCTTCTTATTTCAATATATTTGAAGATTCATCTTTTAGGAAATATCTATTAGATATACTTTTTCTAATAGAATTTCTTCTATATTCTAATGAAAGCCTAGGATTACTAGTACTTCCTATTTCATGTGTTTTTCCAAATCGAATTTCATATTCGTCTGGAATTTGTGCTTGTTGAATTTCTGCTTCAATTATTCTAGCAATTCCTGCACATTCTTGATCTATTTCAATTGATTCTTTATTTTTATACACATTTCCATAATTTGAATTTGTAACTGTGTATAATGCTTGGTAATATATACTCATTATATGATTACCTGGTTTAAATAGATCATTCCTCTTGATCTGAAAATGTAGACTGAATGCGTCATTAAAATCAGCATCTTTTAGTGATATACAATATCTTAGATAATACGTGAATAAAAAAGCTTAGTATATGCTAAATTTCCTTCCACTATACAAAGATTTCCTTCTCTTGCGTTCATAATTCTTTCGTCTGATAAATTATCACTATTGGACAATTTATTCCTTCTTTAAATGTTGATTTAACTAATAATTGAATTCCGCCTAAATGAACGTAATTCATTTTCTTCCTTTTTCTTTCAGGAATTTTTCTTAAAATTTGATTTATCATTGTTTTTGTTAATAAGTTTAACTTATGTTTTCCTGTTGTTTGGGTAATTTCTATTACCTTTTCTACTTCTTGGTATTCATAATTAGAGATTTTATCGCTTGTAAAAATCCTTTGCATTCTACTTAGTAGATTATCTTCTACTTTAAGATTTTATTTTAATCCTTGGATTTTCTTAAAAGTTTCTCCATCAAAAGTTGCCTTTAAGGCATAACCCTGATGATCTTCTTCCTTTTCTAATATTTGTACGGAATCTTCTTTTTCTTTTATTTCTTTATTCATTTAATCAGATTCTTCTGAACTAGTTGAATATTTCTCATAGATTTCTTCAAAGAAATCATTACTTTCTATAGATTTTATAGATTCTAAGTCTAAATCAATTTCTATTCTATCTATTTTTGAGATTTTTACTCTTTTCTTGTTACATTCGTAACTTTTATGTCCTTCTTCTCCACAGTTGTAACATTTACATTTACTTTTAGTTTTTGTAAATTCTCTTTTCTTTTTATAATATCTTTTCTTTGGTATATATTTTTGTTTAGAGAAATTTTTTCTTTTTATTAACCCTTTTTTGAGTTGTTTCTTCCTCTTGTATGGTCTATCCTCACATCCCCATTGAGTAGATGCTTGTGTATCTTTACAATAAATTTGTGTATTAATTCTTTTAGCTTTTCTTTGCATATTATGTGACATACATAATTGCCCTAATCTATTATTTAGGAAACTTATTCTTTGTCCAAGAGTATCTCCTTTCATATTTTCTTTTTCATATTCTTCTCTAAAATATTTAGCCCAAAAGCCTGGTAATTTTTGATAGTATTTTTCCAAATAAGGTAACATTTCCTTACCGCTATCAAATATTTTATAATAATATTCTTCGAACTCACAAGTGTATTCTCGAATATAACTCATGAAACATATTTGTAATTTTCTAACTTTTCTTTTGCAATATTTTTTATCATTTCTTTGTTTTCTTTTACATTTCCTTGTCCTCCAAAGAATTCATTTGCAATATATTGCTTAAGATTGTTTATACCTTCTTGTAGGGAATTTTTTAATCCTTCTAAGGTATCATTTTTAATTATGTTTTCTGCATCTTCAGTTAATCCTGAAAACCAATCGTTTACCTTTCCCATAAAGGTATTTATCATTATATAATACTTTTGTTCATCAGTATAATTTCCTTTTCCTAGTAGAAAATATAATAGCATATTTTGAGACCAAAGGTCTAAGCTATTTTCTGAATTCCTTTTACATTCAAGATCTAAGAATTGAACACCTATATCTCCTGTTGGTAGTCTATTAGGCATAAATCTTGATTTATCATTATTATGATAATTTTTTGTAAAATCATCATTTCTTTTTGTTTTATTAGTAAAATTTTTATTCTCATTTTCTGGCTCTTGTCATTCATTCTTCATAGAAGTTGAAGCTTCAAATTTTCCTTGGGATCCTTCCGTTTTCCCTCTATTCATGAGTACATTTTTTTCTTCAGAAAGACTTAAGTCCTCTAAATAATAAACTAGCTCATCTAATTCATTCATCATTATTTTGTTCGTTTATTTTTGCATCAATTTCTATTACTGCATTATCGCTATGATTTGTGTCTAAATCATTTTCATTTTCTACATATTGTTCCTTCCCTTTTTGTTTTTCAAGAAATTTCTGAATTAATATTTCATCCATACTTCCTTTTTGATAAGTATTTTCACTTGTTGATTTTTTATTTAATAATTCTTTTATATATTTTTGACTTATTCTTTTGTCAATTTTTTTCTGTTTTTCTATAAAGTTTGTTATTTTTCCTGGAATATTTTCTTTGATATATTTTATTTCTATTTCTATCATTCTTATTCTTAATGATATTTGTTTATTACTCTCTATGAGATCTTTTAATAAATCAGATATTTCTTTTAAATTCATTATTCTGAATAATAATTATCAGATGTATCAAATAAATCATCATCAAAGAAATTATCATATTGCATATTATATCTTTCTTCTTCTTTTTTATTATGCAAGGTAATTTTCTTAACAATTTTTCTTTTTAGATCTTCATCTAAATTTTTTATTACTTGTAAAATTGTAACAAGTACATCAGTTCCTATATACCACAAAGGTTTAATATTATTGTCCATAGGAATCACATGAGATAAAGAAAAATTATCAAAATGTAAAGAAAAGGTAGAAATAATTTTAGGATAAAAAATTGTTCCTATAAATAAATTATTTGCTTATGATAAACTGGAAACAGATTTATTTATTAGGAAATAATTTTATACAACAATTTCAAAATTATCAACAAACTTTGTATATGATAAATTTAAAAACACCCTGTGGACATAACATCAAAGTCCCAAGAATACCAAATATTTATAATCTTGAAAAAGACAATGAAAAATTTAAAAGAAAATATTTAGATAATTTAAGAAAAATTACTTGTAAATGTCTTAATCTAGAAAAAATTAAGGAAAATTTACAAAAATCATATGGAGAAAATCCATTAGAAAAATGTGAACAAAACCATGAAAGAGCAATCTTAACTCTAAAAGATCCAAACATAATAATTAGGGTAAAACCCATGTTATACAATGAAGAAGATAAATTGAAATTTAAAGTCCAAATCAAAGAACTACTCAATTTAAAACTCATAAGAATGATTAAAAGTCCTCATAGTAGTCCAGCATTCATGGTAAGAAATAATGCTGAAATCAAAAGAGGAAAAGCACGAATGGTAATAAACTATAAAGAGTTAAATAAAAATTGTTTATTTGATGGATATTTTATACCAAATAAAAACAATCTAATTAACCTTGCTAAAGGAAAAACATATTTTTCAAAATTTGACTGTAAAAGTGGATTGTGGCAAATTAAATTAGAAGAAAATTCAGTTCAATTAACTGCATTCAGTACTCCTAATGGACATTATGAGTGGATAGTAATGTCTTTTGGATTAAAAAATGCACCACAAATATTTCAAAGAAGAATGGACAAAATATTCTCAGAAAAAAACTATTTAATAGTTTATATTGATGATATATTAATATGTTCAAAAACATATGAAGACCATTTAAAACATTTGAAAGATTTTTCAGAAATATGTTTAAAAAATGGAATTATTCTAAGTCAGAAAAAGGCTGATATAAATAAAAAAGAAATAGAATTCTTAGGAATGATTATTTCAAAAAATGGAATTGAACTCCAATCACACATTGCTAAAAAAATTATAGAATTCCCTGATAAGCTTACAACAAAACATGAAATCCAATGATTTCTAGGATGTTTAAATTATGCAGGAGAATTTATACAAGATTTAGCAAAAAAAAGAAATATGCTTAAAAAGTTAATAAGAAAAACCAATAGACTTGGTTGGACAGAAGAACACACAAAGTGTATTAAAAGTCTAAAAAAAGAATGTGCAAAATTACCAAAGCTAAGATTACCAGAGGATAGTGATAATCTAATTCTACAAACAGATGCATCCGATTATCATTAGGGAGCAATTTTGCAAACAGACTTAAATGAAATCTTGTAACAACCCATTTAGTCGGTTTGAGCACTAGAAATTTTTATGTAAGAAAATACTTTCCGATAGATTTAAGTGGGTGTTTTGGACTATTTATAATTATAATTATGAAATTAGTGGGGTAGTTTTACTAATTTATTTAGTTAATGGTTAAGAAATAATATTATAATTAATAGCGGGTCACTTTTATCACTATTATAATTATATGAGTATAATAATTAGGATAACAAATAAATTGTAAAGAAAAGAAAAGAGGGGAAGTCGAGAAAAGCAGGTGGAACGAAGAAAAATCACGAGAACATCGTGCATATATATTTTTGGGGTACATTTTCTGTATAACTACTGAATTTTTTTTTAAGTAATGATGCATGTGTGCCACTGGTCTCGTGACCAGTGGCTTCAATTGTTAACAAGATATATGAATTAAGGGTAATGTGCAGGAATTAAGGGTAATGTGCAGGTGGTGGCTACTAACAATTAGAGAAAAAGAGAATTATGCATGTGTGCCACTGGTCTCGTGACCAGTGGCTTCAATGTTTAATGCTTAGTGCTCATTAAAGTGAGCTATATATATATATTATTATATTATATATATATATATATATCAGTGGGTTAAGCCTACTGGTTTATCACCAGTAGTATAGGAATTAAGGTGATTAATTTCGAATCATGTTATAAGTTAGTTTTTAATATATTGATATAGATAGGTAATTAAATTTTAGGTTTATTGAATTATTTAAATTTCATTAAGTTGTGTTAAATAGAGAAATTAAGACTTACTCTTAGGTTGGAACTTTAAGAAAATGATTACATAATCAGGTGAATTGATGGGTATAGGTTAGACACAAAATAATCTGAGTGTTTATGGAATTGTCTACTTACACCTTATGCATATATATACTTGATAGATTGGAAGGGTTCGGAGGCAACAAGGAAAGGAAAGGCCTTGGAGAAGTAGTTGCTTGACTTCGATTCTTCGGTGGAGGTAGGTTATGGTTTATGCTATTTGATAGTAAACTCTTAATAGTGATTGATATGCCTTGAATGATATTGTGAAGTTCTCTATGTAGTTGATTGTGCGATTGTGTGATTTGGTTGTGTAGTTTGTGATTGGTCTGAAATCCTGAGACCGTAGAATTTATATTCTCTAATCCTATCTATCGAAGTGATGCCTTGTATAAAAAAGGCTTGATGAAAATAATATAACAATGAATTGAAAGCGGTGATAATAAAGGATAAATTAATAGTATAATTGGATCGGAGTGTCACGTTCCGACACGGTATTCTTGGATCAGAGTGTCACGTTCCGACACGGTATTTTTGAATCGGAGTGTCACGTTCCGACACGGTATTCTTGGATCGAGTGTCACGTTTCGACACGGTATTTATGGATCGGGTGTCACGTTCCGATGCGTAGTATTAGGGGATCGGGTGTCACGTTTTGACACGTAGTATTAGGGGATCGGGTGTCACGTTCCGACTCGTAGTATTAGGGGATCGGGTGTCACGTACCGACACGTAGTATTAGGGGATCGGAGTGTCACGTTCCGACACGGTAGTATTAGGGGATCGGAGTGTCACATTCCGACACGATAAGAAGTAATCTTGAATTATGTTAATATACTCAAATTCAAAGAACCTATTTCCCAAATGAGTATGGTGTGGAGGCTTGAGTCCTCATAGGTGTGCTTGTTATTTTGGCCAATGGTTCTTGTACTTGTTGTTTATCACCTGTTAAGTGCTATAGTTGAGTTCATACTATTATTTATTGTATATTAGTTACTATTTTGAGTTGGCCGATGATACCTACTCAGTACATGTTGCCTCGTACTGAGCCCTACTTGTTTTCTTCTTTGTTTTCCTTTTATAAAATGCAGCGATTGTACCTATGACTTCTGATTTCCCTCAGCTCTAGCCAGCCTCCCGCATATCAAGTTACAGGGTGAGCTATCCATTCAAGCTCGTGTTGGATTATCTCGGTCATCACATGATGTCCTATACTTTCAGACACATACCATTTTATTCTTTATTTTAGTGTTTTCAATATTCTTAGACTTAGTATTGGAGATTAGATGTCCTTGATGTGATGACTATCAGATTTTGGATGATAATTATTAAACTTTAGAAACTTATTTAAATTGGTTGCTTGGTATCTTTTGGAGCTTCCACATTATTTATATTATTATAGTTGAACTATTGGTATATGTTGGGGTTTAGATGTGTTGGTTCGCTCACATAATAGGATAAGTGTGGGTGCCACTCGCGGCTCGTTTTGGGTCATGAAAAACTTGGTATCAGAGCGTTAGGTTCGTTGATCTCATCACACAAGGACAAGTCTAGTAGAGTCTTGCGGAATGGTAAGGGGACGCCTTTACTTTTCTTCGAGAAGCTATAGGACTTTAGGAAAGCTCATTTCTTTCTTTCTTTCGTGCTACTACTTGAATCCAATTGGTATCTAGGTGATACAAATTGGTATCTGAACTTCTTCACTCTATTTCAAATATGGGTACTACTAGAGTATTTGAAGTTGAAATAGCAACAACAGAAAAAAAAAATATGTCCTTAGAAATAGATATATTTTCTCGATCGCAAAATGTGGTGGTAGTCTCATGTCGAGTGTCGGTTAATAAAAACACTACTATGACTTCATAGAGTGAGGGTATATTCGAGAAAGTCATCGATGCTTACTTGGTTAGAGTTAGGAAGTGTGTTATTTTGTTATTGAATTGATCTAAGATGTAAAACAAATTGTTTGGTCAAGAGAGAGAACAAATTCGATAATGTTTTGCATTTATTCAATGGGTAGAAATATGTGGGCTATTTGGGTACAATATTATGGACAGGTATGATGTGTTCTAGTAAGGTATCTAATGGACTTTCACGGTGTGGCGGTACTAGGGTTATGTGGAAACAGGTACGTCGATTGTCAAGTATGAATACTAATTACTAAAGGAGTTACAAGTTGTACGACATGGTCAGATAATAAGATTTAGTGTTGCAGAAACCAACTAGTTTATTACTACACGAACTTAGATTGAGCATTATTTTGAAGGAAAATTTTAGTGGTGGATCTTTGGTACAAATACTAACACAACTTAAACTGTGCAATGTATCTTGAGGGTTTTGAGTGAGGACTGGTGGTTTTATCTTAAGCTTCAAAAGGTAGATTGATACTAGCATGACAGACTTATAGGGAAAGAAAATCCTAGTGGGTATAGTTTGGTAAGAAAGTGAATATAAAATTTGTTAGTCCCTTCATTTTGATTACTATATCTGAGTTTAAGATGTCATGTCGAGAAAAAAAATTGACTTTGTGGTGATGAAAAGGGCTTACAAATACATGATGGTGATAGGAGTAAGTGATGGATGTTGACGGAGATGCAAATTATAGAATACAAATTATTGGTCAAATAAATTTTGTATGGTGATAAAAACTTGCGAGTATCTATAGTTGATATTTCTACTATTTAGTGCGTAATGTGGTTGTATGATAAATTTTAGGAGATTTAGGGCACACTCGAATATAATTTAAAGGAGCTGGAATCATAACTAAAATAAGATAAAACTTGTGGGATGTGTAGCCTTAAGAAAAATAAGTGAGAGCAGAATTATTTTCTCTGATTGTAAGAACTAAAAATGTATCTTCGAAGGGATCGAGAATTGGGTTCAAAATTGCGTGATTTCATCTATTTTGTTTTGGTTAAGGTAATAGCATAACATGTTAATCAGCTTGGTTAAAAGCTATTGAATATAACTTAAGAGAGGAGTGTACAGACGTTCAACTTGAGTGAGATGATAGGTTCTGTTGTACTGTTGAATTTAGAAATGAGTAGGGTTGGATTTTTAGTGAAGCATATGGTATGGTTGGTAGAGAGGCAATCAATGATAAGCTAAGATAAGGTGATTCGTAAAAATCTTCAAAGTATAAGCAAATGTAGATAATTAAGGGCATTGTGTTACACAATTGGACTTATAATTCAAATTATTTTTTTTGGTTATAAGTCTGAATTTCTGGTGGTATATTTTGTCAAGTTTTGAATTAGTAAGATGAGAAACGATTGATTGCATCGTTATTGAGCACGTGAAAGAATTTATGCATGCTTTGGACCATTAAGTTGTTACTTTTGATTGTTAAAGGATCTAAGGAAGGGTTTACCCTCAGAGTTTTGATTTAGAGTGTGAAGTAAAATGTCATGGATTATTAGTAAAACATGAGATCGGTAAGCAAGCTAGATAAACAAGAGTTTGATATATTGAAGGAGCGAGATATTTAGAATTTGCACCATGAAAAGAATTTGAGAAGAGTGAAAGAATAAGACCTCTCGTATAAATCCATGGGGTGTAGTTGATGGTTGTTTTAATTTTTGCCTATGAGTTTAGATATATTTGTGAGATGTGAACTAGTTCGGTACAGACTTACTAGGAGTTTATCATCGACTTCTAAAAAAAAGAGTTCTGATTTAGGTGACAAATAATGAGGTATGAAAATTTTAGTATTTTACAATGAGGTTAGATTGCTCAAATTAGGATAGAAGACTTAAGAATGATGTAAAAGGTGAGATATATACATGGTTATTAAGAATAAAGTTGGGTTAATACTACTCTATTGATGGGACTTCATAGAATGTTAAGGTGTGTTACATGGACATTTGATGGTTAATAGAGGTTATGAGCTTATAGTATACAGAATAGTTTGAGTGACAAAGAATTTTCCTAAGTGTTGGCATGATATATATAATGGTTTAAAATGGTACCTTAAGCATGGTATGTGAAAGTGGTGTAGAGTTGACTTTGGGTGTGATTTAATAGTTTTGTCTCAATGAAAAGGTACTATCACATTTGAAATTAGTGTTATAGGCTTTATTTGGGACTCGTATCTGTCAGGAAATGCTTAAATAGAAAGAGATAGCCATAGTTTGAACATGTGTTTGATAAGCATACTTTGATACTAATGATGGTTTGAGAGTAAGGTAGATGATCGATGTAGTTATACGTTTTGTTATTATTAAGAGTGTTGACTTCAATGAATGTGGAGTTTGATAAACCAAGTATGTGTGCAATTATATTAGAGACATTCTATGAGGGGAGGTGTAGATCTCTAGTTTTTGATACTATTGAGATGAGACAATGGGTATTAATATTTTGGAATAATCATTGAGATAACTATCCTTTCTTGCCTTGCCTTCCTTTGATCATTCGAGGACGAACGATGGGTAAATTGGTATCTATTGTAACAACCCATTTAGTCGGTTTGAGCACTAGAAATTTTTATGTTAGAAAATACTTCCCGATAGATTTAAGTGGGTGTTTTGGACTATTTATAATTATAATTATGAAATTAGTGGCGTAGTTTTACTAATTTATTTAGTTAATGGTTAAGAAATAATATTATAATTAATAGTGGGTCATTTTTTTCACTATTATATTTATATGAGTATAATAATTAGGGTAACAAATAAATTGTAAAGAAAAGAAAAGAGGGGAAGTGGAGAAAAGCGGGTGGAACGAAGAAAAATCACGAGAACATCGTGCATATATATTTTTGGGGTACGTTTTCTATATAACTACTGAATTTTTTTTTTTTAGTAATGATGCATGTGTGCCACTGGTCTCGTGACCAGTGGCTTCAATTGTTAACAAGATATATGAATTAAGGGTAATGTGCAGGAATTAAGGGTAATGTGCAGGTGGTGGCTACTAACAATTAGAGAAAAAGAGAATTATGCATGTGTGCCACTGGTCTCGTGACCAGTGGCTTCAATGTTTAATGCTTAGTGCTCATTAAAGTGAG
Organism: Solanum peruvianum; assembly: GCA_027705065.1. NCBI lineage: Eukaryota > Viridiplantae > Streptophyta > Magnoliopsida > Solanales > Solanaceae > Solanum > Solanum peruvianum. Next base: position 22,194,763 of record JAKWJD010001756.1, on the reverse strand, counting down.
CTTTATATATATATATATATATATATATATATATATATATATATATATAGGCATATGATTACAGTGGGTTAAGCCTACTACTGGTTTTATCACCAGTAGTATAGGAATTAAGGTGATTAATTTCGAATCATGTTATAAAGTTAGTTTTTAATATATTGATATAGATAGGTAATTAAATCTTAGGTTTATTGAATTATTTAAATTTCATTAAGTTGTGTTAAATAGAGAAATTAAGACTTACTCTTAGGTTGGAACTTTAAGAAAATGATTACATAATTAGGTGAATTGATGGGTATAGGTTAGACACAAAATAATCTGAGTGTTTATGGGATTGTCTACTTACACCTTATGCATATATATACTTGATAGAATGGAAGGGTTCGGAGGCAACAAGGAAAGGAAAGGCCTTGGAGAAGTAGTTGCTTGACTTCGATTCTTCGGTGGAGGTAGGTTATGGTTTATGCTATTTGATAGTAAACTCTTAAAGTGATTGATATGCCTTGAATGATATTGTGAAGTTTTATTGTGAAGTTTTCTATGTACTTTATTGTGTGATTGTGTGATTTGATTGTGTGGTTTGTGATTGGTTTGAAATCCTGAGACCGTAGAATTTATATTCTCTAATCCTATCTATCGAAGTGATGCCTTGAATAAAGAAACCTTGATGAAAATAATATAACAATGAATTGAAAGCGGTGATAATAAAGGATAAATTAATAGTATAATTGGATCAGAGTGTCACGTTCCGACACGGTATTCTTGGATCGAAGTGTCACGTTTCGACACGGTATTTTTGGATCGGAGTGTCACGTTCCGACACGGTATTCTTGGATCGGAGTGTCACGTTCCTACACGGTATTTATGGATCGGGTGTCACGTTCTGACACATATTATTAGGGGATCGGGTGTCACGTTCCGACACGTAGTATTAGGGGATCGGGTGTCACGTTCCGACACGTAGTATTAGGGGATCGGGTGTCACATACCGACACGTAGTATTAGGGGATCGGAGTGTCACGTTCCGACACGGTAGTATTAGGGGATCGAAGTGTCACGTTCCGACACGATAATAATAAAGAGAAGTAATCTTGAATTATGTTAATATACTCAAATTCAAAGAACCTATTTCCCAAATGAGTATGGTGTGGAGGCTTGAGTCCTCATAGGTGTGCTTGTTGTTGTGGCCAATGGTTCTTGTACTTGTTGTTTATCACCTGTTAAGTGCTATAGTTGAGTTCATACTATTATTTATTGTATATTAGTTACTATTTTGAGTTGGCCGATGATACCTACTCAGTACATGTTGCCTCGTACTGAGCCCTACTTGTTTTCTTCTTTGTTTTGCTTTTATGAAATGCAGCGATTGTACCTATGACTTCTGATTTCCCTCAGCTCTAGCAAGCCTCCCGCATATCAAGTTACAGGGTGAGCTATCCATTCAAGCTCGTGTTGGATTCTCTCGGTCATGACATGATGTCCTATACTTTCGGACACATACCATTTTATTCTTTATTTTAGTGTATTCTATATTCTTAGACTTAGTATTGGAGATTAGATTTCCTTGATGTGATGACTATCAGATTTTGGGATGATAATTATTAAACTTTAGAAACTTATTTAAATTGGTTGCTTAGTATCTTTTGGAGCTTCCGCATTATTTATATTATTTATAGTTGAACTATTGGTATATGTTGGGGTTTAGATGTGTTGGTTCGCTCACATAATAGGATAAGTGTGGGTGCCACTCGCGGCTCGTTTTGAGTCATGACAAATCTGCAGGTACACGAGTGGTACATTCAACGATGCAGAAACAAGATATTCTACTAACGAAAAAGAATTATTGGCAATTGTTAAGGGAATTAGAAAATTTTCTGCATTTCTCTTACCAAAACAATTTGTTATTAAAACTGCTAAATACGCAAGATGCAGGTCTAATAAATAATAGATTGCCTTCTGAACCACAGTACAGGAGACTGCATAGATGACAAGTATTACTATGAGTTTTATACTTTCTCGATAGAATATATAAAAGGAAATGATAATTTTCTTGCAGATTTTATATCAAGAAACGTCAATATGGACAATCAAACGAAGATCCTGGTAAACAGGATATATGAAAAAATGAAAAACGTGGATGAATCCATTGATGAAAAGGGAAAAGAATTGTTCAAGATAAGAGATGAACTCTCAAAATTATCTGAACAATCTCGGATGTTACAGTTCGAAATAAACCAACTCAGTACTGATCAAGCTGAAAATATGAGAGAATTCTTACTTCTCTGTGAACATTTAGATTTACGTCCAGTACAGAATTCAAATCTAAAGGGGAATATTAATCCCAACAAAGTGGAAGGACATGTCCCACTAGCACCTAGTGCCAAAAATATCTCAAAGGTAAGCACGGATATGCCGCTTTCATCCTCAAAGAATGAAAAGGAAAGCCGAGCAAATGAAGCATCATGCTCATCCTCAGCCAAGGCTGAAAAAATAATATCTGGAAAACCAGAAAATAAAACTAACCCATTAATATCTGGAGCAAAAGTTTTTTCTTCTTTGCAGGGAAAACAACATCTAAAGGAAGAAGAGTATCTAACTTTTACATGATACATATACAATCTACCTGAAAAAAGTGGAGAAACTTATGGAGTTTTAGGAACAACAAGCTTGTTTCCTAGAATATCTATATTTCCAAATGGAATACCGAGCTTTACAGCTCAATTATTTGAATTTGGATATTTGGATCGGGTATACACAGGATCAGATCTAAAAGAGATATCTCAGTTACCATCAAAATTGTCTGAAGCAATTAAAAATTTTAGCCAAGGCAACGGAGTATATTGCAGATTTTACAGCATATATATGGAATGCCAAGATTTGCAATCCTACTATCCTACACTCAACTATATATCAGTTGAAAAGATTAAAGAATTCAGTGTTAAGGCTACAGGAGTCGACAAAAAAATTTCTTATCTTAACAAAAAATGGATTCAAACTAGAAGAGCATTAGGGATAAAAGCTCTATATGCAATTCTAAATAGATTCTACAGAGAAGACTTCAAGGTTATCGATCAAGATAATGATTGGGTTCTAATCACCAAAGGAAAATCAAAATCTGAAATACTTAAAGAAAGAATTTTGGATATTGAACTCCACATATTAGGTGCCACAGAAGAAACCTGGAAATTAGCATGCAAAATGCTAGAACATAATCATGATCGATGAAGATGGAGAAGATGAAGAAGAAAACGTAAGCACTTACGTAATCATGATCAAAACGTAAGCACTTACGTCAAGAAAATGACAAAGACATAAAGAAAAGAAAATTCTTTTCTTTATAAAAGAAAAATCAAATCATGTCGGCCAGAGAC